>OY740767.1:6835926-7230071 GCA_963513935.1 Aphrophora alni | reverse complement strand
CTCTCTCTCTCTCTCCTCTCTCTCTCTCTCTTCTCTCCTCTCTCCTCTCTCTCTCTCTCTCTCTCTCTCTCTCCTCCTCTCTCTCTCTCTCTCTGTACTTAATAAATAAAGAAAAATGAAGAAGATTTACCAACAGTGTTTGGTGCTGTTTTAAATCCGTGTAAAATAAATAAACACCAGTAATTTAAAAAATGCATAGTTTTGTCAGTCATTGATAAATCTGTGTTTTTTGGAAAAGTTCGATTAGTCATGTTGTCTAGCGTGTGTGCGAAATTACACGTAACTGACTTCATTATTCATAAAACATCTGTCAGAAGTGAAGGTGATCTTATAAATTAATTGAGTTTTTTTTTTAAATTTTATATGAAAAATGTGAATGTAGATTAATAATGCTACATTCACCTATATTTATTAACTTATTTAAAGTTTACCAAAACAAATGTTGCTAATTATTTTTGTCATCATAGACCTATTTATTAAAATAAAGTTATCTAGTGTACATCGTTAAAACATAATAAACTTTAAATTTTAAAATCACATAATTCTTTTTCAAAGTCGTTCATTTTAATATTGGTGATAATACAAATTTCTAAAATAATGGATGTTTTAGCACGACCCAAAAATGTTTTTCTTTATTATGAAACTCTGAAGTTAGTGTGTTTACAGTTGTTTAAATTGTCGCGCTTATGTAATACAAACCAGTCAAGAAATAAACTACAAGCATTTATATTCATCAATAGATAGTCTACCCAACAAAAGCTCTAGTCAACATTTTGTTTGGGCGGTATAATTATCGGTTTTCTTATTTATGTTTCTTTTTTGTATTGCACTTGTAGTCCTACCAACCGACCTGTTGTTATATAATGTTTTAATAAACTTGTCTTGATCAAAGATTTTATTAACTTTAAAGGTTTCATAAGAAAAACAACTCCTATCTTAAACTGTTCCACTACGAGCTTATGACATGGTCTCAAGTTATTGCAGTCCTAAGCTGCTTAAAACCGCTACAAACTGGTTCAAAACTCTTTTATCAAGTGCCTTTACATTAACTAAAAACTCCAAATCCCTCTCAAAATGTATATAAGCTTTACCGAACTTCGGCTGAAAAGCACGTGCGAACAAATCTCTCTAACGCATTTCCAAAAAAATAATAAAAGAATCAGGATTTGTCGAGTTAAGAGTTGCAGAGTCTAAACATATAAAAGTTACACTGTCATGAATCCTCTACAGTGATTTTCTTATTAAAATATGAGTTTTAATAGTTAAAAAAACTGTCGTCACCAGGTTGTCGGAAAATAAAGATTAAAGATAAAAAATTGTGTAGTGACTCTCTTTAGAAAAATGTTGTAAAGATTCCTCGATTATGTCTTTCAAAAGGAAACATAATCTCTAATGCTAGCTTGCTTCGCTCTATTGAACTGCTTTCCGCTTGCCAGTTTACTAGTCCAAGGAAGGAGGACAATAAGATTTCATTTGTAGCAGTATTATTTGCTTGGTCACTCATGTACAGTAACTTCAACAGATACCGACAAACGATTTCTTTGTGTTTAGTAATTCTTGCTTGTAAATTATGGCTATACAAATTCTGTCTTTTTATCCAGCATTATAAGTTATAATACACATCATTAAGAGGAGCCAACCTATGGTCTTTTGTCCTTGAAAGGGTGTTAGGAAATTTAGTTTATAACGCCTAGGTTCATTATGCTCAAAAATCACTGGTTCAATTTTACGATATTCTCCTTATTTTAATTATTCAAACAATCACAATACCTAAATGTAAGTATTTATATAGTCAAAATTTTTATCTTATCTCTCCTAATCTTAAGATTGTAACCAATCAACTACAATATGATATATAAACCTAGAATTGTTCCAACTGTTATGACTCTACTGTTTATTTTTCGTATTAAACAAATAAAGTTTTCCAATACATAATAATTTGCTCACCTTTCTTACAAAGTTCTTCCAACGTTGTTATCTCGAACTATCTGGACTCTTACTCGCCAAGTATTGCTGTTTTCCAAACACCCCTTGCGCAGCGTATCATCCTATGATCCAAAGACCCCATTTCTTTTTGTCCATGTGCTTATATAACTCCCTCTTGTTTGTAAAATTGACTGCCTTTACATCATAATTATTGTTTCAATTTTTGTCTTTCGCAATAGTTGGTCTCCATTATGAGTTTAATATTATTCTTATTTATCTATCTTCTAGATACTACTATCCTAATTTCTATCCATCGTACCTCTTTTAAATTTTTATATTATTTTCTATAAGGCACTAAAAATTGAATTCAAACTCTTTACTTTTGTTGCCGAACAGTATATGTCTTACTCATTAACACTTACTTTGCAAGTTGCTATTGGTATCAGTGTATTGTGTTATTAACCTGTAACGTTTGAGGCTCATTTTTTAAAATAGAAGTTGATTCTGGGACCTATTATAATCTGAACATAAATCTTTAGATTTTTAAATTTACAAAAAAACGTATTTATTGAGTTGATTTGATTTGCGTTTTATTTTCATTCACTGCTAGCGATGAGCTACATGAAAAAAATCAGTTTATTACACCACCACACACCAGTACATATTATACAGTCAAAACAAAACATAGTCCTACATAATGAACGAGATAAAACATATATATAAATCACAGCGACAAAAACATTAAAATAATATAAAAAAAATACATATAAATAGAATAGATGGATAATTGAATATGTCAATAAATATAACAGAATCAAATACATATATAATAAACAGGGAAGCAACCCAAAACTACATAAATAAAATAAAATTTATCAAAACAGTTTCAAGCGCTCGTCAACCTTTATATAAATTCCTGACAAGAATAGTATACTGCATCAATTAAATTTTAAGTATTTTAATAGTTTTCAGTTTGTTACTAGTCAAAAGTTTATGAATATGAACGCCTCTCTTTTAGTTTAGATTTTGAAAAGTTCCAGGCACGTTGTCTAGCCGTACTCTAAGGGGCGTCACAAACTTAACTATATAGTAAAAGGTGGGAAAACCACCAAAAAAATGTTTTCTAAATGTTTCTATAATACTAAAATTTATTAACTCTAGTATGTAAATGAATACAATTGATTTTCAAATTTGTTCTATTTTCTTTCAAACCAACATTTTCCTTTCAATACTTTATGGAATACTGATTTACTTCACTCGTCATCATCATTAAATAAAATCACTTACTCCAATTCTAAGGTGTACAAACAATGAAACATTTTATTTTTATTTTTAACTGATAGTTTTTAACTTGCAATTTCTTATGATAGTGACTAAAAATTAATATATACTTTCTCAACGACTACAATAAATATTATATATTTTGTTAACTAGTTGTACCTCAACTATATCTCTTATTAACCTAAAGTGTTATGCTTCACACTATTAAGTGCACCTATTAATACCTCACAAATTCTATTAGGTAGGTTTGTATTGCGACATCATTTTACACAAACAGTGCTTCAGACAAAATCATTAGAGACCTTAACTAAACAAAAGACTGAAGTTCAGTAATTCTCAAGAGATCGGGTCATTTTTCGTGCTCTGTTTATTTCAACCAAAAATGTAAATGTGGTCAATTCATTTTTAAGATATACACAAGAACAAGAAATCGCACATAATTTATACATCTGTAAATACATGTAAACATTAGTGGATAATTTATACAATCTATTGTAAACATCAACACGTGCAAAGACTTGAAGTACTGTACTTTTATTTTCTAAGATCCCAAGATAAATGTCTAAATCTATATGGTGATAAAACTTCTTTTTTCTTTTTTTTTTTTTGGAGGGACTAATGTAAGTAACTTCCTGGCAGAATTTTTTTTTACAGATGATGACTGTTCGTCATCAAAATTCTGTGCGTATTTTCCATATTCTAGTTAAATCTTGTTTATTTATATACAAATAACTAAACTGTTATTTAAAAAAACATTGAAAGATTAGTAAATATTTAGTGTTTTTATTTCGTACATAAAACAATTATTTGTGTCAAAGAGGCTGATCACCTTCTTCTGCGAACATTATCTTGAATATTCTTCGTTTCACTTTAAGTTGTCATTGTATTATGTAGTGCAATGACTATTAAACAGTCCAAAAATATCGCGCTAAAACATAACCTCAAACAAATACAATTTGAACTCAAAACATATACACAGTGTATAGAAAATATTGTTCCAAATTTCACTAGGCTGTGCTACAGGTAAATAAGAAAAAAAGCTAAAATAAACATAAGTCTGGAAATGCTTAGTTTTCGAATTATCCGATTAAAAAAAAAATTTTAGTTCAAATTTGGTTTACACATTTGTTAAGTAACCTTTTATTCCTGTACTAAAAACCAGAACGTTCTTTTGTATATTTTTTAAATCTTGCCATTTAAAAAGTGTAATTTCAAATATCTCTAAAACCGTTAAATTTGCAAAAACATTTCAGGAAACAAAAAAGTTACTTTTTACGACAAACAAAAAAATGTTTTATATTTTTTTCCGTAGATCAAAAATAACAAAGTTAACGGCTTTTATACACACGAACATAATAATAAAGTAACTACTTACAAATTATGTTTTTAGTTTTTATCTTTTGAGCTACGGAGAAATAAAAAAAACCCCGTTTTCTTTGTCATAAAAAAGTAACTCTTTTATCCTGATTTTTTTTTGTAAAGTTAGCGGTTTTATATATATTTGACATTAAACATTTTAAATGGCTGCCATTTTAAAAGTTTACAACAGAGCATTCTGGGTTTTTTTTTACAAGGGTAAAAAGTTAGATTACAAATATGCACACCAAATGTGATCTCAATATCTTTTCTATTTTAAAATATATTAAGTGTTCAGTAAAAAAAATAAATTTTTTTAAATAAATAAAAAAAAATAATAAAAAAAATAAAATTAAAAAAATAGCTGATAATTAGAAACAGCCATTTCGGGACTTATGTTTATTTTAATTTTCTTTTTAATTTCAGGTGTAGAATAGCCTGGTGAAATTTGGGACATTATTTTCTAAACACTCTATAACTGTGCGTATTTTGATGCCTCAGATTGGGACTAAATGTTTCTAATGGGAGTAGATTTAGTGCCTTCCCACTTGGACCGATCACTCCGTAATTAAATTCACAGTTCAGTTGACCTAGTGCACTTCAACTGTCTAATAATGATATAACTGTGCAACTTGATAGAATTGTTTCCCTAGGGACCTTCCTGTGTCTGTAATTTGCACAGCTGTTTCCTTTGTGACCAATATTTACACAGACAGTAAGACAAAACTTGTCAAAATTGATCAGTGTATTTTGGCTATTATTGTGTACTAAATCTGGCAGATAAATAAATTTTATTTTTATTAATTTTGAAGGTTTATTCAGATTACCACCAAATATTAATTTGTTTATATGTTCAAATATCTCAACTATTTAAACAGTCACTGGCGAAATTGGTTTGGAAGATATTTCTGTACGAATTAACTTTATGAAAGCTTTCACAGCTACAAAAACAACCCAGTATTTTGCAATTGATGAAATGTGTCAAACGTACCGAATAATTTTTTTCTAAAAACATTTCAGAATTGATAGAGTTAATTTGTATACCTTTTAATGCACTTTCAATGTAACTTGTATTTGTATAATTTCATCCCATTGTTTTTTTTAAACTTTGAATACATTTCATTGTTCTAGATATATCGAGAGTTTTATTTTATTTGAGTTCTGATTTAAACAAAACTAAATAATTATGTCTACATAACTGGGAGCAATAACTAAGTTATAGATTATATTGTAAAATACTGACTTTTAAGTACAATGTTTTCAAATAAACATGAGGGAGTAATGTTTGTCAACATGTTACATGGAATATTTATGAAGCGAATTTTAACCCCCTAGACATGTCAGGCTAAAATGCTTTTTATGTACTGTTATTTAGAAAAAAATCAATACCATAAAATGTTTTAATATAACAGGCAAGTGTATGAATTTTAGTTTTAGCTGTCTGTGTGCTATGTTTTGTTTTAAAAAATACAATAAGTAATTCTCTGTGAATTATATTTCTAGCATAAATCAAATTTATTTATTTCGAATCTATTTCACTTTTTGTAAAACCAATTTCTTAGAAGAATGAAGTAACTTGAACTGAGAATTGCATTGGATTATTTAAGGATCAATTTCCAGAAACAGATTATGTGCTAGAATAATTTTGTACTTTATAATGTTGAAATATTTATATTATATTTTAGATGAAATAAATAGAATATTTATTTGTTTCCATCAAGGAGCTTTCTTAAAACGTTGGGTATTGAATAGAAAACTTGTTGGACTTATTAGGGTTATTATTTAAGGAGTCGATTTGAATAAATAAACGTTCTATTATTCAGAGTAAGACTAATTACACATTACACTATACATTATACGTGTCTTCGATTAAATATACCAGCTAGTGTACAGATACACTTTCAAAAGTCCCTTACCACACTTGGGAATAAACAAAATAACAAAAAACAAAAAATTTTGTCAAAAGTAAAATGTTTATTCCTATTACACCCTTATAGCTATTACAACAACAAAGTTGTCATCTTCAGAGGCATTTTACTTTTGACAAAAATTTTTGTTTTTTGTTATTTTGTTTATTCCAAAGTGTGGTAAGGGACTTTTGAAAGTATATCTGTATATATTGTCACCACAGTGCTCTGGTCTTTGTTTACAGCTTTAATGTATTTTATCATTTGCTGAAACGATGCTAAACAAAAGCTAATCCTGAAATATCTCCCTGATAATGAAAATTAATCTATGATTTCTGAATTTAAGTCCATTTCAAGTTTACTGAGCCAGAAATCAAGTTTCACTTTTATTCTAAATTAAAATTACTGATCAAAGTAATTCGTAAATAGAAAACTGACTACTGACAGCGTTAAATTCAAATTTAATATTGACCTTTACTAACGAATTCCAGTTTTCTTTTACCCTTATAGTTTGGTGAATCTTAATAATTGACTAAAATTTATTGCAATTATGTTTTTTCATTTTTAGTTCTACATTAGGAACGTCTTAACATACTGTTATTTCTTCCATGTTTCTTTTCGACCTACTAATTTATATTGGTTAGCATACCTTATCAAAAGTAGTTTACTTTCTAAATTATTGCTACAGCTGTTTCGTCTTAACAGAAGGCATCCTCAGGCACGCCACACTAACCACAAAAACACATTCACTACACGTATGTACACATATGAAATTCTATACCAGGTTGATGTTTGTTAATGTTAGATAAATTTAGTTCTTTGATGTGGCCACATCCTTCAACTTCTAGAAATACACTTATGTAGAGAACAACTTGGACATATTAGATTCATTGAATTAAGGAAAAAATAAACATCCTGGAAGAATATGTCTTTTACAAACAATGGAAAGATTCGTTTATTTGATTAAAGTTAATTTGCCTAAAACTGCACCAATGACACCATATATGCAATAAATACTCCACTGAAAAACTATACAGATCACCAACACCCAAAACTTTACGGGGTCCAACCAGATCTGAAATTCTCTAAATTCGTCACCTCACAAAGTAAAGGAAATCTCAGGAAAATCTTAAGTTTCAAATAAGGCCATGGCGCTTTAAAGAAGCATCTTAATACTATGGGACTAGTGTAAGAAAACCTGAAATGCAGGCTATGTAATCAGCACCTGGAAACTGCAGAACACAAACTTCAAAAATGTGGAGCATTAAGACACAGAAAACAACTGATCTTCGGCCCAGATGCGACTCTTGAAGCGACTTAGCTAGAAAACTACTGACCCTAACCATGAGAATAGACATAAGCTAGTTAGGAACTTATGAATTACACAAAACGTCATTCAGGCTGAAGAGTCTAAGGGGTAACATCCACTTCTATATAATAATAATAACCAGTTGCCGATTTTTTTTTTTTTTTTTTATTTTCCATTCCTTTTATTACATTTAAATAAACAAAACATGATTTAGATTCAGAAAAAGACATTAAGATAAAAAATAAAGCTTTCCTTAACAACAAACTAAAACAAAAGAAATAAATTGACATATGACATAATAATACATTACTTTAAATTAAAATACACAACAGGAACGAAAAAACCAAAACAATATTACTTCTAAATCCTAAACATAAACAAAGATAAAAAATTTAAGATAAACAAAAAATATACTGTAGAATTCAAATTATACTAGAAGTGGAAGGATGTGACCACATGGAGGAACTAATTTTTATCTATCATTTTCATACAATTTTAAATGTGTATATGTATCCGTGTAGTGAGTGTGTTTTTCTGTTACGTGTACCACACCTGAGGATGTCTTCTGTTAGGACGAAACCGAATTGAACTACTTTTGACAAGGTATGTAAACCAATTACGTTTAGTTTGATAGGGAGATATCAGATGCGTTCTATCTTATTTAGAGTATTTATATTATTTAAATAATTTTTTGAACATTTTATTTTCAATAAATTTCATTGATACCGTTTATTTTCATTGGTAAATGAAAACAGTTTATTAGTATTCAGTTTCTAGTAACAGTACATAATATGAAATTACATAAAATATTGTTATTTTACAGCTCGATGAGTAAGAGATTAGGCTAATATTTATTTGACAAATTTTAATATAGAAAAACTTCTTTTTTTTGTTATATTATAAATTTATATCTCCGTTGTTTTCGTAATTGCTTACATAATATTTTGCATGGGGGAGTACAAGGTCAAGCAGGCCTCGTGACAATAATGAGCATGAGGGTTGAGACTAGACAAAATTAAATATAATTAGACACGAGTCACCGCAAAAGTAGAGTGAATAAAGGTCTTTTGTTATCACTATTACGTGACAGCACTAAATAATTAAACAACATTTCCTGTAACTGTTTGTTATTTTAAATGAAGTTCTCCAAGAAAAAACTCAGTAAGTCTACGAACACACACAACTCAACCCCACACTAACACATCTCACTGATTCAAAAGATAATACAAATCATAACTAGAAACGCGTTATAAGCTGTTTTATATTACAGATTTTTGTTAAACATGAAACAAACGTAATACATTGTAACGTAATACAAATATCTTGAATTACACGTTACTCGGAAGGAATGATTATTTCAATTTCATTATAATAACAAATCTGTAAATTTAATATTGACATTTAGTAACTATTCCAAGTTATCTCTTATACTTATATTATGGTCATTCAACGTTGATCGATAAACTTAATAATTGATTAAAATTAATTGAAATTATGTTTTTCATTTAGGAACTTCTTAATTTACTGTCAATTTTTTCCATGTTGCCTTAAAAAATTTAATAAACAATGTTATAAAAATGTATACATAAAGTTAAGGATATTATGAGAGAAGGTACGATATTTATAAAGTTAGCAAATTAAATATTTTTGTGTGACAAACAAATATAAAATTTCACTCTTCAATTGTTATACATTAATTACATACAAAATTTATTCATAACAAATTTTCAGTATCGTAACTTGTAAAGTGGTTGAATATATATACAGGGATAAAGATAAATATTGTTGTAATTAATAAAATATTTAAAACCGTATTTAAGTTAAAACTTAATTGTAGTTTTTACATTTAAGGTTAGTAGAGAATAGGAAAGTTGTAAAGTAGGATATTCGTAAATGAAAAATTATTAGTAAAAATGTTTTTGAATAGGAACAAAAGGTTATAAAAAATAATGACGTCAGTAATAGATTTTTGATAAGGTACTTTAAAAGACAATAAAGCAATAATATAAAAAATATTTTTTAAAGAATTATAATTAATAATCAGTAACAATAGAAAATCATTTAAGAAGCTAACTCCTGAACAAAGAAACGTTCTACTTCTATTCAGTTCGTTTTGTAAGACCTTAAGCCTTTGCGATACTTTTAAAATGTAAGCCCTTTATAAAGACTGATTTTCAATAATAAAAAAACGTCTAGAGAGAATTTTCACTTTGCTATCTAAAGGTTCCTTGATTATCCGCATGTATAATTATATACTACAGCTTCAATGCTTCAGCTGTCACATTATAACTGATGTCCAATCAGAGTCTCCTCTTGTATTCTGATTATCCTGCTACAAAATGCTGCTAACTTAATTTTCGTTCATACCAAAATATAAAACACGTAACGTAATTTCCCAATCTTATTACTACCCTCAAGGAACCAGTTGTTTTTACATCCCGCACCCTTTAACTCGCTTAATGTAATGAAATGAAAATTATCTATTTGTAGTTTTCTTCTATACAATTATTTAATAAAAAATTATCCCTATATGGGCCTAAGGCCCATATAATTTGTGTACCAACTACAAATATACTCTTTAGTAAAAATAATTAAATTTTATGGTGTATATTTCATATTGTTGCTTATTTTAAATTTCAGATAAGTTTTTATACTCACGCAAACTTGTCTGACTTAAGTTAATTTACGCGTTTCTGAATCTATGTTCCATCTTCAGAATTTCGCTCGTAAGAGGTCATTACAATAATTTCTCTCGTAAGAGGTAAACATTTAAGAATACGCGTACATAATCATAAACAATACACAGAGTGTTTCAAAATTGTGTTTTCAAACTTCAGGAGTAATAATTCTAACATCAAAATTAAGAAAGAGTTTCTAGATACATATCTTCGGAACTGTCTTATTTCCTAACCTTCAACCATTTTCTTCCTTTTTTTTACAATATACGTAATTTATATCTCCAAAACGGTTTGACGGATTGAATTGAAATTAGCATTGTACGTAATAAGGTAAAGAACTGTTTTGAAAATAATAACGAACATAATCCAATAACTCGCTTCAAAATGGTGGCTGCTTAAGTTGTTTAAGTTTTTGAGTTATTTAGAATTATAATACAAATTAAGATCCATCATTTCGGTTTTTGTGGATTAGGTTGTTTTTTTTTATTTATTTATTTTTCAAAATATTTGTTTACCTTCCTAGGTACCTTGCCAAGTTTCAATTCAATCATTTAAACTGTTTTGGAAATAAAAATATTTTGAAGAAGAAAAAAAAAAAAAAAAAAAAAAAAAAAAAAAAAAAAAAAAATGGCGTGCATCTAAGAATCTAGCTAGTTCCGGACGTATGTACATAAGAACTGTTTTTTTATTTTTTTTATTTTATTATTTTTTAAAATTTTTTTATTATTTTTTTTTTAGTTTTGATGTGGTAAACCACCTCCTGAATTTTTAAATCACAATTTTGTAACATCCTGTATAATACCGTAACTCTACGATACAAGTAAGTCACACGAGATGGAGTGACTCATATATAAACGTATCTTAAAATTAGTGACTTGCATACTACTATATACAAAATGAGTTTTAAATTGAATTTTGGTTATTTAAAATCTCATAATCTAATAAAGTTCTACTTCAAACTATTTAAAATATTTTAGAATTTATAATATTTTGTATAAATTTTATATGTGTTAATTTTTACGATAATTAAAGCGAAATTTTGCGTTGAATTATATCAAATAACGTAGAAACAAGTATATTATAATCATATTTTAATGAAATGTTCCGTTTATTACTAATTATCTTAGGAAAATGTTAAAAATATTTAATAAATGATTTTTACCTAAACTTTTGCATTTTTAAATTTTCAAAATGTAAATTATTATTTTAATATAGGCCTAATATGTAATATAATAAAAAATAACTTCATATGCCGTGAATTCAGAAGTAGCCTATTACTGTTCAAAGTCATTTTACAAATTTTTGTTATATTATTTTAGATTTTTGAATGCCAATTAAAACAACTACAATTCAACAACTACAAACAAAATTACCGGCAATATAACCTCTTTTCATTATTTTATTTGCTTTCGAAACGACATATTCATTTTGTATTTTCATCGTTTCTAAGAAAGAGCGAATGACGTCATAAGAAATTATTGGATTTAAACCAGATGGCGCGGATTGATCAAGGGCGGATGAAAGAAGGTGGGTGGGTTGCAGGAATTGTATAACAAAGTTTCCCCACACACGTGAAGTATCTTAATGACAATCGGTTTCTAACCATTTCTATGTTACTGACATGAGGGAAATGTATAGGCAATATCAAAATACTTATTACGTGTTATAAATTTACAAATATAATTTATCTAGTTTCAAAATAATTTCAAGTTGTTGGCGAAAAATAACTTATGTTTACAGTAGAAACGTCGACATTCCATAATAAAATATATTATTGTGTAACGTTAAATGTATCAAGGAAACTAAAATATCAACAATAGTACATTATTTTGAATGAAAGGCTATTAATACTGAATACGTAAACTGATAGATTATGTAGTCACAAAATATGTCTGAACAAAAGAATATTGACAGAAGGTCAATAAACTAAAGTTACCGCTTCAAACAAACACCAAAGTAAGAAAAAAATATATAAACCAGTCAGAAACCAATAAATTCGAGTAGGAAATCAAAATGGCGAAATAAAGACACAACAGAGATTGATGAGATAACTAGCGAGTGAAGAGGAGCAAATGAGCTGTATAGTCAATGCAACGTCCTGTGAATAAATAAAGAAAATAATTTTATATTAGTAGTCAAAGGATGAAATTATAGTAGATATTAACTTGTTTTGATAATTCAAGAATCCTTAAGTATGAGTTTAGTATTACCCAAAAATACTAACCACATTAATAAATTATTATTATTTCCTAAAGGTGATAAGTTAATCCATAGTTTAAATTTGACGTGTATTTTTATATAAAGAATTTCTGTGTATGACAGCAAGGTATTGTGTGGAATTTTATTTGTGTATAACCATTTGGAATAAGAAACATACAAATAGTTTTTTCCCTTTTATAAAGCGATAATGGTTTTACGAATTTAAAGAAGATTAAAATACGGAACTTTGTAAACAATGTCAATGAACACATTCCCCCCCCCCCCCCTAGAGACTATTCTTTTTTTTAAATTTGTTCAAATTATTTATGTAAGTTTAGGGATTTATGTTCAAATTACGAATTTAGCAAAAAATGAAAATATAGCTGAAAATAGTAATCGTTGAAATAGTTTCCATGGTTTCCAACTTTATTTATATAAACACCCCCTCCTAAATTATAAAAAATATTCGTCTATCCGGCTTCTGAAATAGCTGTATATTATTGTAGAACCTCTATATTTCATACACGTTGAAAAATATAAATACAGTTTAAAACTAACCCATCTCACACATATTTTATTAGATACGGTAGTAATTAATGATTAGCTTTAACAGAGAGGTAAACCTCAACTCGTGTTTCAAGTGAACTTGTAATGTTAGTCATTCAGAGATTACAAAGGCTTTCATGATCATGTTTGACACCTTCATACCCCCAATGCAGTCTCCCACTTTTGTTACATAGGTTTCAAGTATTTACGGTGCAGTACACACTTTGTCTACAATATTCCTGTTGTGGAACACTTTAATTATATCAATACTAGTATTCTGTCAAAGCACCCAATTATTATTGGCAGCAAGATAATAATGTCATTTTTTCGGGAAACTCCAAATGTGAATAACTTTGAACAGTTTTAACTATTTAGTGCGTGAAATATTAATAGTTGAGAATTGTTGTCAGTACTTCAGTTTCTTGCTAGTATTGAACAAGCTAAGTTCTTTTTTGTTTATTGTTATGATAGAGTTGTTTTAACAAGAGCGTATTACGAAAGCACGTCATTTTGTATAGGGGTGAGATAGACGCATTTAGTTTCCGTCGTTTTTCAATACCTTTAAAATGAAGTGTCACTCGACGGCCTTTCCATTAAAAATGTTTTAGCAGCCCCAAAATCTCCGATTTTTAGGGACGGAGACAAGCTACCCTATACCCGATGAAGTACATTTTCATACCTTATAAGCATTTCTTGCGTTTTGTTTTCCTTTGCTCATCCGTTCAAAAGCTCATTGAGTGTTCCCACACTATTGACTAACCCCATATATACCCAAAACAGAGAATGAAAGAGAACACAAGTAGCACACAATAAAGCAAATTTAACAAACTAGGTCATGTCTGATAGATATAGATTGAAGAATAAGCCGATTACTTTGACTTTCAAATTTAGACCTAATTAACAGCAAAGATGTTACTTAAGGAAAAATTAAGTTTGTTTTTCTAACATTGTTTACTAACAATGAAAGAAGGATTCCAGGTAAACGTAAAGTCCAAGAGGAAATAATAATTGGTTGTTATCCTTCAAAGAACAGAACACTAAGAATTCATTCAGCTAATGATTTGTCTAATTATATAATATTATTACATTGGATGCCGTATAGTTTTAGATAACACATAAATGAACAATACACAAATTTCCTATACACCCACATAGAAAACTAAAGGATGCGGAAATAAAAGTGTGTTACTTTCCTAGTTAGAAATCGGACTCGGAACGTACCTGTCAAAATTAAAATATTTGCTCTATTATCTCCAGAGTCTGTAATATTTTCCCTAAACTGTTCAATCATCTTAAATTCGGGATAATTTATTAAAATTAACAAACTAATTTGGAAAATACAAAATAACACGTTTTCAATAAGTATTATTATTATTATTCAAAATCCGTAGTTTTCTTATTCATGTAAAACTCCACACTTTTTACAAACAGATATATTTAATTAAGACATTCAGAATTCCTTTTATTAGAAAAATAATATTTTAAAATGTTTAACTTTGTATCATATCACTCAAATCACTTTATTTAATAATCAATAGTATCATATTATAATCAATAGTAATTATTATAATTAATTATTAATATCAATAGTATTTTGTTCGATCGTACTTGTTCCATCATAAATTAATACAAATTACAAATTATTTTTCAACCCGTAAATATATTTTGAAATAAATGAGTCACCCGACTTATTTATATTTTACAGTAATACATTGATACATATATACAAGGTACTTGAAAGTTTATCAGTTTTACATATATACAATACATATATATTATACATACATACATACATATATATAGTATATAATATATATACAGTATATATATAATATATATATATATACTGTATATAAGATATATATACAGTATATATATAATATAATATATATATATATATATATATATATACAATTTACTTGAAAGTTTATCACTTTTAGAATAATCATAGGCAGAAAAATAAATAAATTTTATAGTAAAAAATAACTTACATAATATATTTTAACCTTTTAAAACTGGAAAAGTTTCAATTCATTAATAGAAATATCAAACAAGTGTTAAAGGGACAGGGTAAACAAAAAATCAATTTTCTTTCAATATTTAGATTTTTGTATTTCTTTATTCTTTGTTTCTTCCTGAACATTTTGATATAGGCCCCCTATAATACATCTCATATATATAATCACATAAGTCGGATTTATTTAGTAATTTCATAAACACTGCACACCCTGTGAGGGCTAGAGTGCTTCGTTATGTAGCATAATATACATGTCATAATATACTACTTCTTTTTATGTCACAGGAATGATTAATTTTTCTAAAGTTGGCTAACCTGACTGTGGGTTTTTACAACCATCTGTAGTCTGCACCATTTCTATTCTATTTATTGTAGTTTATGTTTGTCTGCTAACGTCTAACTTTACAGATTACTATAAACCATTTTCAGTGTCATTGCTGTTGGCTTGTAAAATGCGAAAAGGTGAACGTAGGAAAACTATCTTCAAGAAAAGGAAAGGTGTTGGTGTGCTGAAAGTGGTTAGTAATATTTCAAATGTGTGTGTCAGTGATGAGGTTAACCTACCTTCTACTTCCACAAATGTAGGCCTAGGATAAAATACTCAAGAAACTGAACCAATTTTACCCCCAGTAAGTGGTTCTAAAAAGAAAAAAAACGATGATTTTTTTTACTTTTATATGCAGAAAAAGTCCTCCGTAAAAGGTTTAGAAAACTGTTACATTTCATTTTTATTTTCACGTTATTTATTTTTATTTTTGTACCCCTGCTTTCTATGTTTCGTACGTTATATTTAACGATTGGGAGCACGGGCTCTTTCCTTAGTCCACTGAATTTTAGAAACGAAATAAACCAAACAAAAACCCTTTACGTATTTTTTTCGACCCACTTACAAAGAATCTTATTTCCTCATTACATAATAAATTATATACGTGTTTGTCCGTCACTGTGTCGCAACCAAATATAATGACATATTACAACCACCAGGGTAGGTTCGTTCATTTAGTAACTGACAGACTAATTTATTTTTAATCCAGAGGATTTAAATCCTCCCTTAAATGTGCTGACTAAAAAATTGTCAAATGTAAGAATATTTAGAGATAAGTTATTTTCATTTGATATATATATTTTAGTAATTTTTAAAGGGGAAGGGCAATCTGGTTCGAAAAGATAACTGAAGCCAGGACGTTTAGAATCATGACAAATCTATTCATATAATATAAGAATACATATCCAAATGCATCGTGATTGATTGGCTGATTGAATAAATTATATTGTTTCGCTTATAAAACTGTCTTTTCATCAAATGAATTATTTACGAGAACAATATTTATTCCTTAACCCGTGGGTCAAGATAACAAAATAATCATTTTATCCCAATTAATTATGTTCCATTGTTTTCTTAATTTCAGGAGATCAAGCAACTTGTAGTGCAAGAGTACCAAGCAGAGCAAGTTGATTAGTTGAGTTGGAGGATCATAGTAAGTTTGGCATTATGGACAAAACTAAAATAAATTGATGGCTAGTACCAAAAGTAGATATTTCTTAAAGATTTAGATAGAACTACAAGATTAGGGCGAGATAGGCGATGTGAGAGTGCTAAGTGAGTTTGTTGGTTAGGTTAGGTTAGGTTAGGTTAGGTTAGGTGATATGACAGAGTGCTAAGTAAGTTTGTTGGTTAGGTTAGGTTAGGTTAGGTTAGGGTAGGGTAGGGTGGGTTAGGTTTTGTTAGGTTAGGTTTGGTTAGGTTAGGTTAGGTTAGGTTAGGTTAGGTTAGGTTAGTATTAGTTTAGGGATGGTACAGTGAAGAAAGAGACTTTGTAAGATAAGATATGTACAGGGAAATTCCAAAGGATTACATTATTTTTTGTATGATTTACTCACACAGTTTGACATTCATGTTCTATAAATTAAAAAACAAATTAACTCCATCATTTTTATATGTTCCAGTAGATAACTAGTGGATGGTTTAATTATCAAACGAATTATTACTATAGAGTTGAATTTGTTTGACACGTGTTGAAATTGACTGGGGGGTATTATCTAATCAAATGTATAGTTGTGCAAATTTGATTTAAAATGTAATTATAAGTAAATTTGTTTGTTTTTAATGCTAGATGTTTTATATTTGCTCGTGTATTTACTAAATGACTATTTTATTCCAATCATTAAAAGGAGGGAAAAGTTGTTTAAATTACTTGTTTAGAAATAAAAACCAAATACTATGATTAAATACAATGGAATCAATCATGTTACATCTGTAACATAATTTCCCAAATATTTAATTGTTTATACCGTGTAGCATATTTCAATATTGTCTGTATCTATAATTTATTTAACTACCATATTATATTTCTTTATATTACACTTTTATTATGTTACGTTTTGATAGAATTATTATTGTACCTGTGTGATGGTGATAAAAATATAATTATTTCTCTGATGTAACAGCGAGACTCTATTTCCTTTATAGTAAGACAGGGAGACTCACATCCGAAAACATAAGAGATTCTCATAGGTAAAGCTATGGAGCTCTAAACCGTTAAATATATAATTTTATGTATAACAAATTAGAAGTAGAATGAAGTTCATTTAAGATTAAAACATAAATTACATAAATGTGGGTATGTTAAGGAAAGACCTGAGGCGTGTTTACAAAAGTAATTAATTTTCAAGAGGTTTTACTTACTATTTTTGAACCATAAATAGACTATATGGTGTGTAAATATCAAACACTTATAATTGTTCATTAAGAATATAAGTAGGTAAGTGTTTAACTGTTTTAAAGATTTCAAGTTCAAACGTTAGTTTGTTTATACTGTATGTTGCAAAATAAATGTTAGTGTTTTTTTAATGAAGTATAAATAGAACGAAAAAAATAGTCTTTGTTAAGCTGCCTTGTAAATGCCGTTGCTGGCGAAACCATGGTCGGCAAGACTCAATAAAATTATAGAATTTACTAAATATTGTGTTTATTTTTCATTAAAATGGAGTTCTGCCATTACCTTCGTCAATAGTGTAAGTCGTATATAAATAGAAAATTAAAATGGTCTAGTGACTATACATGTCGCGTTATGTTTACCAGTAACTATAAGACAGTGAAATGATAACAGAACATTAGTAACTTAGTAAATTTAAAATGCGAGGTGTGTAAAGTGATGAGACTGGCAACATAGCTTTCGATATGGCAACACAGGAAACACGGAACTTGGGGGATCGGTAGGTGAACATATAATACGACTTCAGTACGAGTTGGAACTTGCTAGAGTTATTTGGTTATCCATAGCGATGTTTGTGTGTAAAACAGTATTTTCTAGGTCGTTATAAAAATGATTGATATCAATTTCGAGCAACGATTGGGTTTTGCTTCAGACTTGGGTGCAGTGCAACGAATACTCTGGCAAAACTTCAGCAGGCCTAGGGAAACAGTGTTTTGTCAAGAGCTTAGGATTAGGGTGGTTTAAGACATTTTCAGAAGGAAGAGAATTGATGGTAGAACCATGGAGAGGAAGCCCTTCATCTTCAAAAACCGATGAAAATATCGACAAAATAAGGGATCATGTGTGTTCAGATAGTCGGTTGACGGTCAGAATTATCGGGGAAGAGTTCAATTTGACTCACACGTTCATCAGATTTTGACCAATGAATTGGGGATGAGAAAAATCTGTGCAAAATGGTTCCAAATACCTTTTGCAGGACCAAAAGGACATCATGAGGGAAAGGTGCCGTGACTTTTTGAAATCAAATGGATATAATCACCACTTTTTGGAACTAAAGTCTAGTCTTGGGGGTACGACACGGAAACCAAGCTCCAAAGCATGGATGGATTTCTAAAGCCCAAAAAGCAAAATTGAGTTTGTCAAAAATAAAATGAATGCTGATTTCCTTCTTTAATAGCTAAGAAATTTTTCACAAAGAATTTGTTCCTCAAGGCCTAGCAGTCAATCAAAATATACTGAGAGGTTCTTGAAAAACTCCGAAAAAGGGTCATGCGTATGAGACGAAACATCAAGAAAAACTGGGTTTTGCATCACGACAATGCGCCTTGTCACATAGCAATTTCAGTGAACGAATTTGGTCAGTAAAGACATTCCTGTGGCTCCTCAGCCTCCTTATTCGCCTGTTTGAGTCTTTTGATTGTTTCATTTACCTAAAGGGACGTCATTTTAGAGCACTCGAAATTATTCAAACGGCTATAACCGACCAGGTGAAGGCTATTCCAGTATTCAAGTTCCAGCACTGCTTAGAGAATTGGAAGAACCATCTCCAGCGCTGTGTGGCTTCCCGAGGAAATTATTTTGAGGGAGAAAATATTGAATTGTAATTCTAGTCTAATAAAAAATAATAATAAATCTCAATACTTAATTTACACACCTCGTACAAAGCAACTTTGATCATTAAACACAGATGCTTTAGTGAATATATTTTAAAACCACAAAAGACAAAATGCGTAATTTTATTTTACAATGTGAAATAATTTTAGCGCGGTTAGTCTGTAAATGGTTAGAAGCCGAAACCTTAGTACCACGCTGAAATATAACAAGGGATCTATATTTTCTTACACGTGGTCTTATGTCAGATCGATCCCTTAGGTCTTTCTTGAACAACTCTTGTTCTCTTATGACCCCATCGCTATTATAGCATTCGAAGGTTAGAAGCCTTAATTTTATCTTATTTTATTTTATAAAACGATGAATGACGGTGAGGTTTTGTTTTTTAAACAACAAAAGGGTAAAATAGAAGCGGAAAAGTCTAGGAGTGTGGAAAATCATTTCATCATTAAAAATAACTTTTTTTAAATCCCACTACCGCTTTCCAAAACGTCAGAAAACTAATCAAACTGTTTTCGTATAACTTTGTATCTATCAATTATTTACCAAACTAACCAGGATTCAAATATTGTTTGATAAAGTCATAATTTTAATTAACGCTGACATATAGATACCATAGCGGTTCTTTCACCACCAATGTTGTAAAATGCTTCATCAAAATTTTCAAAGTGCGTTCATTATCAGGAACATGACTGTAAACAAATTTATGTGAAAAAATTAAGCTTTGATAAATCAATTTAATTTGGTACGTTTTAACAAATAATTACTAGACATGGTCAATTAACTAAAATTTTATTATAATATCTCTATTATACCACATTTAAAGAGCCCAAATTGACTTATCGTTGGTGGGATAGAAAATTTTCCTTAGCAAGTGAACTGACCAGATAATCGATGAACAACATAAATTTTATTCAACATGTACATTTTTTCCACCACTATAGTGATTATAGTTATATATTTAGAATTTCTTTAACATACATATGAAAATCCTGCTGACTATGTTATATTCTGGCTAAGTTATTTGTAACTTTAATAAAATGTAACATTTAGTTATACATTTTTTCAACAAATAAAAGTAACATTTTTTTAAAAGTCAATCTGATACAAGAATACGTCATAAAGAAACTACAGATATGCTACAATAACTTTAGTTAACCTTCTTCGATAACAAATGATTTTTTTAATAAAAGGCAACTCTTTTTTTTTCATTTTGCACTTTAATAAAATTAAACACTTTCATCAATAAAATATCAATGCTACAGAATAAAATCTACAAAAGTTAACTTCAGTGAAGTTTGTAAAATTTAAAATATATAATTATGGTTCGAGGTTTGCTCCACCCAATTTTGTTAGATTTTTTTTTTTTATATAATACAAAAGAAAACAAATGAAAAATACAAAATGCAAGAAAAATAAATCAACCCATGGATCCCCAATACATTTTTTAATGTTAATTTTATCAATTTCAAAGATTGTTTTCTAGAGTAAGAAATCTATAATTGTTATACATGTAAATTAGTTAAATTTCAAAAACTTTTAATTTTTCAATTTAGCATTAGGCTGGAGAAATCTAAAAACTTTTATGTCGGCCTGTCACACAAAATTCCTTTGGAAAAATGTTTTAATTTTTGCCTATTATTCAAACAGGCTGTATTTTTTTTAATCCACAGCAAAAGGTAATAAGAATGGTCAAATCAAATCATTTTAGAAAAATAACTCTTACTGGAGTTAATCGATAATGAGTTTTCAATTTAAATTCTATCAATAAAGTTAAAAATGAAGTTAGATTGAATAGTCTGAATGGAATTCTCGTTAATTTCATTTAGTAGTTCTATTATGACTATTTCTTTAGATCAAACTATTTCTAATGACTTCTTTTTAAACGCTTGTTATAGTGAATGTCGTTTATCGAAAAAAAAAAAAAAAAAAAAAAAAAAAGAAAAAAAAAAGAAGAAGAAGAAGATCTTAAGACATTTAAACGAGATATCAGAGGAGGGAATTTATGTAAGTAGAATGAGTTTTAATAGCTAAAAAGAAATACAGTTGTAATAATATGAATATATTCCCTGGAGATGTCTTTTCGAGAGGGTTTAATGCCTTTTCTCATAACCGGGTATTTCTTTCAACTCTATGTTGTAACACTGATTGTAGATTACGTAAAATCTTTATTGATCTCTTTTTTAAAATAATTTAATGCATGAAGTAGAAATAAGATATTAAACATCGCGTAAAAGGTAGGAAGAAAGCTTGTTAGGAGATAGAAAAGATTGGTTTAATTATTTGTATTGCAAAATATCAGATTTAATTAATTTTGTCGATATTTATAAAAAATTTGGTAAGGGTTTCGTAGAACATGCTCAATCAAAAGATATTTCACGGAAACTGAGTTTCCTTTTTTAAAATCAAGAATTTTTCCAATTGTAAAAATATGATTTTGTAGATGAAATTGAAATTTGAAAATCGTAAACCTCTAGAATGTCTTTATCACCTCTATACTGTAACTCCAATTCTATAGATTTAATTTATATTAACAGCATGAATAGAAAAAACAAATATTTAAGAGGTATGTTATTTATTGTAAATTATCATATAATAATTTTAAATCTAAAATTTATAATCAAAGCCCAATAATGGTATTGTAAAAATAGACTACTTGAAAATAGTGCTTTCACGACATTTATATTTTAACAAACAAAAAAGTGAAAATAATTATATTTCCTAAAAACTAACCTAAAGGGTCTAGTTCAAAAGGACAACTTCAACAATGGACGTGGGACTTTTGGACTTTTGTTAACTCACAGTATTAGTTGAATTATTCCTTTTAAGATGATGCGATTACAATTTCTAAGCCAGTTTCAAACTTATAAGTGTGCAATTAACCACCAGAAGGTTTGCCTCATAAAGTGGTCACACCACAACATTATCTCTATCTGCATACACAATCATGTTAAATCTCCGACAAAATGTTTATGGTATGAAGGAAAAACGTTTTATTGTGTTTCAAATTAAAGTGTTCATAACAAATATTCGATGGATATTTTGATACTTTTTAAAGTAACAAAGAAGAACTGTTAATCTTAAAGTCAATAATTGTAAACAAATAAAACTGGTAATATTTTAACAATTTCTATTTTTGTTAGAGAACATTCGTGATGAACAATTTTCATTAGAATTCTTTTATATTACATGTTAAAATTCCCCTTTTATAACTGAAGTACTTAAATGCAGACAACAAAAATGGATTCCTAGAAAAATATTGTGTTCACCACTCCCAACTCTATCTGTTAATAATTAAAATTTATTTTTTATTTTCAGCAGGAAAAACAACATGTATGTAAATATATAGAAAGAGCTTGATATTTCAGGAACTAGTGAAGCTAGAAAGGCTAATGACCTCTTATTTTTAAAGTTCTTGGTCTCAAATACCTACAAACCTGCTTAAAAGTGTAATTTTAAATACTAAATGTGCCAAAAATTAACAAAAGTGTTATAACGAATTTTGCAAATAGAACTGTATTGTTTTACATTTTCTGTAGGTTGTTTCAATTCCCTTCTTCTGAATATACACTGCGTGTAAAAAAAAAAAGAGTAATCTAACTGGTTTAAATCGTTTTAAATCTATTTAAATAAAAATATATATAAATGTCCATTATTTATGTCCATATATATATATATATATATATATATATATATATATATATATGGACATATTTAAGACACTTAATGTATGATGCTTACGTTTATTGTCTATGTAACATAAATGTGATTTTATTATTAGCCTAGTTTTTTTAAAATAATTTAAATATAAGCATTTCAACAAAACTTATAGTATAATTTTATTGTGTGTTATTATGAGGTTTAACTGTAACTAAGAGACAATATTCACAGTATCTCTTTGGACAGACGTTTATAAAGAAATGTATCTAGGTTATGAGTTTCATTCTTTTTATACTTTATTGAAGACATTTGAAGTCACCTTACGTCTGCTCCAATTCACACTTTAATACGAATATAAAATACTACAGTCATTTATTATTCAGAAGTTACAAAATTAGTAATATAATTCAGAATGAAACGTGGGATTTAAATGTACCTTCAAAAAGGCGTCATTAAATTACTGTGGACGACACAATACTTATCTAACTTTTACAATTCATCACGAATATATCACTTTAAAGTTCTTTAACGATATGCAAACTTTCTAAGCACAATTTTAGTTTCAAATGTAGACAGAAGCGGTGAAACTTTGTTAGGAATAGTTTTCTCTAAAACATAATTTTGGCTTCAAATGAAATTTGTTAGGAATTAGTTTTCACTAGATACGGCCGATCATCATTTGTTAGCAATTAGTTGTCTACAAGAACTAATTTTTGGTTTTAATGAAATTTGTACTCTTTATTAAATGAGAGATATTTAAGATAAAGCGTTTAATGGTTCAATAAAATACACATAACAGTCAGTGGTTCAGTTTCTTTATAATTATAAGAAATACATTATTGATATTTAATCCCCTTTATTGTAAGGTATATCAATTCCTCCCAAGATAGAGCAAGATGAATATTATTGTGAAATATTCAAAAATTGATATGAGTCCAGTTTCTTTTATCTTTGATTAAATAAATTTAAGAATTCAGTGTCGCATTGCTCACCCCTATTTCTGCAAATACCAGCTACCGTGTTTTTACTGTAATGTTCCGAAAACAGATTCTAATGAATTCCGTTGATAGTTCTGATCAATATGCTTAGTCAATAAACTAGCATTGCCTCCCTTAGGCTATTATTTATATACCTTACCAGGTTAGTGAACTAGGAATTTTGTCTAGAGTCAGCTATTGTGACACCTTTTAATATATTTCACAACAATAGGCTGCCTTCTGTGTATTTTCTTGGTTAAAAATTATATTTCATAGTTTTTATTATTTTACCTAACAACTATTCCTCACAACTGTTCCTAACAACTTATTGAAATGTTGTCTATAAGTTGATTGCTATCCCATCGAAACCTCCAAGAAAACTGACAGAAGAAGCAAAATAATAATCCAGGAAAACTTTTATAGTTACTAAAGGAATTCATGTAAGTCCTCATCCCTTCACCACAATATTACAGTAATAATTGTAAATATATATATATATATATATATATATATATATATATATATATATATATATGTGTGTGTGATATCACACATATACTAAATATAAATATTAATTTTATTTCTATGACCTTTTCTTCTCTTTTCCGACGTCTGCTGTTTCGTTCTTTTTTACTGCAACAATGACACACATTAAAACTCAAGTGTAAAAGTTCAAGTATAGGATGTTTTAATTCATAACGCGTGACAGCCCTAAAATATGGCGTTTACTTTATAATTTAAAGTATGTATCTTTGCTTTGTATTATATTTAAAAAGTGATTATGTGAGATATTTATAAAGAAGGATGACATCGCAGATTAAAACCGCCGTCGTTGGGAGTGAAATAAAGGTCAGATAACACAAGAGTAATACTTGTATTTTAAAATAGGATAAAGAAGTTTATTTTCTTCAGTGTTGTGTGTTAATTAAGCTACGATTATATAACATTGCAACTGGTTTAATAGATGCAGCCAAAAAAAAAAAAAAAAAAAAGTATAAAAATGAAACCGTTTTTCCCAGATGAGACTTGGTCCCATCAAACCTTTATTTATAAATTACAGACAATCTACTCGTATTTAATAAGGTTTCGCTTCATTTCATAATTGTTAGTGTTCGTAGAACACTTTCAAAATAACCAGTTGTGGTAAATAATATAGCTCTCTTATTGTTCGTCGAGTTCATCGGATCACTCAAGAAAAACATCGTATTAAATGCCTACTTTCATTTAAAACAGACTACCTCTTCAGCAACTGAATAATTCGGATGGAATTTATCCTGTTACATGAGCCGAAATTTATTTATGAAGCGCAGCAAAAGAATTGTATTGTTCTAACCTTAAACATATGAAACATTGAACACTACAATCTACATTTAGAGTGTTTTCAATACGAAAGTGTTTTTAAAAGAGGTTTTTGATATAAATACATAAGAGTGACATCATAATTCGATAACAATAATTGTAAAAAAAAGCTAAAAAATAATTACTTTGTTGTATTACTTGAATTAATTTCACTGAGGACGAACGTTTAAAACTTACAGTGTTATGAAAACAAATAAAATATAAAAACTTTATAATATTGTAAAAACATTTATAAAGATAGCGGTGTTGATCATTTTAAAACAATTATATTTATTGTTTAAAGCTAACTCATTCATCTTAAAAAGCAAGTCTTTTAATAACGGAAAATCAAATAAATATAAGAAGTATGTGTATTATTAAAACAATATTTCACAAGATATATAGCTTTTAATATAAAGCCATTAAGGTGTGTTATAGCTGCAACTTATAGATTTAACTAACCGTTATTTTGGTCCATTTACATTAGCTACATTTAAATTTCCCTTTGTCCAATACATCTTAATTTTAAAATGATTGATAAAAACAAAATCGTAAAATAATGAGAACTCATTTCGTTTTTATTTATTTATTTATTAATAATAGAATAAAGTAAAAAATTAATGAAATATAACAGATGACGTAACAAGGAAATATTTGGTATATGATTGTGTAAAAACTCGATCTGCTTTCAGTTCTACCTTTCCAAATCGTTCTGCTCTCCGTCATTATTCCCCAATTTGGCCTTCTCTCTGAGCCATGTCCCTATAACATGCTCAAATTACAATACCAGTGATATAAACCTCCATAACAGAAAATGTTGTATATTTAAAATCTACATAAAACACCTGTACAGTCACGAACAAAATTAAAACCGTACGACTAGTTGTAACAAGCAGGATAGAATATTTTGTCAGTAACCTAATTCTAACACAGCATATATTGTAAATTATAGTTACTACGTAAATGTCTTAATTTTTAAAGAATTGCGCTAAAGAATGAATACTTAAAATATGTGTTTGGTCATGATTTCAATTCGTTAAAAACCACCATTGTTTAAATTTCTACCACAACAAAGATGTTGGAAACAAAATGTGAGAGGAAGATGGAAAAGAGTGGAAGCCAACAGTTACGTTATTATGATAATGATATGTATTTTGTTTTTAGGTTAAATAAAAATATAAATATATATTATAAAAATCATTCAAAATTCTTTAATTGCCTTTCCAAGGCAATGCGGTTTAACATTCCTCAAAAAACAATTTCTGACATGTGATGGCACACGAATATCCCCATGTTATTTCTCTTATTGTGAAACTCAGAAATATCGCTTTTTCAGTGCTTCTCGACGCCTTCTTTCTGATTAATTGCAAAAAACTCACATGTTTATGTTGCCTACTATTTAGTTATAAACCAAATCAAGAAACAAACTAGACATATAATACATTACAACGAAATCTGCATTATATTTCATTATGAATAACTGTTACCTTGATTTCAGAAAATCAAATTAGTTTTAATTATAAGTTTGTATAAAAGCTCTGTTATTTCCTTTCTTTGTTTTTTTGACGTGCGCCCAGCATAAAAGAATTCCCAAACTTACATTTAATAAAATATATCATTAAATATCTAAAATACTTATATACATATATTGAATTGTAAATTCATCTAAAAATCAACATCACATGTAATATCTATTACAAATAAAGTGGGAAACAAAAATAATTCCCTAATGTCGTCTTCATTTAGTTTTTGTTTTCAATTTAGTCGCTAGCTTTTTATATGAGTCTTGGAAACTTGCAATATGTTTAGGTTACACACGTTCATTCAATTTGCATTTTATCTTTTAAAGCTGCATCTGTTCTTAATTTTACCCATTTGACTGATAAACTACTAAAACATAATTTTGAAAGAGATTTAAACAATGTTAATATTTTTCGTACAGTTTTGTTTCTTTGTATTAGTTTGCATCATGGTTGTTGCCGTTTATAAAGTATATATATATATATATATATATACTTTATATATATATATATATATATATATCATTATTTACGATTGCATCTATTTGGATATGTAATAACTCACTTTTTTGTCAATACATCCATTGCTAAAACTTTTTAAATATATATATAAGTGAGTTAATAAATATCCAAATAGTTGCAATGGTGTATATATATATATATATATATCATATTTATGAAGTTAATTAATTAGGCACGTATTACTATTCGTTTAAAAAGTTGTTCGTAAAATATGGAGGTTTATACATTTCAAAATAGTAGATGAAACATGTAAATACTTCTTTAACAAAATTACTTATTTTGTCTAACCTTGAAATCTACACATATTTATATCATGGTTGTCAATTACACACAAACACCATTAAAAGATACTTACGTCCCGTTTATAACAGCCAACCAACAGGGTGCTGAATTTGCTTTTACTAATTTCGAGTAACAACCCATGTTACAAGAAAGGGGTGATTAATATCTATAGTTATAAATAGTTGATTAGGTCTGCTCACGACTTTTTAATTAAAACCTCTCCGTTCTTAATAAACTATAATTTATAGATTCAATCATCCCACCTTGTAATAAAATTTAACCATAATATAAAAATTCCCTCACAAAAATTCTACTAAATAACTTTTGAGTTTTAAATATTAAGTTCTCTCCTTTACTAAGAAAATATGTCCTATAGAAAATTATTTATTTTTAAGTTTTATGTTTAATTATTTTGACCAAAATATAATCGTTCCATTTATTCTCCGCCAGATTTGATTTGAGTGATATCGACCACCTGTTTTTGAGATAAAGAATGATAATCATCTTTACCATCACCATCATTTCACTGCCAACCCTTAAAAGCTTTGTAATAAAATCTAATTCCTTGTCACTATAAACTATTAACAATAAACAAGGGTGAATCAGACTTGATCTTGTCAAAAATGAAAGGCATATAAATAGGATAGGCAGAGACGCAGTGTTGGGTAAAATTAGGTTTAAATTTATATTTTTATTCTATTCACTATTTCTAATATTTTTAGTCTCAATGTTTAATAAATACGTAATCTCTAATTACGTCCCAACTCACAGATTAGTATCTGTGACAGTGTATCTGTGTTCAGTGTACTACCATCTTTTCAACTGTGATCAAGACAACATCGATGTCTTGTGACGGTATATGCGGGGTAGGCGGTCGGTTTTGTCCTGTTACCTTTCTTCGAAGTTCCAGGATTTCTCTAGTATCACTGGGATCGATCAAGAGGTTTAAAAATCTTCGGGACTACTTTAAATGAATTTAGAATATAAGCTCAGAAAGGATTTCTTTGTGACCAAAACCTAAAACTAAGAAACACGAACCTACAACCATCAACGCCCGATTCTAATTCGAAGTGTTTAATTCGAGTAAGTTACCTTTTATAATGACGACTCTAGGTGATATAGAAGAGGCAGTTGTACAACACTGAAGGAATTTACAGGTAAGAGGCAGCGTATAACGCTGCAGGTATCGGATCGTGGTGTAAAATAAGAGAATTAGTTGAGTTGGACTTTGAGATAAAGTTGAGTTGGACAAACATCTTTATCGAAGTCAGCTCGATCACAGGGTCGTAGTTGCTCCCGTGAGCTTCGGCTCTCTCTCTCTCTCTCTCTCTCGCTCTCTCTCTCTCTCTCTCTCTCTCTCTCTCTCTCTCTCTCTCTCTCTCTCTCTCTCTCTCTCTCTCTCTCTCTCTCTCTCTCTCTCTCTCTCTCTCTCTCTCTCTCTCTCTCTCTCTCTCTCTCTCTCTCTCTCTCTCTCTCTCTCTCTCTCTCTCTCTCTCTCTCCTCTACCAAAAGTCCACTTTTATAGAAACTTTTATATCGCAGCAACCTGTCAGAGAACTAGTAAAGTACACAGTCCTAAGGTTTGTGTAACATCTTGTTTTGTGTACATTTGTGGCCGACGTCCTTCACGATAAGCCTATCCTAACAACACATTGGTTGTTAGCTTTATTTATTGCTCAGGTAGGCTAAAGTACACTTTACCTTGATCTTAGGTATTTATAGTGCTTATAAATAACTCACTTCTTACGTTTTATAGATTTAACGGTTCTATTTGCCAACGAAATACTCTTTAATTATTTTATAAAAAGAAAATGTCGTGGTGAAATATTCCAACCATTACAGCATTTCAACTTTACCTCCAAGTTTCCTTTATCTGTAAGATTCAAGTCTTCTCTTTATCTGTTATATTTACTTTCAAGTAAATCCTAAAATTTCCTTCTCGATACGGAAAACAGTTTTCAATACAGATCTAGCCCACGCAAACTTTGTTACTGGTGAAAATGTAATTTTCAATTATCATTTAATATTGCACAGACATACTGTAACTCCGAAACTGTCTAACATTTTTCTTCAGTACAAACCTATAACAGCCTTTTATATAGTTTTATCTGGAAGACAGATTAATTTCTCTTTATCAAATAGTTGTAAAACATATAAAAATATTTACTGTAAAGTGTACATTAAATCATATCTTAATTAACTAAATGTGTACCTATAACTTATTGAAACTTTCCTTTGTGACCTAGAAAATATCCAGTGTTTTTAATGGTCACATTAATAGTGAATAAATAATTTGGAAAAACATCCTAAATGTTTTCCAGTTACATTAGTTTTCTATATAAAATCTACCATCGTTTAAAACAAATATATCTCACATAGTTTTTTATTAGGTCTCAATATAATTTGTTATCCAAAGAGATGGAACATGTTTTATTATACTATACACTGCAATTGTTTTACTGAGTGTTTTTATTAGACATGCCTTTATGAACTGAAGCCAATTGGATTTACTAAAAAATAATAATTTATGAATTTGAAATTTAATTCAAATAAAACCTCTTCAAAAATGAATTCGGTCTAAAGACTTAAGTTATATTTTTTTATATGTTCATATTGACTAACAGCTAATACTCAACAATTTTTTAGTAGGTGGAATAGTTAACAATTTTAGAATCAAAGTTTTGTTTTTATTAAAAAATTGGTCGATTTATTTTATATTTTAGTAAAAGTTTAACTATGTTATATTATGAAAAAATAATGTAGATTATAGGAAATCGATAATTTTTATTAGAAAAGGTAAACCCGTCCATTGAATAAATATCAAATTTAAGTTTATGATTCTCAAAAATAATTCAATTGTGTTAAATGGGAGGCATTGTATTTGTGACAAAACTATAAATCATTACAAGACGTAGGAAAATGCAGTAAAATTTTCAACACCTTGTGAATAAATTCAAATATCCATTCAGTCTATGAAACATGCCAATGTTGGCATCTTTTTCCCATAATACATTAATTACAAATTGGAAACTCCCAAGTTTGTGTTTTGTTAAAGTTTTGAATGATATTTCAATCACTGATAGTGTAGGATAGAAAGTTGTGTTATTTTTTTATGCATAGTGGTCTCTGCCTATTCAACGTGTAAAACCAAAATTCATTGTGAGACAAAAAAGATTCATTGTGAGCTAATGTTGGCTGTAATTTTGTATACAAAATTTATATTACTGTTATGTAAAGACAAAGTATATTGATAGTAAAAACTAATTAATTTCACGTCACTCTTAATGGAAAAGATGGTTTTGAAAACGTCTGTCGCTGTTCAACTCTGCGTACATTTCCATAATTCCTACATCAATTTACTCAAGGTTTCTAAAATCTCTCAGAAATATTTGTTTTAATTGCAGTGAATCCTTTAAAACGTTTTGAAATTTAGAAGTGGATGCTATTTTTATAATTAATTAATTAATTTACACAAATCGTCATCTAAATAGTTCTTTTTCAAATTTTGTAGCGAAAATTTTCTATTATATTTTTCCTGCAGAATACATCCAATAACGAACTTTAAACAGTTCTAATAAACTAATAATAAACCATAACTAATAATTAACAACACTACTAAAATTAAATGTCATCTTCTATCTGAACAGACTAAAAAATATTGTAGAAACTAATATGATATATTGTGACTAATTTTATTCTTAGTCATATGAGGTTAAATAAATATTGATTATAGTACTGTAATTATGTGTTATTTGAGGACAAGCTGCCTACCTGCAACAGTCTCAATGTTACCCAATCAGGTGTAACACAGTGAAATGAAATAAATAAAAAGATACATTTTTACGTATTTCACTTATAAAATGAATACAATCTTTTATTATGTTTTATAAATTACCATAATAAATACAAATATTGATAGCATACTCATTATTTTATTTGTATGGCATAATAAGAATTATATCATTAAGGTCTTACTATTGTAGATAAGAGACATATTCGTTACACAGGTTTTCAATACTATTTTCCTAGAACGAAACATAATAAGACTGCCGCTTATCCAATATCAGAATATTAGATAAATTAGTTTATGCCAGTTTATAGAAACGCTGTGAATGTAAGAAAGTAATAAAGAGCAAAGTCGCTAACGGAAGAAATATTAGACGAGAGATTTTCTATAATAGAAAACAATTTTACAATACCTGAGAACAAATGTATTTGAATAGACTGTAAATGCATTTCCTAGGGATTTTAATCTAGGAGATTTAATGTAGTTGGTTTTATTTAACAAAGTATTTCTTGTAGTGCAGATTACGTATAAAATATTTATTCAAACTTTTTGAATTTAATACATCCAGAAATAAAGATAAGAACGTACATGCAAGTAGTAACGAGAACATCTGCGAGTTTAAATGAAAGATTGGTTTTAAAATTTATATTGCAAATATCAAGTTTAAGTGATTTCGTAGGTTGATATAAATATAAATGAACGAAGATTTAGTAAATTTCTCGCAGAACATGGTTAATCAAAAATATGTTTAAAACATATACATTAAAAGTATAATATTCAGTAAATAATACTATACAAATCTCTTAAAATTGTGATCTCTCTAACACATGTCCGTGATTTTAATTCGATTGTTTAACTACTTTCGGAGATAAAATGTAAAATTCACATAGAACTTTCACAAAAACCATGGGGTTATACATGGTTTAAGAGATAACTAACCTAACCTACCTCAAACTTACACATTTATACTTAGTTAATTGGAAACTTAAGTGACAAAGTCGCTACTATTTCAATGCTCTTGTTAATGCTTTATGTTTCCCAATTAACATTTTAATTTTACGACTTTATTAAAAGATAAATTACAATTATCAGTAGAATCATACATAAAATAATTTTAAAATAATAGCTTCAATGGTTTTTAAAATTAGAGTCATAGAACTAAACAATCACAATCAAAATCATGAAAGATAAACTAAAAACATACATATAAATAGGTTAAATTAACAATAATTGAACTTGTAATATGGGACTTAGAGACAATTCAAACTAACTTAACCTATAAAAATAAATAAATAAATTTATTCAAAGAAGCTAAATAATGCATACAGTAACTATAGCCACTAATAAAAACCTATCAAGTCCCATTAAACAACAAAGAATAACGAGTACAAAATTATGAATTACTACAAGAAGAAAATGCAAAGATAATATTTAAAATCAATAAACAGATTTATACGATAAACTAATTTACACGATAATGCTAATAAAATCGATCTATGTTAAACAGAAAATCCTGAAACCTTCATCACCATCAACGTGGGTATACAATTTTATAATTATTTACGAGTAAAATATACTTTAATCTAAGTTCATGATAGAACACTTGAAATGTTTCCTCTGTTATAAAGTCAAGATTTACACGAGTAAACACTTATGAAGTATTTAATAAATATCTGAAACTATAATTCATAAACTTGTAATACTGCAGTGTAATAAAAGTTGTCTCCTTCATATTGTGTTAGGGCAATGTGATAAAGGAAGCAGTACGTTGTTTTATTAAAAATTGATGTAATTATAAACAATATAGTGTCGTTTCATTCTGTTGCTCTTAAAGTTTATCGTAAGAGAAATTTTTTAAAATAAACGCTTTAATATTTATTTGAATTAATACCTTCACACTTTAGTCATTGTCTCCAAAAAGAGGGGAAAAAATCCCTAAAATTTACATGTATTTCATAAAGTATAAATAAAGGTTTTAATACTGAAAAAAATCCTTGTTAAATTATTTTTTCACTTTCCAAAATACATGATACAATAAAGTGGTGTTAAGATTTAGATTATGTATTCAATTCTCTCCTCAACGTTGTGAAGTTGAATAATATTTATTTCTTACTCTAACCAGTTCAAAACCCTTACAACAGAAATATAGAGCAGAAATATTTTATGTATATCCGGTGAACATAAAGTAGAAAAAAAATCAAATAAAAAGTTACGATTCAAAACAAAATATGATAATTGATAAGTTTTATTAAAATTTTATTAACTATTGACGTTAATTTTGGGATTTATCGATTGTAGACAATCATTTTTGTAGTAGTTTTGAATAGTTTTCTATTGTTGAATTTTAATATGATATCACAATTAAAAACGATTTTTCTTCTTTTTTATTACTATTATTTTGGACAAATTTTCAATCGGAAGAGTTTTTCAAACTCGTGACAAAATTAGACAAAAAACTAAGAGTTTGATGAAATAAACACTGTTTGAACTATCTAAACAAACAGGTTATAACTATTTAAAATGTGCTTTTGTTTTTAGTTTCCGATATATGTGCTGGGTACGTACTCATCTAATTTAATTTTAGGTTGATTGTATTCTGTAATGTAAAAACAGTTCATAAACACAGTTTAAAAAAATCTCTTTGTGTTGCAGATTTTGCAGGTATACCAACTTTCGAAACAAACGTCTTTGTTTTATTGTTTCACAAGGATTACAATTACTATTATTTAAAGCCATAATTAGTGGTGTCTTATTATATCTTATATCATTTCACAGTTTTATGTTCCCCCACACTAGCAAGGGTACCTTGTTTCTATTAATCCAAATTGAAAAAAAATAGGATTATATAACGGTTGGTATTATAACAAACATTGTTTTATAATAAATCGTTCGGAAAAGGTTTGTATAATATGAGTGCACTGTTTATTTTTAACAATAGATTGAATACGATGGCTATTTTAAGAGAATGGAAAATTCTACATATTTATTTAAATATATAGATACACGAGTAAAAATGATTATTTTATTCGTTCACTAATATACATAAAACTAAACTGGATAATTATGTTGTTACATTCAAAAATACACATAAAAATCTAAATTCTTGAAGGACTATATTATCTGAGATACGGGGAAAGAGGATATTACAAATATTTAAAAAAATTAACAAATTTCTTTCATAGAAGACATAACTGTTAAGTTCCTGAGAGACGAGAAACATTTGATGAAAATAAATCACTTATATTTAAAACGTTTTAAAGTAGAAATTGTATAGAATTAAATTCCCAAATATTGTTTGAAAACCTATCCTGAAATCCCATTTCGAATTAAATGAATTTGTACATTAGCGAAATATCATTCAGTTAATAAATGACATTTGAGCATTTTTTTTTTTTATATTTATTCAAAATTAGACATAGAACTTTCTATGGTATAGAACGCAATTATTTACAATGAAATTTAAATTGAATTGATTCATATTCATACAAAAATGGAATTTGTTATTGAGATTGTTAATCATTTATAACTTTATCAAGCGTAAGTTCCAATTACATTTACCTTCATATCCTTCACATCTGTTTTGGATTTCATCCTTTTTGTTTGCGTTTAACGAGCCGTCAATTTAACTAAATATTTGAATGTTGTACATTTCTAATATGTGCGAGTATTGTAACTTTATATGGTTTTCCAGTGTCTCCTTTGATTTCACAATTATTATCGAATGTTTTCTAAAGCAGATCAGAGATTGTTTGAATCGTAAACAATTCAGACCTCGATTCATTGAATGTTTATACTATTTATTTCTAGTATACATTACAGAGAATTTGAAAATATCACTGTATCCTTGTTCGGTAGGACTGAAATCTTTTCCCTGTCTTTCTACTTGTTAAATTCACGAATAAAAGGTTGTGTAATAAATTATTAAAATATTAGTGAGTGGTATTTGTACAGATCAAATATGTACAATCCCTCAATTTTTTTTTTTATATAGAAGCTCTGCGTCAATAAAATATTCTGGATGAATGGATTGGGGTGGAATAAATATGTCGTAATTTAGGCATTTATAAAGTCCAAGAATATAGAAAAATATTAAACTTTCAAATATTTTCAGAATTTGATTATAAAATTATGGACGTACATAAATTGCACTTTTGACGTAACTTGTATGTGTGTTCGTAGTTTTAAACAGTTACGTACGTTTCCTTTCACAATAAAATCCTTTGTATGGGACAGTATTGCAGTGAATTTATGGTCAATACATTTTCATTGATGGAGTACCCACAAATTGACAAAAAAATAGTTAATCTAAACTGGTAGACAGTTATTAAAAATCTTGAAGTTGCAATGTAATAGAAAACAAAACATTGACTTTAACCAAACGCTGAAATTTAAAAATTGAAATTCATTAAAAGTTTTTTCGATTGAGAGAAACAAATAACTAGAGCACTGTGGTGACTGTATATGAACAAGGAAAAACCCCAAACCACAAAATAACACAACTACACAAAACTGTATAATGCGTTTATATTACCTTATGTATATTTCGATAGCTCTGCTATCATCTACATACTAAAATTTGTTACGATTGTTCACAAAAGTCTCTGAGAAAGAACATTTGTTTTCAAATATTCTCGTTAAACTTAATTTTATTAATATTATGATTTAATGTAATATATAAAATTGTTCAGAGAAGTGAAACATTGATAAATACATACATATTTCCTCAATACTTCATATACCTTGTAAATAGTTAGTTTGTAATGATCATATAAACTTACTTCCGACAGAAGTTGTAAACAGAAATACTTCAAGCTGAAGAAACGTTGCAATCAAACATTATCTCCATCTGAAGACACTTTCAGTAAAGTTGAGATTATGATGTGCATAAATTGTATACAAATTTAAGCTTTTACCATCCAACTTGAGACATTAGAATTTTAAAACACTTTTATTTGATTTTTCTTGTTTTCATTTCAGTTACCTGTTGTATGTTTTTGTAACATTGTAAGAAGAATTTCTTTGATTAGTTTTAGGTTAGGCTATACTGTTAAATTTAAGGTGAATAGGAATAACTTGTTAGATACTTTTTTTAACTTCAGTGGCCTCAAATAGGATACTAATTGCGCCTATACAATTTCCTATAACCACGACACAAAATAATAATTGAAAACTCATAAACTTTCCTTCTCTATATAATATATTTCTAAAACGTCATCTGACAAATATTGTGCTTTTTATAAACAACTACGTTATTGCAATTTACTTCAATAAAGTTTCAGTAGGTTTAGATGTTTAAAATATTAAAATTAAACCTAACTCAGTAATACTTGGGGTGTATGAAGGACGAAAGTGCTTCACTTCCTACCTCCCAGAATCAAAATAAAATTTTAATGTTATTCCAGAGCTATTTATACGAAAGTTATTTCCATCAAGATGTAATAAATTCTGACTACACTGAAATGTAAATCAAAAGTTAAATTTAAACCAAGATAATATAGACATATTAAAATTACATCTATATTCCTACTTCATTCAAATCTGATTTTATTTCCACAATTTGAAGTTTAAACGTAATGTGGGGGAGTAAAAGTTAGTAAATGTTAAATCAAAATAACCTAATTATGATTGTATTTGAAACTTCATATTATTTTTCCATGGTTTAAATAAACGGTAACCTCTTAGTTCTTAACAATATATTATTAAACTTGTGAATTACATCAAACAAATATCTGAAAAATTCATTTTAAACTTTGTTTTTAAAATAAAATTAATTTTATAATTTTAAATGGGTGATATTATTTATATTACAGTTGCAAAGAGTCTCGCATCAATAAATAGAGTAGTTATCAGTTATGTATAGAATTGTACACAACGATGGCATTAAAATATAAAACCAAAATAATATTACCAAAAATATAATTTTAACATGTGCGTAAAATGATACGGACATTAATATATATTTTCGCAAATATTTTATGAATTCATCAATCATTTGGCAAGTTTTTAAAAGCATACTGTATAGCGTCTGTATAATATACTATTAATCTCGCCTTATGGCGTTATAAAGTTGCAACAGGAAATATATTTTATGTGTATGAGTTACAATTGATTTGCTGTTTAATATGAATTCCAAATGAAGTCCCAGGGGAAGCTAAACGTGTCTACAAATGTAAGAAGATGATATAGAAGTCCCAGACGAAGATCAAGACGCCATTGTATCTCCAGAGAAATGAATAAAAGTTGCCAGAAGAATGTCAAGTGCCACAGCGCCTCAAAGATGCCAAGTAAGTTTACACTTTTTCGACAAACAATGTCAATCTTATTAGTACAAGTATTTTACTAACAAAGTTTATTTTGTTTGCTCCTTAGTAAATAGACTTTGTGGTATAAACATTACTTTATCAAATATTAAGTAACCTCTCCAATGTATTATTTGTTTTAACGTGTTAATATACAGTATAACAAACACACAGAACACAATTCTCACAAAATATACGCCTAAGTATCAGACGCGTTTCAACGACAAGGTTATAAGTCAATAGACAATAAGACCATAGTTATAGTTTGATTGGTGTAGCTAGTGTATCACTGAAGAAGACGACCTTGTCGTTGAAACGAGTCTGATACTTAGGCGTATTTTTTGTGAGAATTGTGTTCTGTGTGTTTGTTATATTGTATAATTTTTCTCATAAGTAATGTTAATGTACAGTAATATACAAACTTTTTTTTCTACGGAGACTTGATTTTATTTCATTTATTATCCATGTATTTAATAAATAGGTACAGTTTTAATGGGTTCACAACTATTTTAAACACATGGACATTGTTGTGTCTCACATACCCAACGTAAAACATTATTTAAGGTATTTACTTTTTTTTAATGGTTCTACAAAACAACTAATTGGGGTTACAAGTCAAAAATTTACAAAATTCTATTTATTTAAAACGACAACCTATGAATTCTTAAAGTTATAATATATTAAAATTAATTGGTAAAAAATAAATCTAAACTAGTACATAATTCATTTAAACTACCACTCTCCAAAATTGTAAAGAATATAGATTTATAATTCTAATATTATATTTATGAAATCTTATATGATCCATAAAGCTACATTAAATTGGTTCTTAATAAAACAAGTCTTTATTTCAGAAAAACTTTTCCAACGCTCCAGACATTATCACTCCTCGACACGTTCACATACTTGAAGATCAATGATTTCCTCAACGTGTTACATCTTTCAATTTGAAGTTGTGTAAATGTAGGAGGAGTGAAATGCTTTTTCTTTGTTTACTTTTTCTTTCTTATAGTCTGTGTAAAATGTATTGCAATATCTAAACATCGTTCATTCTTAGTTATTACGCGTTTTAAATAGTAGAATGTAAGTCTAATGCGGTTATTAGCCGTTTGAGTTAAAAAAATTATTTTGAGTTATGGATAATTCAAATCATAACTAGTCACTCGTTTACGAAAAGTACTTTCCGAATTTCTCATTTAAGTAGTAAACTGGTGTAAAAATCCAAAATTTAGCTATACGAGCGAGGCTCAATTGTTTTGGAAACTATCTGTAGTTAATTTATATTAACCTAATAAGAACGAAATTCGATATATTTAACGTAAATTTAATATTTCGCTTAAAGAAATATGAACACCAAATAATAAGTGTCTTTATAAGCATACAATAAAATTTCTCAAAAAAAATGTTTTTATTTGAATTGGCTTCTTGGTATTCATTTTCGTTAAAATTTCCTTGTAATCGGCAGAATGAAGGTGTATCAGTTCAAGCTTTAAGTAGTTGCCGTAAACTCGTTAGCTTCTAATTTTAAAAAAAATCAATGTGTAAGAACTAATACGATGATTGTAACGTTAAGTCAAAATATTTTTAAAATGGAATTTTCAGAGATTTCTTCTTTGTATTTTTATGAAATTTTCTCTCAACTTTATTGAACAAAATGAAATTTACTGAGGAATATTGTTTAATATAAGATAATATTGTATCAATGTTCATATGAAAACATAAATTGACAGAATTATCCACCTGTAGTTTATGTTTGATCTAAATTGAAAACGAAAAAGCGTAATGAGCCAGGTCTGTTTAACAACTAAAGGTATTAGAGGTACATCTATTATGAGCTTTAACTTTAAGTTCAATAATTTGATTAAAAATTCACTTAAAAACCAACTTAAGACAAAGCGCGCGCATTGAAATGGAATATTGTTAATTACTTCATCCTAATTAATTACCAGTTCAAGTACAGCAATTGCTTTGTAACTACCAACCATCCTGATTTAGTATTTAGTTTGAAAATGTTGAAATAAACTGACGATATTGAAATAGATCTAATAGAATATTAGTTGATGTTTTTAAAACAAATCCATTTTATTAAATGATTAAACTTAACAACGCACTAGAAACTTTTTATCTACAATGGTGCAAAACATACTTCAAACCCAATTAAAATTGTTATGGACTCAAATGTTGCAGTTAAATAAAAGGACATAAAGTATCCTCATTATTACTAATTATTTGAACTGTATGAACAACAGAATCAAATGAAATTACAATCTGATGATGCATCACAAATTAATTTCATTATGAAATAAATTAGTTAAAATGTATTAAATAAATATAAACAAATTGATAACGTAAACAGTGAACTAAAAAAATAATTAATTCTAGAAAACCTTAATTGTAATTTTTTTGCAAACATAGTGATGATGCATCTATAACAATTGTGAAATGTTATAAATATATAAACACGATTCAAAGATATATACGTCGTGTCTTTATATGGATGTGTTAAATTTGTAATAAATATATAGTTACTTTTAAAACTGTCCATTTCTTGTCTCATTAATATTAAAAACGACATATATGTTATGACTAATAATTATGCAGTAAAATTAATAGTGAATAAAACACATAATTCAGTTCTCATTTCCTGAAAATATATTAATTGGAGACACAAAAATTTATTTACAAATGGATAGTGAACACCTACACCAATCAGTATTTCTCTCCTTTATTTATATAAAAAAAAAATAAGAGTATTTGTTGACTTGATACGAGTTCAAGAAACGTATCAATATTTTAATATGGAACAGTAAATTAGGGCGTAAATATTGTTATTGTTTACCTAGTTGTTCAAAAAAGTAAAAAAAGAAAATCTAGATCATTATCGCCTGTAAAGGAAATAGAGCATACAATAACGACCCATTGAATACTGTAATATTGTAAAATATTGAAGACCTGATAATAAGATAAATATAGCTAACGAAAATTACAGGACGAAATCTGTAGATCCATATGAGGACCCTAAGAGAATCACTGAGGGTAAATATTTGAATAAAACACAGCAATACTTAACGATAATCAAAGAGAGTAATGTATCTATTATTGTTTTTTTAAGTTAGCCAGCCTGGATCTATTCAAATATTCAAAATAGTAATTATTTTATATTACAACTGCAGTACGTTTCCATAACAGATATAAGCGTATTCAAAGTTTTAGAGAAAATTCTATACTATATAACTCTAAACAAGGTTACCTAACCTATAAATAGAAATGTCTCATGACGAATAAGCAGAAATGAGTTATTCCTTTATTATCGCATTTTACAAATCGAATTCAGTGCGGCGTATTTTCTATAAATAAAATTAACTCCCAATAAAGATTCTAACTTAAAACCCTAACTTCCTTAATTAAAGTACCATATTGTTTGTTGTAACTTTGCTGAGTTAAGTGTTTTACTAACGGAAATAAAGTCAAAGCTTTTGTTTAAAAGTTAAATTTGTTAAAGTTTACAAATCCAATTGTTAACTTTTATAAAACACATTTCATTCTCTAATATAAATTTATAGCTATGAAACATAAAACACTGTTTCCTCTAAAATAAAAATAAAACGAAAGGCAAAATCAAAGTGTTTAGTGCAAAGTGTTTTATTTTGCGCTAAAGGTATTGATTGCTGAAAATAAATGCACGAGGATAATTTTTAGGTTAGAAGCAATATTTTTTTTACATTTTCATAATTTAAAAAAATAGTGGTTTTTAAGTTAATCTTAAGTGTTGTAGATAACTAACAAGATTTATGTTTTCGATTTTTTGTCAATAATTCAATTATACTTTCACTTATAGAAAAATTTATTGTCACGTAATTATTTTGTAAAATTAATGGTTTTCGAGATATTCAATATTCAAACATTTAAACGGCCGCCATTTTGAAAATAATACAAACAACATCTTTATTTTGTGTACACTTGTAAAACACTACATAAAAAAAGTGTATGCCGAATCTGAATTTATTCAAAAGCTATAATTTTTTTGTGAAAATACAAAATGGCGGATTGTTTAAAACATAGCTATTTTGGACATATGTTTATAGGAACTATATATTTTTTTTATGTATGGAATCCGCTACCGAAGCTTGTCAAAGTATTTCAGAAATAAACTGTAAATATATCGTGACACATGTTTCATTAAAGAAAATACATAGTACACAGTTGGGTGTCAATTAATATTCTAGAGGATTATTTAAAATTATCTCCTACGCAGACAACTTGATATTTTTACCATGTTTTAAATTACAATTTCTTTGTCTAAGTTTGATTAAACGAATAAATATTTAATGAACATCGTACATAATATAAATAAGTATATTGTTATTAGTTCTTGTTTTATGTTTATGTTAGGGAAAATAACCATCATACCACATTGAACACAAGACAGATGTTTTGAGGTTATAGTTGTAACAGCTTTAAGGTGATAGCTTGTAAACATGTTTTCCAAAAGTCTATGGACTTTTTCCTCGTAATTCTTCAAAATAACTAAATTAACTTGATCCAGCGGATCTAATATGGAGTCCGGGGACACGAGATGAAACTCAAAATCCATATCAGGACTAAGTCAGTACTACGCGAAAGCTGTGTTGTAACCTTGACAAGTCTCCTTAATGCTTGTCCTGCTAAAAATTATGTATATTCTACAGATGTTCATTAAAAAAAAACTGCAAATTTTTTATTCTCATTGTAAACAGTAAAATAATCCATCGACATTTTACAATAGACAATCTTCCTAAAAACATAGAAGTCATTTCCAATATAGAGTGTTTCATGAAGTTCTCTCTTCTCTCAGAACTCATTCTCTAAGTGGAAACAAAGAAAAAAGAAGTTTATAGAACAAATATCCCGAATCGCTTCGTTAAGGGCTATCCGCCATTTTGTTTTATAACTTTGTAAATAGAAAAGATATTAAGTTCAGATTTTGTATACGCATTTGTAATGTAACTGTATATATATATATATGTACCAAAATTAAAAACTACTTAAAATATTTTCAAATTTATGGTAGTTTAAAATAATTTCACTTTATTTGCAATAGGCAAAATAAATTTTTGTATTTTAGTGAAGAAGAAAACGTGTTTTTTATATTCTTCTGTAGCTCAAAATGTAACCGAGTTTTGGAGATAAAAAAATTAAAAATGTATTTCTTTGGTAATTTTTACAACATCCAATATTCTGTAGAAATCATTAAAATTGCATGAGACCAATCTTAAACTATCTTTAAAACGAAACGTAGCTAACATTCACCTCCATTCTTTTCTTCTTAGGATAAAGCCGTTTGACTGACAGGTGTTTGTTAGCTCTTGTTCCATTAATATCCTTTGAGATAAGGCGGGATTATTGTACAGCATAACTGATGGTCAAAACATATTGATTTAGTTTTGTGACAGAAGGTTAACTTAACAAAAACACGTGAACTAATTATTGTGCTTTAGTCTGAATACGATATTCTAGCAATCTTCGAGAACTACTTTAGTAACGGTCTCAAAGATGGAGGAATTTCGAAACTATGAATAATAAATCAATCGATGGATTTGCAGAAGATTGTAAATATGTAGATCCTAGCAGATATAATTATTATAATCATTTAAGTTATTATTATATTATTCCATGTATGATCATGGCTGATTCTGAAAGAAAATTCAGCATAAGTGAAGTTTAGGTAGGCTATACTGGATTGTTTACACATTTTACTGAAAAAAATATTTCTATCTATTACTCAGAAAGTTATATCTTATAGTTATGAATTCAATTTTTATCTTTTTTATTTTTCTTAGGTGTAGACAATTAACTCAGTTATATTTCTAGCGACAGAAAAAAATTATACGTATCAATATTTTAATATGGAACAGTAAATTAGGGCGTAAATATTGTTATTGTTTACCTAGTTGTTCAAAAAAGTAAAAAAAGAAAATCTAGATCATTATCGCCTGTAAAGGAAATAGAGCATACAATAACGACCCATTGAATACTGTAATATTGTAAAATATTGAAGACCTGATAATAAGATAAATATAGCTAACGAAAATTACAGGACGAAATCTGTAGATCCATATGAGGACCCTAAGAGAATCACTGAGGGTAAATATTTGAATAAAACACAGCAATACTTAACGATAATCAAAGAGAGTAATGTATCTATTATTGTTTTTTTAAGTTAGCCAGCCTGGATCTATTCAAATATTCAAAATAGTAATTATTTTATATTACAACTGCAGTACGTTTCCATAACAGATATAAGCGTATTCAAAGTTTTAGAGAAAATTCTATACTATATAACTCTAAACAAGGTTACCTAACCTATAAATAGAAATGTCTCATGACGAATAAGCAGAAATGAGTTATTCCTTTATTATCGCATTTTACAAATCGAATTCAGTGCGGCGTATTTTCTATAAATAAAATTAACTCCCAATAAAGATTCTAACTTAAAACCCTAACTTCCTTAATTAAAGTACCATATTGTTTGTTGTAACTTTGCTGAGTTAAGTGTTTTACTAACGGAAATAAAGTCAAAGCTTTTGTTTAAAAGTTAAATTTGTTAAAGTTTACAAATCCAATTGTTAACTTTTATAAAACACATTTCATTCTCTAATATAAATTTATAGCTATGAAACATAAAACACTGTTTCCTCTAAAATAAAAATAAAACGAAAGGCAAAATCAAAGTGTTTAGTGCAAAGTGTTTTATTTTGCGCTAAAGGTATTGATTGCTGAAAATAAATGCACGAGGATAATTTTTAGGTTAGAAGCAATATTTTTTTTACATTTTCATAATTTAAAAAAATAGTGGTTTTTAAGTTAATCTTAAGTGTTGTAGATAACTAACAAGATTTATGTTTTCGATTTTTTGTCAATAATTCAATTATACTTTCACTTATAGAAAAATTTATTGTCACGTAATTATTTTGTAAAATTAATGGTTTTCGAGATATTCAATATTCAAACATTTAAACGGCCGCCATTTTGAAAATAATACAAACAACATCTTTATTTTGTGTACACTTGTAAAACACTACATAAAAAAAGTGTATGCCGAATCTGAATTTATTCAAAAGCTATAATTTTTTTGTGAAAATACAAAATGGCGGATTGTTTAAAACATAGCTATTTTGGACATATGTTTATAGGAACTATATATTTTTTTTATGTATGGAATCCGCTACCGAAGCTTGTCAAAGTATTTCAGAAATAAACTGTAAATATATCGTGACACATGTTTCATTAAAGAAAATACATAGTACACAGTTGGGTGTCAATTAATATTCTAGAGGATTATTTAAAATTATCTCCTACGCAGACAACTTGATATTTTTACCATGTTTTAAATTACAATTTCTTTGTCTAAGTTTGATTAAACGAATAAATATTTAATGAACATCGTACATAATATAAATAAGTATATTGTTATTAGTTCTTGTTTTATGTTTATGTTAGGGAAAATAACCATCATACCACATTGAACACAAGACAGATGTTTTGAGGTTATAGTTGTAACAGCTTTAAGGTGATAGCTTGTAAACATGTTTTCCAAAAGTCTATGGACTTTTTCCTCGTAATTCTTCAAAATAACTAAATTAACTTGATCCAGCGGATCTAATATGGAGTCCGGGGACACGAGATGAAACTCAAAATCCATATCAGGACTAAGTCAGTACTACGCGAAAGCTGTGTTGTAACCTTGACAAGTCTCCTTAATGCTTGTCCTGCTAAAAATTATGTATATTCTACAGATGTTCATTAAAAAAAAACTGCAAATTTTTTATTCTCATTGTAAACAGTAAAATAATCCATCGACATTTTACAATAGACAATCTTCCTAAAAACATAGAAGTCATTTCCAATATAGAGTGTTTCATGAAGTTCTCTCTTCTCTCAGAACTCATTCTCTAAGTGGAAACAAAGAAAAAAGAAGTTTATAGAACAAATATCCCGAATCGCTTCGTTAAGGGCTATCCGCCATTTTGTTTTATAACTTTGTAAATAGAAAAGATATTAAGTTCAGATTTTGTATACGCATTTGTAATGTAACTGTATATATATATATATGTACCAAAATTAAAAACTACTTAAAATATTTTCAAATTTATGGTAGTTTAAAATAATTTCACTTTATTTGCAATAGGCAAAATAAATTTTTGTATTTTAGTGAAGAAGAAAACGTGTTTTTTATATTCTTCTGTAGCTCAAAATGTAACCGAGTTTTGGAGATAAAAAAATTAAAAATGTATTTCTTTGGTAATTTTTACAACATCCAATATTCTGTAGAAATCATTAAAATTGCATGAGACCAATCTTAAACTATCTTTAAAACGAAACGTAGCTAACATTCACCTCCATTCTTTTCTTCTTAGGATAAAGCCGTTTGACTGACAGGTGTTTGTTAGCTCTTGTTCCATTAATATCCTTTGAGATAAGGCGGGATTATTGTACAGCATAACTGATGGTCAAAACATATTGATTTAGTTTTGTGACAGAAGGTTAACTTAACAAAAACACGTGAACTAATTATTGTGCTTTAGTCTGAATACGATATTCTAGCAATCTTCGAGAACTACTTTAGTAACGGTCTCAAAGATGGAGGAATTTCGAAACTATGAATAATAAATCAATCGATGGATTTGCAGAAGATTGTAAATATGTAGATCCTAGCAGATATAATTATTATAATCATTTAAGTTATTATTATATTATTCCATGTATGATCATGGCTGATTCTGAAAGAAAATTCAGCATAAGTGAAGTTTAGGTAGGCTATACTGGATTGTTTACACATTTTACTGAAAAAAATATTTCTATCTATTACTCAGAAAGTTATATCTTATAGTTATGAATTCAATTTTTATCTTTTTTATTTTTCTTAGGTGTAGACAATTAACTCAGTTATATTTCTAGCGACAGAAAAAAATTATATGTATTAAAATACAAATTAGTTTTTTCTCTTGTAATTTGTTTATAAAATGTATTTTTTTTTAGAAACATGAATTTTAAATGGCCGTCGTTTTGAAAATATTTTTTAAATACGTTATTTGATTTAGGCACATATATGAACATTACAAATGCGTATACACAACCTAAACTCAATATCCTATCTATTTCCAAAGTTAAAATCTTTACAATAAAAATGAAAATGGCGGATAGTCGGAAAACGATCCGGATGTATGTTTTTATGAACATTTTTTAATGTTTTTATTTATTAAATGAGCTGAGAGTGTCGGGATAACTTCGTGAAATACCCTGTATACTCTACTACTGTCATTGAATGTATAAATCGTTCAGGTTGATTTGAATATTCAGTACTCAGTTGATAACATCTTGGCGTCAATAACATTCATAAATATCTCTAAAGTATTAGTTTTTACATAGATCAATGACAATTTGTATTAGCATATTTGAAATTGTATTAAATATCATCTGTTTTGGTTAATTAAGACGTAATATGTCGTCAATTCCTCAAAACTTCTATGTACCTCTTTTCACACACTAAGACGCTACATTTGAGCAAAATGTAATTTTTAAATTGTATAATGTCCTTATAGTAAAAAATCTGGAGCCACCTTAAAAGGGACAAGTTTACAAATGGGAAAAATAGAATATTTTCACGTTTACATTACATTAAATATACATTCCATAAATAAATTAAAGTAAAACACTAAAGTTAAATTTTACAGGAGTAAACAGTTTGCACTTTTTGATTGTTGGAAAAATCATCATCGTACAATTATTTTACTTACTAGTATAGTTTTAATAGTCTTGTATGTTTAGCTATAGTTGAATGTGTTGTTCTTCTTACAAAACCGCTTTATGAAATTATTTTATAAAGTAAAATTTAATTTATATTTATAAAGTCTAAATCGGAATGTTAAACAGAGCAGGACGTGTGAATACGTGAAAGTTGACGTATAAATGGTCACGCAATTAGGGGAAGTTAATAATTAATACTATGATGAAAGCCATCATATTACTACAATCCAGTTATGCAACTCTATACAAACACTCAGTTATAAAGCTTGTAAATCTACAGACATGAAGAAGACATCACTTTTGTAGTACTCTTGAAAAACCAAACCATCATAGACATTCATATATTATTTCTAAATTTACTTAGAAATAAAAAACACTCAAGTAGTAGAAATTGCAACTTATATAATATATATATATATATATATATATATATATATATATATATATAGTTTCATTAAAAACTCTTCCTGTTTCATTTTAATAATGTACTTCACTTCAATGTAATTAAAACGTCAGTGAGTTCCTCGTCTGAAGTTTATTTGTAACAAGTCTTAACTGCAGGCAGCACGTGGGTCTCAGAGACATATCATATTACTTAGTTATAGCTACAAGGTACCTGCAGTGTTTTTCTGTAACGAGATATTTATTTATTCACACGCCCTAAGTAATAAAACAAATTCGAGCAAAACATAAAAGTTTTGACTCTCTGTACAAACCATTATCAAAAACGTTTTAATATATTACATATTATTAAATATTGAACGAAGCAATTATTCATTAATAATGAAAAAGATATTGCAAACAAGGTTTCTATAGGCAATAGAATTGACATCTTACATGAGTCAATATACCACATTATTGCAGAATATCTTCAGGCAATGAGAGTTAATGTGTGCTTTGAACTTGTTAATCTCACAATTTCCTGTCACTGATGAAGGAAATTCTGTCAATACGATGTATCTTAGTGTTACTTGGAAGATTACATATCACAGAACTTTCTGACGTTCTCATTTGTGTATTTAGACCGATTATATATCATGTGTTTTATAATACAAAGATGTTTGTCCGTTGATGTTTAACACATTCATATTGCATTAAACAAATATTGAATCAAAACTTTTTGTTAAACTTGAATTATCGCATTCATTTTTTGAAAATAATTGTTACAAAGTTTTTTTCACGCTCTTTTTCTTCATTATCAATTAATTTATTTACATTTGAAAACCAATCATTTTTGGAGCTTAATGTAATCCATATTAGCAGTTAGTTCTGATTCAAAAATATGTTTTGTTGAATCTAATAATGTAGTATATGGAGTGTCCCACGAAAAATCGCTATTTCTGAATTAATATCCAGGACATATGGAACACTCTACAAACTTGACATTTTACAGTTGTGTTACTTAGATATGTAAAAAAAAGTAACCTCGAGTTTCATTTTTTTTAGGTTAATCAAAACAAAATGTTGGAATAACAAAGGAAAATTAATCTTTGGATAGGAACATTTCTTCTCACAATACAATTCAATTAAAAGTGCATTGTTATCTGCCGAATCTCGATCAGCTGTTCTTTTGTTAATATACGATAATAAAACTTTTTTTTGGTTGTGGTAAAACAGTTTTTGTATGATATCTAACCTCAAAACAATAAATGTTTTAATTGAATAAAATTGTTTTTCTTGAGCTATTACTTTCGAAAATGAATGCGATAAGGTGTTTTCAAAGAACCTATACAAGTGTAGTCCCTCAATTATTAAAATCAATTCATAAATGAAAAACTATGCTACTAGAAAATGAACCACTTTTAAATAAATACCATAATTTTGATGGAAACGTACCATTATTTTGTTATTCTCCCAATTTGTTTTGATTGACCATCAACAAATGAAATCGAGGGTACTTTTTATACATATTTTTATAACATATCTTTTAATGGCATATCTGGCATATTAATTCAAAAAATAGTGACCTCTTCGTGGGACCCTTCGACACAAAACATTATTTTTTTTTTTATCTATTATCGGAATTCATGAATTAACATAACAAATTTTGTAAGGTAAAACCAAATGTTTAAATTTTTGTTTAATTTTTCTAAATATTGTGCTGCTGGAAGCTCAGATATTATTTTGTTATTAATAATCACTAATGTCACATATTCCAAGTGTAACTAATCTTCAGTTCAGATAGATATTTTAAACAAACCATTTAAAAGTAAGAACAATTTTTAGCATTGTAACTTCTTTAATAATACACTAGATTTTATTATCATAATATTAATTAGCTTTGTTACAATTGAAAAATTTACTTGTGAATTGTATTTATCAATTTCAGACGATTTTAAATAAAGATGTATAAAAATCAAAGCTATTATTACAAATTATAATTTGTTACTGTTTTGGGGGAAATGACAGTTAATTTCCACTGTGAAAAATGTATACTGAATTGAATATTTCTAATGTGTTTATAATTTTATCAAACACAACTGTTTACATCCCCTGAATGGTGGGACTAACTTGAGATCATGTTAAACATATGATTTCCCCATATGATATAACATATTAAGGCTGAGGGAGAGTATAATTTGTAAAACAATATAGATTACACATATTTTGGCTTTTGTAATTTATAAACAAATTTTGGCTTTTGTAATATATGATCAGTACGAACAAAAATTGTACAATAATATAATTTCCTAATTGTAAGTAACGTATATATTATCTCTTTTCAACCGGCAATTTCTTAAAATCAGATTTTTTTATATATTATAATTGGATTTGAAGTAACACCGAGAACATGTAAAATATTGTTTTTGTTTTTTTACTACGAAGAAAGTGACACTATGTATGATATTTTGTTTTCTTTTTATTGTACCTGTACATCTATAACACATTTTTTATAAGATCTATTCAACCATTTAATCGGAAAATGTAGGAAAGATGAATGCTATATAGTTTAAGGAAGAAGTTAATATGTTTCTGGCAATATAGACTCGCAACGGAATATCCACGTATAATTCAGATGTATTTTGATAAGTTGAAACGTGTATCAAGTCATAATAATATAATGGAGGATATATTGTAACAAAAGAAAATACCAAGTCATAAACTTATGTCACGTTTTTCATAACCAATTTCAGTATCATAACAAATATCTTCGTTGAATTATGTGGGTAGTTCTGAATACGTTTTGCTTCTTTTGCATATAACATATTGTTAAGGGCTTATTTAACAAGATGACATGTTGCTTACAATAATCTTACTTTAATAACGACACAAATAAAATAAAAAATATAAAATTTAAATAATAAATCAATTTTCGGTAAAGTTTCATCAAGTGATTAGGAAACAAAAAAATGTTTAAAATACACAAAACTGTGAATAAAAATTGGTCAAACTGTCTATGCTATCTCTTAGTAGTTTTAAAAACTTCCAAATATTTTATTGTATTAGTGGTGATAATTTAAAGTACTTAATAGCTTTTAAGCAGGTATTTCCTTTCAAAATGTCCTCATCAAGCGTTAATAAAACACCTTTAGACATTCAAATAAAATATAGAGAATAATTTATTTCCATATAATTATTTTGAATTTATGTTAACTATTCCATCGATATCTATTTTATTTTACAATACGTAGATGATAGAATACATCAAAATATTTGTGGTGCAAAATAATATTTATGTTTCATAACTTTTAAAATCGGGAAAAAATTATAAATATATAAAATCACTGATATTTTCAGTAATGTATTTGTAATAAATTATGTTATATAATACTTAATAAACCGATAGGTTTTATTATATTAATAGTTTAGAGTTTTATTGATATTTTTCAACTACATTTATTACAAATGGTGATTGGTTTGAATATATTCCTCACCAATAAAATCGCTTCGTTTATAAAAGTACTATTGAAATTTTTATTACTTTTGCTTATGTAAAAATGTTATTGTTGACCTTTAAACATAGACTTTGTGATTGAACAGAAGTTAGTTTTTATTGTCAGTTATTTATTGACTTAAAATATTCTATTGTGTATAAAAAAAAACTCACTGGAAATCACAGATATTTACTAAACACAATGTGTAAAATTAAAAATATAAATTTTAAGCCTTCAATTCAACGCCAAAGGCTGCTATAAATAGGTTAATTTAATCACTTATGAATTTGTTTATGCAGTCTCATAACATCTTATTACAGCATAAAAGGTGAAGATATTGGATGCGACGTGTAGTATAAGTAGGTCAAACATAATCCTTTCTTTATAAAATGGAAAATATTTTTTAAATTCAAATTACTTTACATAACCTGACTGCTGTGCAAACAGTTTAACATAAAAGAAAATGAGGTTACAAAGAAAATATAAAGTAGTAACAGAATTACAAGATCATTAAAGACTTCAATAGAAAAACAAATTAAGATAAAATATGATTTACGTAATCTTAAATGGAGTTTATATTGTTAATTACTAAAATATTTACAATGTTAGAGAGATCTTTTATAGTAGATAAATAAAATTAACATTTACAAACTAAGTTACAATAAATCAGATCAGTTTCAAATTACAATAAGCATACCTGTAAAACGTTATGTTTCAATTTGAAGTTCCCAAGGAAATTAGCAAACTATACAAAAACCCTGAGAACTGACCTCTGTTAACTCCAAGAGTTTCAAGGTAAAAGACAGGATTGCAAAACGGAACGTCGAATCAGAAAAAGCTACAAAATCCAAAGCTAATTTGAAATGATTAACTGTTTCAATATAAAGTGGGGGGGGGGATGCTTGAAAACTGGTGGTTAGTCTTTCGACAATAACCAAACCGACCAGACAAAGCTATTCCAAAATAAAGTGTGTGAAGATTTTATATTTAAACAAGGTCATAAATAAATAGGTATGATAAGCCATGAAAAACATTACGATAACAAGTGTTAAGTTAAAATTCAGAAATTAAATCAATAATAAATACCTATAAAGAAATGGAAAAAGTGTGTATCAAGTGATAATTACAAGTGCTACGAACGAAACACAGATAATTATGTTGAGTAGTCAGTAATATAAAACATCAATGTAAGGGAGATCTCATAATGAAAATTACTTAAATAAACTAAAATTGAAATAAACATAAAGTCAATACAACAAATCAGATTCTCAATAACTAAAATAACATGTAAATCAATTATTTGTAACTAACGCTAGGTTTTGAAAATTAAACTCCTTTGGTATAAATTTTCTGAAATAAGGATTTTACGATACCTTCCAAGCAATTTTAAACGGGCTAGAAAAAATCATAAAGTGAGTCAAAATGTATGTAAATATCATATAGAAATTAAAACTGCAATATTATGCAATAGTATTATGCAACATAATATATTATGCAATAATATATTCAATTTTGTATAATTAGTTGTTGAGTGGGGAGTATAGAAAACATGGAACAGTTCTTTCCAGCGCAAATCCAAATATTTTTAGTAATAATCATTTCCGTAAAATCTAGAGAGCTAATAAAATTTAGCAATAAGCCTTCAAATATTTTTTAATTAAAACAAAATTACAATTGATTCGAACAAAATAATAATAATAACACACAAGTTAATCTTATCTCTGCACTTATTTAAAACGCTGAGTTAGATAAATCTTATCACAGCCAAGCTGTAGTGATTCGGGAAATTGAATCTGGTGAACCACCAACATCAATAACTCTTACAAGGTAAAAGACTAGTATAAAAGTCTTACAATATCTATTAACTTGGAAAGGATATTATTTTGACCAATTCAATTTCACTTTTAATTACGATATTACTTCGTTCAATCAAATTAATTAACTTTGTACGTCTTCATAATAACGTGTTGTTTACGTAAGATTTATAAAATGTACAAAGTAAAGGACAAATTATCAACCAAATTACAGTGAAAATAAGGCCCTTTTTCAATTAAAATTACTTATTTTAAAATATAAATCGCTCTACTTTGAGTAAATCTGAATTTTTTTCTGGTTGTTTCCCCATGGAGTAACAATAGCACAGGCTAACAATCAGTTGTTCTTTAGAAGAAAACCGTTAGGTTGTAGGTGAAAACAACATTTAAAATATTTAAAAAATGTATATATTCCAAATGGTATTTATAAAATGTGTAATTAAAAATTTACACAATATCAAGTAAACGATGGACATAAATACACAAGTGACAACAGAAATATTTGTTAATTAACATTTTATAATGGGGCTGTAGAGATTATATAGATGTGAAGTGAATTATTTCTAAAAGCAATATAAACGTACTATGCAAAATTTGAAATGGTTTACGAATTCAGTTATTTAATTTTCAATTTAAAAATCAATCAATTAAATCTCACTGTAGTAAATTAAACATTTTGTCTTGATAGAAAAATGTTACGTCTTAATTTGTTTATATATATGAATACTTTAATTTCAATCAATTCCCATTTTGGTTAGAATCTTCTTTTTTTTTTTTTTCAAAGTCAAATACACATTTACGAAAGTTATTTTGTGATTAGTTTTCAAACGAACTATTTGAATATAGGTTTTCATAAATGTTTCATTGTTTCTTTATATTCGAAAATCTTAATAAAATGCTTTGTTATTGTTGAAATACTGTAAAATACTTTCTTTAATCTTATCTTTTTCTTTTACTACTCAAAGTCATCTGTAAATATGTCTCCCTCAGGAAATTAGTAACTGGCTACAGATTTATCTTTCAAGATGCTATCTTGTCACTAGTAGTTTACATTTTATCTTTACCTCTAGGATAACATAATTATTCATTTCTGCTTTTACTTATGGATAGATGAATAAATTCATATTTTCTGTATTTGTGCACAATGTTTTGCAATTTGTATTCTATGTATATTCCTTAAAATCAAAATATATTATGTATATTTTTAAGAGAATTAATGAAGTAAAAACATTATATTAACCGTATTAGAAACATTTAATTTCAGGAAGTGAATTTACTTTAGATTTCTAATGGCTAAACTGCATTGTTTGTGTGTAATTATGTTAGAAATACGATTTTCGATTTAATTTGTAAAATAATAATAGCGACAAATTGCATTCTAAAACTATAATAATTTTAAAATTATACATGAATAGGAAATATAGTTAAGGTATTATTTGTTACATAAATAGTTTAAAACTGAGTCTCCCTCATGAATTAGTTTCTTTCACGACAGAAACCCTCCGTTACCAGCAGAGAAATGAAAATAAATTGGAAAGATTGTATACACGAACATGGTACATATAATTTTATTTATTATTATTTTTTTGTACGAGAAAATATATATTTTTGAACCTTAGTAATATAATTTTTTCTAGATCTGTTTGTCTATATTCATTATGTTTAAATATTACATACTTTGTTCAATTATTTTAAACATTTATTTTACTATGAAAGTTCGATCAAGAGTTAATCAAATTCCTTTAGGCTATACACAATCAATCATAGGCCTAATTAACACAGAATGGATTATTGTACTATCATCGACTGAGCTCACCTGTCATTGAACCACAATACTAAAACAGAGAGTATTAATGTCTGTTGTTCAGTGTCTGCTTCTCTGTATTATAGGTAATCTAATTTTACATATAAAACTGGGCAATCAGCTTTTGTTCATCTTTTTTCTATATAACCCCAAAATTATTTCTGCTACTTGTTTTATATTAGAATGTGGCATTCCTTTTTCCATCATTCACTGTCCATTCTTCTAATCTTATAAGCCAAAAAGAATTTTTCAGAAGTTCAATACTGTTTATTTCAATGTGATATCCAAACGATATATTTGTTTCATCTTTTCTCATGACCCCAAAATATATATTTAAAGATATTATTTTGGAATGTGATACACAACTATTTGCAATATTTTGTATAATTTGTTTTTTATTTTATTTATTTCAAAACAAATTGTTGTTTAAGGGTTTATATTTGAGTGTAAAGATGACTTTATACAAGATTATATTTTATAATTATCTATATAGTTAGCTATATAGACTTTTATTAACATATGTGTATTTATATTAAAAATTCTACAATTTACTGAGTTTTACCGACCATAGTTTTGCCAGAAACTGTCACGGCAGAAACTAGGTTTTTATGAAATATATTTCTACTTAAATGGAACACAAACTGAATTTGTATTAAATATTCTACAACTTACTGAGCAAAAGATTAATTAACATAATTAGTAATGGGAATGTACTTTTAAATTCTAAGATTCTCTCCTTTGATGTAAAGAACTTTTTTACTAGTATTCTTGAAATAGCTGAGAACACCAATGAGAAAGATTTTATTGATCAATTAAAGTGTTCCATATACACTTGCATAAACCATAAGTATTTTAAATTTAACAATCAATTTTAGAAAAAAGTAGAGGGATGCAGTGTGGTCTTTTTATCACCACCCCTCCTTGCCGAAATTTGCATAGCTAAATTTAAAAATAAATTATTTACCGGTATCTCTAATAATCCCTTCTTAAACAAAATCGTATACTGGTAATCACTCTGTGGATGATGTCCTACAAGTCAATTAGAAAATTTCTTTAAATTCATTAATTCTGTTCATAAACGAATTCAATTCACTATGGAAATTGGGGAAGGAAATAACATCAATTTTCTTGATCTAAATATCAACATAGAAAATAGTGTTCACTCTTTCAAAGTTTGTAGAAAACCTACATATTTAGATGGTGTTAATCCGGCATATTCTAAACACCCCATTAATAAACATGTCCTTTCTATGGCATTATTCACAGACTTATAAGTATTCCCTTATCTCCTACAAATTTCCAGAATTAATTGAATACTATCAAACAAATTGCAGTCAATAGCATGTACAGTGTCAAATTAGTTGATAATATTTTAAATTAAAAATTAAAACGTAATATGTGATTCTCTATGTAATTTTAAGTACAATGAAAAAGAAGAAGCAGACATCAAATATTGTAGAGATTATTATATTGGAAACATCACTATATATATAAACGGCTTTGTCCTGACTGATTGAATGAATGAATGACTGACAGAGAATCAACGTAGAGCAAAAACCAACAAAGATATTGATACCAAAATTTAAAGGCATATTTGCATGAGGTCATAGACGCTCACTAAGAAAGAATTTTGCGAAATTTAATTTTAAAGGGTATTAAATACAAAAAGAAAAACCAATTTTATTAAGCAACTAGGCTGATTATAAAGTTTATTATCTTAGAATAGGTCAAGTTGTTTCTCGATTCTAAACCAAATGTATAATATACTATGCTGTATGACTTTAGGTACAGATCTAAACATGCACGCAAGCAGGTATTCTTTTGTATACCTGCATGCGTGCATGTTTAGATGGGTAGATGGGAAATACCACTCAGTACTCCAAATCAGTGTTTACGATTATAATCAAAATGTAGTTTACAAAGAGGTCCTAAATACTAAATAAGTACATTTTTAGTTCAATTTTTTTTATTTGAATTGTGAAATAATTAAATTTTTCTTTAGTATTTTATAATATGAATTCTTAAATAGTATAATATAATTTACTTATAACTAGAATAATTACGGATTTTTGTTGTTGTTTACTTTGCCTTTTGATATTTTTCAACTTTAGTTACTTTAAGTTATTGATGAGTAAACATGATGAAAATAACAGATTTAGAAAAAAATATTCTTTTTCTCAAATTACTTTATCATTCAATTCACAAATTCTGTATTCTTAAATATTACACACTACATTAAAATTAGCCGGATTAAAGTAATATTAAACTTTTTTATCAAAACATGCGATTTAATAAACGTATAGATTACAACTTGAATGATTCGCGGGCAAAGCCGCGACGGGAGATGCTAGTTAGTTATAAATTATAATTTGTAATTTATCATTATAAACCTGTATAAAGATAATAAATCACAATTTTTTATTTTGTAATATCCATTTTTTATTAGTCTAGCTGACCAATGGTTTCGCCTGCTAAGGCATTGACGAGGCTGTATTACAAACTAGGTTTTCTGTTTATTCTTATTTCTTCAGTCTGTAATACAGCGTCGTCAATGCCTTAGCAGGCGAAACCATTGGTCGGCTAGACTAATAAAAAGTGGATATTACAAAATATAAAATTGTGTTTTATTATCTTTAAACATGGAATTCCACTAAGAACCATCGGTCTGAACAGTAATGAAAAATAAACCTGTATTTTTTTTGTTCTAGAGATATAGGAAAATTAGTTCTTAACAACAAGGATAAGAGAGATAGCTTACAACATAGTGACGTATGTAAGATTTCTTGTTGTGATTGCAATTGTGAATACATAGAACATTAAATAACATGTACACAATTGGAAGTATGGCAAATCTAATTCAAATTTTGCAAATCATTTATTAGACGCAGGACATAATTTTGATCCTAGATCAAATGTTAAACTTCTTCATATGGAACAAAAAGTAGGACAATCAATAACTTGGAATGTGTGGAAATCAATACACATATATTTCAAAAACCTATACTTCCAACCTAAATAAACATTTATATCTTGTGGTGATCTGCCCACCACGGTTCCCCCTGCGGTTGGGGTGGCGGTTGCTGGTCCATATCCAGTGCATTAACAGTTGGCCGGTGCCACAAATGCAGGGGCAGCAGATGATGCCTTGCATGTTCCCCCACCCTGCGAGCCCTGAAGTCGGGTCACGCACGAGATATAATCATTATATATATATTACCTTTTTCAGTTAGGATTTGTGTTAAACAAAATAATGGATATATTTAAGTTAGCTGATAACAATTGTGTTCCTTGCGTAACCAAAATTCAGTAACAGTAGTTATATATTAAAAGCTTATTATCTGTAAAGAGCTCTAATTGAATAACTATTTATTTAAGGTAAGCTTTGCACCGGATCGTAATTAAGCTGCAATTTCCTCCAAACAAATAACACTGAAATTTAAATTTTCGTTAATTAAAATAGTGATAGTGATAGACAGAAAGTGCCTGATTCTTGTAATCAAAATAATGTCCTAGTCCACGAATAATATCTTCTGAAAAGAAGTACGATCTTTTGGCGCAATAGTTAATCATTTTTTGTGAAGCTATCAAGGACCCCTTTTTATGTTTATACAGTAAGCAATAAATAGTGTCAAATTATTCCTTTGATGCCAGAACATATGATAAAAATGTGTTTTCAAAACACAACATACCTTAATATGTAACATGATTACAATATTTATTTAATTGTTTTTAGGCTATTTCCACCTTACTTTAAACACAGCTTATCCATTTTTTTTTCTTGTCTTATAGTTGTTAGCCAAAGCACACAACAAAAACATAATATACATATGAAAGTTACCGTTTTTTAACGGTCATGAAAAACAATTAGAAAAACTGTAACTTGGACATGTGTTTTTTGTTGTTGTTGTATGCAGCGATGTGTTGTGGTTGACAATTGAAAAACAAGAAGGGTGTACGCTGTGTTCAAAGTAAGATGGGTGTAGTTTTAAAAAATAATTAGATACATTGCACTGAAAAAGATAATGTGTTTCATTACAAAAATGATTACATATCCTATGGATTGTTTATTCTTCACATTTAAGTCTCATGTTAAGTCTTACTATATGTACACTTTATTAAATATCGAATTATAATGCCTTTAGTGTTTATAATAGGAAACACTTTGTTTTCTTTTCACTTAAAGAAAAATAAAACAATAATATTAATGAAATAACCGTCTATTTCTCAACACAAAATAAAAACCTTTGTGATGAAAGCAAAAATAAAAACAAATTGACAGGAAAGATTTGAAGATTTGTTTATCTCGGTAATTTATTTATTGCAAACAATTTTTTATGTAAGCATACATGGGCTTTATTTGCATTTGATAGTTCAAAAGAAGGGATTATTTCTCACAGCTGCCTTCCAAAACTCAATTAAATGTCATATGATACAGATAACTTACTCGTATTATACACTTTTTAAAATTTCATATTTAAGTAATTTGACTTTAAAGTTTTTTTATTGTAATTTGAGATTTGATTGTTGAAATGTCTACCTCAATTATTACCAGATACACAGTATCTAATATCATAACACTAATTACACTAACACAACAATAATATATCGTGTCCAATAACCGATCAATTTGTAACAGCAACAAGTTAACTTCAATCTGTCATTCAATAGAAGCAACTGTCATTAGCCAATCACAATTTAATTAAAACTAAATTTCGAGTCTTAATTTGTTGTATTATCGCAATTATTATTGTAACAGTGATTGTATTTGTCGGTTACAGTAAAATTAAATGTATTTTGACTCAATAAAATAGCCTAAACAAAACTATTTCAAATCTATATCGTATGCTAATTTGTTATACTTTGTATACAGAATATCTTAACTTTAATTTTTCCCACAAGAGTTATTAGGTAAATGTAACATCCTAAATATATATTTATTTTATATATTCTCTCTACGTATTGTATTTATTTGTGTTAAAAAATGAACATAAAAATAAATCATTCTTTATATTTCCAATTATTTTAAAAACATATGTCATAAGATCACAATCAAACATTACAAAATTGGTTAAAAAAATCAAGCAGTGCCATTGGTAATTTAATTTATTTTATTTATTATCGAATATTCACGCTGTTTGGAATTTTTGTTTTGCTGCTTTTTTTGCAATAGTTATTGCGAAACAAGCTCCTTCAATAATTGAGATGATAATAATAAGCTCGTAACCATGTAAGTGCTGCGAGATAATAGTTGTATTCCTTTTAGGTTAAAAGTAACTTTAGGTTTAACATAGTGTTGATGTTCTAAAACAAGTGCTAAAATTGGAGTTCATTTCAGTGAACTATATCAAATCTAAGTCCTATCATATGTAACTTAAGTAAGTACTTCCTACTGTGCTAAAATTGGAGTTCATTTCAGTGAACTATATCAAATCTAAGTCCTATCATATGTAACTTAAGTAAGTACTTCCTACTGTGCTAAAATTGGAGTTCATTTCAGTGTACTATATCAAATCTAAGTCCTACCATATGTAACTTAAGTACTTCCTACTGTGCTAAAATTGGAGTTCATTTCAGTGTAGTATATCAAATCTATGTCCTATCATATGTAACTTAAGTAAGTACTTCCTACTGTGCTAAAATTGGAGTTCATTTCAGTGTAATATATCAAATCTATGTCCTACCATATGTAACTTAAGCAATTACTACTGTATTCGGAAAAATCTATAACATCTTTTTTGCTACAAAATGGCAGGTGTCAACAACTAAACAAAGTTTGTTTATCTACCACGACTTTGTTCATCTTTATGTAAAATATTGGCCTACAACTGTGTCTACTCCAGAATAAGTTCTTTAACAGCTGATTTTACTCAGCTTGTAAAAGGTTATTGAACGCAGATTAACATTGATTGGCTGTGATTCTTTATCCTTGATTCAGGTTTATTATTATCACGTCGCCAGCTCACTGAGCTGATTCAGCAAACCTCAGAATTTATAGATCAGCATTTAATACAATGTCGGTAACACGAATTTGAAATAAATGGTGAAAATTTGATTGATCAAACGTTCTGTATACAATATTATTACAATAGAATTGTTCTGTAACATGTCAACATTTTGTATATTTTTCAATAGTATAATTATAATAAAAAGAGTAAGGAATAAATACAGCAGTTGTAGGATAAACTTTATATGTAATTCGAGTGTAAATTGCAATGAAGACCTACTTTACACTGTTAATATTTAAATAACTATTTTGTGGAACGGTTTCAAAAAATACTAGTTCAAGTAAAAGGAAAAACGTATGCATAATTCGTATATCTTATATTTCCTTCTATTTAATATTCTGAGGGTACAGATATCGTATTGACACACTACTGGTAAAAACCCTCCTTAATTATGATTATTATCAGATATTTTATTTATATTTATATACTTTACACATTTTGTTACAATTATAAAACATCATCTCAATTATAATTATTATGAGCCTACGTTTTTACTAATTTGCAAATTTATTTACTAATTGCAATAATGTAACTTTATCATTTTGGATTTAACATATTGCATTTGTCTTTTTTTAGGAAAAGCTATATATATATATATATATATATATATATATATTAAATTTTGGTCTACATAAAATGTTGTTTTATGATAATATAAATTTTTGACCACATTTAGAATATACTAAATTATTTGACAAACTACAACTAGTGACGATGTGACCTTTGTCAATATTATTATTATTATTATTATTATTTATAAATATTGATTTTTTTCCTACACATTACGATGTTTAGAGATAATTTGACCAAGGTGGTTGAAGGAATACAGTATGACATAATTATTTCAGAAAAAATTACAAGAAAAGTTTAAGCTAATTGGAGAGATAAAATCTTGTAATACTAAATTATGATACGTTTACAAGAGGGAACTACGCAGAATATTTTAAAACAAATATTTTAGTTTTATTGAATATTTTGCTGCATCACGGAATACCTTATGGTTTATACTATCGTCGTAAATTAATATTACTTTTGTTTTATTCATTCCCAAATAAATACATTATTATAAAAAATATATATAATTGCTTACTAATAATACTATGAAATAAGATACCAATAATATCTCTCTGAAATAAATGTTTTTGTTTTTTTTTTAGAACATGAGAACATTTCATTGATAAAAAGATAGACTTGCTAGAATTACACATAAGAAATACAACACAATTTGAAAACATCATTATATTTGTATCGACAAGTGAAGATCAAATGTACTAAAAAAGTTATAAAATATTACATAAAACATAAAGAAATCTAATTTGAATAAACTGAGATCAAACAAAGCACAAAAAGTCATTTTATTCATCCAATCACAAAGAATGGAATTTAATATTGTCGTGCTAGATGTAGATTTATTCCTTTACTATGAAGCTATACTTGACAACTCTCTTCAACGGTGTACGATCAAAAGGTCGCTTCGTATTATTCTAAATCAAAGTGTTGTTTGCTCAGAAACGGTTTTATAAATCTAATAAAACTCTTGTTATTCATTGGAAGTAGTTCATTCTTTAACAGCTTATTAAATTGTTATTTTAGATGCTATTGAAATACATTCATTAAGAAATGAATTTGTCAACGGTTCTGCATTTAATGTTTAAAACATTTTGGAAAAATAGAATAAATCAACATACTGTTTTGGATTTTAAAATCAAAACATGAAAAAATAATAAATGATTTGTTTACGATTTCGATCTAAAAATAATTTAAAACAGAAACCGCTTGTTAATAATCTTAACCTTTATGATATAAAAACTTACACCAAAGAAAACCTGATACTTTTCTCATAACTTAAAAAGCACACGTAAATTGTACAATTATTTTCGAACACATTTTATTTCCAAGTCCTCAAAACACAAGGATTTATTTATAAGATTGGCTTATTTTCCACAAAGAGACTGATTGCGTGCTTATATTCTATTTGCACGATTTATAATAAATGAAAATGTGTCTAGAAATTCTATTACAATTTAATTTGGCTCCACTCACGTCTTAATGCCTTAACATAAAACTAAATGGTGTACATACTTACTTCAATCGCTCAGTTTTTGGGTCAGAGTCTGTTTTATATTGTTCATTTAGGCCTATTGCGCTCTGTTTGTACAGACTAATGCCAAAATAGAAAACATGTTACGACAGCAGCTTTTAATTAAGACTCTATTGTTTTAGTTATACAAATATAATCCTCAGAGTTTTTACTTCCGCATTTAAATATGTACAAAATACTGGATTTAAAACTAATGATTTTATAGAAAATACTATTGTGACCGCTAATATTATGTGAAAGATAGTTAATTCTCACACAAAATGAATCTTTTTACAAAATTGTACCGACAACTAGCATAGCAGTCTGAGCAAAGAAACTAGAAAAACATAAAAAGGCAAATTTAATTTGTTTTAAATCTACAATCCAAAATACCAAAATACACAATTTCCTAAATATATCAAGAATTGAGAAACTTTTAAAGTTGTTTAAAAGCTTAAACTTTTACTTTAACACTAGATCAACTGATATGAATAAAAATCTGTACCATAAATAAAATGATTATTAATGAAAACGGAGAATAAAATCATTATAAAGCTAATAACGATTAATAAAAATGCAATCAAAACATCAGTCAAAACAATCTAAAAGCATCCATCAAACATATGGCAGCCTATATATAAATAAACTCTGCAAAAATATTGCACAAACTTTCATTCTTCCGTCCTTAACACTAAATCGAAGTCGATGCGACTAACGGGAATAGAGACTCGATTTTGAAGGTTTCAAGTGTCCCAATACATAAATTATTGTACATAATCACAATTAAAAAAATTGGTGACTTAAAATTTAAAAAAAATTGAATCTAGTTATTCTTATGAGTGAAAATTAATACATTATGATTCAGTCGCGAAACTAAAGGACAACAATAACATTACAATATTTCCAAACAAAACGGTGTTGGGATTCTGTTTTGACTGTAATGATTTTATATACGATGATTCTTCTCTAATTTAACCTACTAAGCCTTTAAAAAACACATGTCTATATTTTAAATGTCTATCTGCTGTAATTTTAAATAAGGGTGACCAATATATTTTCTTTAATTCTTTCACTTTTAAATAATTCATCATTCTATGAATTATAATTTTTTTAAATAATTTAATCCTTAAAATTTCAAAATATGCCTAAAGTCTTTTGTTTCTATTACACTTTTCACATTAGGTTTTTTGTATTCACTATTAAAACATTCGGTTATAAATTTTGATTATTTTTGTTCAATTATAAATTTTTAATTTTAAAACAATCAATATAATTGAATTTAAGAAAATTTTAAATAGCACATCAACTAGTTTTTAATTCTCTCCTAGCATAAACAGACGTTCTTACACTAGCTGATTACATTATTGCACAGTTCATTTATATTTTTGCGTCGACTGCATTCTTTTATTGTACTATAAACAAATTGTAATAAAAAATATTAGCAAAAAGTTTTGCATACTCTTGTTTCCACATTTTATTTGCACAAGGAAAATGTAACTATAACCTGTTGATATTTCCTTAGAATAAATGTATAAGAATGTAATTAAAATATATATTTACATTTCATAATATATAGATATTATTATAAATAGTATACAAGGTGACTGAATAGAAATTACCACCCCTGTAATTATTTTTTAATATTTCAATTCTGTTTACTGCAATCGTTTTAGGTGAGAGGGGAACTTGAAAAAAAAACAGACGTTTACTTTTTTTAGTTTGAGGGTTAGGGTGGGAGATGTTCAAAAATTTTAATTTTATCTAATCATTATAACGTCTCTGTGAGACAAGAGAAGTGTCAAAGAAAACTAAATTCTGATCACCCACAACAAAATGGCGGTCAAAAGAGTTATTATATTTACGAAGCTATATTGGAACTATGCATCCCCTTGTTTGACTTTAATGTGATCTTACGTCATTTTAAATGTTCGAGTTGTATTCCTGTACCTAAATGTGGTACTACAGTCATTGTTCAAACATATTTCCCACGATTTCAAAACTTTGATTTATTCATCTTCTGCATTCTGTTATTAACTGCCCTTGAAAGAAAAACCCCACAAAAATGAACCAACATTTAAAAAAAAAACCATTACCACTCTTGTAATAAAAAAAAAATTAAATTAATAAAATTGTTATCAATCAGGAAGTAATATTTCGTTTGTTTTAATTGTTTTACAAATATATAAAGTTTTTGTAAAGGAAAATATCGTCATTTATTTTAAAATAAAAACAGTTTTGGTATTACATTATAAATTAGTTCAAAATAAGCTGTAAAAGTTGTAGTGTCCCATATTGTAGTTAGAATTGCGTCGTTATTCTATTTACAATCATTATCATGAACCAAAAAACGTTTTATTAATTTCATTAACAGCAATATTTACCGTTAAATACTTCATTTAAAACCTAGTGTTATGTTTATTAGTTTGTTTTTACACCTTTACAAATGGCCAAAGTTTCAAGGAATATATTCATTTATTATTATGCATTGTAATGGGAAGGATTGTTAGGTACATTTCAATAATATCAACTATATTTCAACATTTCCTAACTAAATACTTAATCAAAATGCTTTGATATAACTACAATGCCATGTTAAATTTAATTTAATTTGTCCTGATTCGGTTGTATGAGCTTTTCAATGTCACAGTGATATCAACAATGTTCATTTCAAAGGAAATTATAACATTATTGCAATTTCCTTAATTTAATTTATTTAATTAAACAATTTATTCCTAGTAAGGTCAAGAACAAACACCTCTTTGAATGACAATTGCAGCAATATTAAATTACATTTGAAACTAAACTGAATGTAACGTATAAATAAATATTTAACTTAATTTGTTAGATGGTACTTTATAGAATAACACTTGAATACTAATTCTCTAAAATAGTAAACAATTTATTCCTAGTAACGTCAAAAACAAACACCTCTTTGAATGACAATTGCAGCAATATTAAATTACATTTGAAACTAAACTGAATGTAACGTATAAATAAATATTGAACTTACTCTAAAGAAAACTACGACAAATAACTTCAGTATATTTACGGGTCAGTAATTTTTTATGGTTTTTCAAAAGGAATAATAGATAACATAACAAAGAATGGGATTTTTTATTAATCAAGGAATCGAGAAGTAAGCAGCAAGCCTCAACAACCATAGATTAAAACTGTTATTTCCTCCAAAAATTTCAAATATTGTAAAAAAAAAAAAAAAAAAAAAAACACTAATTAAAATAAATTTGCAAATTTAAATGTAGCTTTGTCGGCGGAGAATAATTTTGCTAAAATATTATAAAATTAAACAACAATAAAAAAGAGAAATTTAATGTATAAGTTGTGAAATATATGTCAAGAAATATATTAGACAAACAAATAAAATGTGAAGACAAGAGCTAAAGAACACTTTTCCCCATTTAAATACAATAGGCCTGATAAAATCAGCTATGACCAAATACAGTTTAGACGAAAAACGTTACTTTAGAAAACTCTGTGTTTTTTGAAAAATGTTACTACAATAAATAGAATATATGACGAATACTCTAATCTAATTGTAAATAATTAATAGGATTTGTAGTTTATTATAATGAGCAAACTGTATTTTACATTAATATAGAACTTTTTTATAGGTCCTAACCTATATTAAAGTTCAATATTAATTTTAAATACAAACTGTATTATTTGATATAAGATTAGTTCAACAATATTATATTAGTTACTCGTTAACTCATTTATGACGACGCAAGGCACCTGTTAACGTTTTACTTATTGTACCCTTGCATTACTAAGATGAGATCTTTGATGTTGAAAAACGTTTGAATAAATAAACGAAATATTTGTGGTAATTTGTGTTCAAGTTTTATTCCATCATAAATGTATCCTCAAAACTATTCAGCCTTATAGACCTCGTTTTATAGTGGCGTTTTCCTCATGTAACGCTTGCAGGATAAATATATAGTACAGTCTGTAAGGTGTAGCCTGGACTTTTATTATGTGTGCTAAGGGAGAATTGAACCGGGAAGTGGTGTCATAACAACTACTACTGATATAGACATTGACTCAGCTCAATTCCACTGTCAACTTTTGCCATGTTGCCTTATGACATTATAGTCTGTTTTTGTTTTTGTTTTGTTTACAAAAATCTGACAAACTTTCTAACCACAGAAATCGTTATATAAATTTCAAAATTGTTGCCTGGTTTCAAAAATAAATAATTTCGATTTGAAATTAAGGTTCAGATTTACACAAAATTAAACAACTTGCTAACCAGTAAAATTCATTATACAAATTACAAAATGGCGGCGAATTTAAAACAGTTTTTTTTTTTTTTTACTTTTTAGTAGTAAGTTCGATTTTTATTAAATTTTGAATTTAAGTTGACATTTACAAACAATTAGACATATTTATTAACCAGAAAAATCGTTAACAAATTTCAAATAATTAATTATGGACATTGACAGTTATGGACATTGACTTGCCAATATTCTCTGCCTACCTGCTATTGCAACTCTGTTTACAGCTTTGGGACTTAGAATTAATTTATAATTAACATAACTATTATAATGCTAAATCCTAACATTACAACTTCTCTTTACTTAAAGTAAATAAGATTGACACGACATCAAACAACTCTGAAACTGTAGCAGACATAAATCCCTGAGCAGCAAGGGATACTACTTTTAATTCCCCCCAGACACTATAGTTTCCTCTGTGACTTCCTTTTCATCTCCCTTCCAGGCTCGGAAGTACAGTACTCTGATCTTCCTCTGTAACCTCCATTTCATCCTATTCCGGGTTCGAGAGCATATTGAGCTTTTTCTGTGGTTAACTCAATAATAAATGTATTTAAGACTTGATGTTCATAAATGCGCGAATACTCAAAATGATCTATCCGGTTGTATTTCTTAAAAAAAAAAAAAAAAAAATAGAGAATTTGTTAAAAATTTAGTAGCAAAAACAGAATGCTTGAAGAAATGAATTTTTAAAGCAGAGTTCGGCGATTAAATAAAATGCAAACTGTGTAAAGACTTTCAACCGCGATAGTATGTTTGAAATTCTGACACTAGATAATGGAATTAAATCTTACAGCCAATGATTGTTAGTGTTGTAACCACGTCAACACTGGAAGAACTAAAAAATAAAATTCGTGAAGAGATAAACCTCTTTTTTCCAGAGATATTGGAGAATATGAAGAGCAACTTTCAGCGCGCATATTCGAAGTGGTAGTGAGCATTTTAGTGGATGTTGTATTCAAAAAGAGAATATTGTTCTTTAAACTCCATGAAGAGTAGAGAAATATTTCACAAATAGTGACCAAAATAAAATTTTCACTTTATAACCCGCTTATTATTTCTGGCGTACCCAGTAAATTAATAATATGATATAATTAATTAATATGTCTTACAAATAATAATTCAATTATTTTGTAATAAATTTACAATACATCACATTAACTACCATAAATAGAATTTAAAGTTAGATGAAGTATTGAATGAAGTTAAATTAAACGAATATGCTAACTGGAATAAAATATTGTATTTAAAGTTTGTGACACTATATATTTTGGGCGTTAAATATATTGAAAATGATCTAAAAACCTCACAAATCTACTGATTTACAGGATTTAGTAGAATAAATAGATAAATCAAGTTTCACTTTTGGTGCGAATCCACAAAATTTATTTTACGAAAAGATCAGTTTTAATCGAAAATTAGGAAACACTATATGACCTCTAAATTATGAATTGGAAAACATTCCTCAATTACCCTTTCACAAATTTCATATTCTGGATCAATAGACATTTCGGTAAGTAAATACTGATCCAAGCAACTCAATTATTATAAAACTAGCTGATGTCCCCATCTGGGGATAGTTGAGATAGTTTTATAAAGAAATAATTGGTTCAGCACAACCCTAATGGTGTTGCTATGGAAATAAATACGACCAAATACAGCAACACACTAATGTTCATCAAAATTTACCTATAAATAACAAATATATGATACTTGTTTTAGTGGAAAAAACACCCTTGGAGTGGAACATTTTCAAACCCTTTCTTACTACACGTCTACAGATCTACCCTAAACCATGTTAAAAAATTCATAGTTCTAGGCTTCTTGGATTAATATATATGTTTTAGGGGTAAAAAACACCCTTGAATTGGAATATTTTCAAAACTCTTTCTTAGTACGCGTCTACAGACCTACCCCAAATCATGTTAAAAAATTCATACCTCTTGACTTATTATACTCAAAGATTTTGTGATCAGTCAGTGTGTTTTGAATTTTATAAATATAGATGGTAATGTTAAATTACAATTATTTGTTGGTCAAAACATGCTACTTCAGTTGAATCGTGTAAATATTTCTGATATAGTTAGGATTCTACATCTATTGGTACAAGATAAGGAAGATTGTAACTGCAAACTATTCTTACTTTTGACTGGTCTCTTTACCCCTAAATCTTGCAATTCGGCTTTTAAATGTATCTTTTAAATTGTAAAGCAAAAATAACGGAAGAATTCATATAGAGATCTTGACAGAATTTGTTTGTTTCTTTTTTGTTCTTTTATTTTATTTTATTTTTTTACATTCTTGTACATTACCGCATTCTGTTTATTCCTTTGTGACTATATTTTACAAACCACCCTCAGTAGAGTGATATATTGTCTTTAAATGAAAATTAACTCCTAATGAAGATTCTAACTTGTATTCAAACTTGAAGTTCCCTGAGTGAAGTTTAAAGTTGGTTGAAAGAACTGTGGAGTCGTTTTCATAATTAAAGTGAACAACTTAAAATGACAAAGTTTTAGTGTCTTTTGTTTAAAAGTTCAATTTGTTTAAGTTTAATAATGCCATTGTTAACTTTAAGAAATAACACCTCATTCTTTTTAATTAAATTCATAGTTATCAAAACATAACTGAATTTTATTTCCTCTAATTTTGTTTAAAAATTCAATTTGTTTAAGTTTAAAGATGTCATTGTTAACTTTAAGAAATAACACCTCATTCTTTTAAATTAAATTCATAGTTGTCAAAACATAATTGTATTTTATTTCCTCTAATTGTGTTTAACAATTTAATTTCTTAAATTTTAAAGATGTCATTGTTAATTTTACGAAATTAAACACTCCATTCTTTTGAATTAAACGTATAGTTATCAAACATAATTGCATTTTATTTCCTCTAATTTTGTTTAAAATTTCAATTTGTTTAAGTTTAAACATGTTTAAATGTTTCAAACCTTAAGAAATAACACCTCATTCTTTTTAATTTAAATCCAAAGTTATCGAAAGATAATTGCATTTTATTTTCTTGTTTAAAACTTAAATTTGTTTGGGTTTCGATTGATTCAATCAAATAGATTACTAATGACGTTATATATTTAGTTGTATTTCCTCAAATTTTGTATCCTTGCTATTAAAACGTTTTTTATAACCAAAATCCGCTAAAACTATCTTGATTACGTATACGTTTACTTTTTATTACATTTTTTGACTTCTCGCGTATAATCACTATGAAATCTTGAAATTTATAGTAAATAAATATTTCTATTACTCAGATTTCTTAAGAAATACGAATACATTTTATGACAAACACGGGTGGAATATGAAAGTTACTAACTTTGACAAAATGAAAGTAATTGTAATAAAATGAAAATATGAATATTAATTAAAAACTTGATAACTGTCAACAACAAATCTTTTTAGAAAATATGTTAAATTGAAACACATTATAACACTACATTTGTATAAATGAGAAAATTTGTGCACCATTCTTTGCCATAGAGATAATTCTAAAATAATAAAGCATAGTTCCGTTCTGTGACGTTTACAAATGGACATTCCATTTTCCCTCTTTTAATAATCTGTCTTTTACTTTCCAATTGAAGAAACAGAATTGCGATGTTGTGACAGTTTCAATATCTTGTTTCCGATATTTTGAACCCTTGGTAACACTTTATTATCACCATTATATCTGTCTATAGCATGTTTGTCAGGAAATAAATGATATCAAGGATTCCAATTATTCCACAAGTGTCAAGTGGTAATATTATACAAATGAAGTGGGGGAGGAATGGCATTAAACCATCTATACTAACAAATCTCTAAAGGAAGTCTATGTTTGTCCTCTTCTTTAAACTATTAAACAGATTTTAATGAATATTGGTAACAACATAGTTTCCCCTCAGAAGAAGGTTTTAATGTTGAGCATATTAGATATAACTCGTTGAGCTATTAAAATAAAAATATTTCCTGTGTATTTTTTCCATGAGGAAATCCCAGCTGTAAAGTTCCATTTTTTTCACTGTAATCAAAGCATCTAGCATGTAGCTAATCAATATTTAATTTGAAATATTCGCTTGCGAAACCGCGAATAAAACAGCTAGTTAAATTTATGAAACAGGTTTATGAATGGTAGAGAATGCTTAATGCTCAAATGTTATTAAAATTGTATGTAGAATTTTTCTGAAACTAGTAAAAATTGTTGATTATAAAATACTAAATTATAATTCAATATAAGTTATTACGTTCTTGATCCTACAGAATCTTCCACAATCCAACATATATATATCTGTTACATTTTATATAACATTTATATATTTGAGGATACATGTGAGCTGAAAACACAAGATTTTGATTTTTAAAACTGAACTTTTTTTCTATTTATCCCTGACAGTTGTTTTTTCTCTAACTCGAAGCTCTTTTCTTTGAAACAGAAGAGTAATTGTTCCTTTGTTCCTCTTTCAGAGTATATGCAATGTTACAAAACGAATCTACCATTCCATAAATGTGTAAATAAAATAATTAGTATACAATAATTTTCATGTTCCAAGTTATGGTTCACAGTAAAAGTGAACACTCAGCAAGGAACTGTATTGTAGATAGTGACAATGTCAAGTACCTGTCCATGTTATTTTTTCCTTGGAATACATCCGAACTGAACCTGTCATTTATCACGTTGGTTTTCAACTTTCATGAGTCACCAAGTATAAACCTTAAAATTAAATGATTTCAAATAACCAAACAATTATTTAACTAAATCCAAGTTGACATACAACTTTAGCTTTCTAATAAAAAATATAACTCTAGCTAATGTCATATATAGACTATTTGTGTGAATCTCTCATTCTATTTTTGAATCGAAATACACGCCAAGAAGTTTGACTGATCTATTCTCTACCTTAAAAAGTTCAAAAGCGATTTTTTTTCTGTTTTTTTCCTGCTTAGAATAAGTTTTTTTACAATTGAATCAGAGATCAGATCTCTCAAGAGCAATGTTTTCTGCTTCAAGATATAAATAATTGTGTCGTCAGCATACAGAACACATTTATCAGATATAAAACTAAGCAAATGATTAATATACTCCAAGAATGAAAATGGACCAAGGATAGAACCTTGAGGTACACCCCTTGATACATTAATCAGATCCGATTTCTGTTCAGCTAGTTAATCATTTAAAGTATAATAGATGTGTCGTCAGCATACAGAACACATTTATCAGGTATAAAACTAAGCAGATGATTAATATACTCTAAGAGTGAAAGGGGTCCAAGGATAGAACCTTGAGGTATTAATACCTTGATACATTAATCAGATCCGATTTCTGTTCAGCTAGTTAACCATTTAAAGTATAATAGATGTGTCGTCAGCATACAGAACACATTTATCAGGTATAAAACTACGCAGATCATTAATATACTCCAAGAATGAATAGGGTCCAAGGATAGAACTTTGAGGTACACCCCTTGATACATTAATCAGATCCGATTACATTACATACATTAATCCGATCTGTTCTGCTACTTTAACCATTTGTAGCCTATCAGATAAATGATTCAATTAAGTATGCCATAAGTAAGTTTACTCAGTAAAATATTGTAAGTTCCTAAATCAAAGCCCTTGCTTAAATCTAACAAAGTTCCACAAATTGTTTTTTGCCTCAAATTATTCTAATATAAAAGACACATCTTACAGAACCCCAGTGGTAATACTGTGTAAAAATCGCTGATTGTTAAAAGCTGTATAATGTAGATTGATTGTAAAAACCGTTAGAATTTGTGTAATAATTGTGTTGTCACTGTACATCTCTAAACTGAATCCGAAGCGGATTTGTTATTGTTAATTGGTCTGTTAATTGGTCTAGACGTATTGACGTAACGTAATTAGAGACGACAAACAATTACGCCTCGGATTATAAAATTATATTGCGTATATTTCTCAATAAGTTGATAATTTAAATTTACAATAACGCGGGGTCATTTTCATGAGGACTTGAATTGCAAGCATTTCTTGGAGTTTTACACTCTCCGATAAAGCACACGTAGCGTATATTATCTTGTACAACATTATTAATAAACGGAATTAATGGAAATGAGCGACCACAATTGCATAACACGTATGCTGTATGTTTCAGATTTTTACTAAGTTATACATTTCAAAATAAAAGGTGCAAATTTATTGCACAAACATTCTTTCAACTTGCCATAAAACCAAATAAAAATTCACAAAAAAACTTATCGCCATCACAAATGTCATAAACATGTTCTCCTGGTAATTCGTATTTAAGCTAATGACGACAGGTTGGTTGAAGTAATGACGACATATTTGTTTTTTGCCCATTATTCATTAACTGTAATAATTTTTCAAGGAACCGAGTTAATTTTGGGAAAGTACAATATTCTAAACAGCCAAATTTGCAATTGTATTTTTTTTTTCGCATGACAGATAGCCCCAAATTTTGATTTAGCGGGGTATTTCTCAGTTATCATCGACTAGCAAAAAATGGAAAAAAAATAACATAAAATAAAACCCCTACCCCACGAATACTCTAATTGCCTCAGGGTCGGAAGAGAACAAGAGTTGATCAAGAGAGATCTAATAAGAATGATCCCTATCTTACCTAAGACGACATGAAAAGGAGTACATTAATCACTCTATACTCACTAAATTGTATCAACATCTTCATAGCCGGTTATAAAAAACCTTAATTACTTCTTTTTTTCCCTTATAACAGCTACTCCCAAATTTTTATTATTAAAAAGAATTGAAACAATGATTAAAATATCCCCAAATATTAAATTTGTACAACAGATATACATCATTCCAAAAACCACTTTTATGAAGTAAACCTCAAAGCTGATATATCCGCAAAACATTAGACATGGATTGTGTTACCCCTTACAAACTTTTTCTATTGTACCTATATCTAGGAAAGTAAAAGGTACACCATGTAGTTAATATACAACTGTTACAATAGAATAATATTTTTAAATAAGTATTATTGTATTTAAATTGTACTGGATGCTTGAAAGTTACTGTACTATTGCAGGTTAAGAAATTATAAATGATTTAATATAAACCACACATGTGCATTTATACAGGTTTCGTAAACAGATATTAATTACAGGTAACAATTAATTAATTTAGTAATTAGAACATGTAATGTTCTCAGGGTTTATATTTAAGCTTTAATGAATAGCAGAAATAAATTATAATTTTATAGTAGTTAATTTACATGTTTAAATTATTAAAATTAACATTTAAATATATATCAACACTATGAGTATTGCTCATACAAATTTAAATTTTAATATATTAAAGTCTTGTGGTAATTAGTTAATTTATATCATTCAACCTTGCAACTGTCGAGAGAGATATTTTAATTTATTTTATTTTTATAAAGCTGTAATTATAAAGAGCTAACGAGTCAATTTTACAGTTTTAATTTAAGGTAGATATAAACTGTTATTAATTAACTCTGCTTCTAAAAGAAAAGGAATTTTTAACAAAACATGGTTGTTATAATAAGTTGAAATTTAGAAGGCAACTATTATGATAATGTTAGGTTAAGTACATCAAAATAGGCTATAATGCAACATTTGAAAATTGTCTTTTACAATAACAGCAAAATTTAAAACTCTAAAAATATATCAGTTGTTTAACATTATAAATAGCCTTATACGGTTTGTTAAACAAAGACGTTTTTTCTTTTTCAATACACAAAATCGCACTTGTAGCAATTTGGAAATTTGCTTATTTATACAGTTATTCAGACAATTGTTTCTCACAAAACCAGGGTACTAAAAGCGTCGTAAAATATTTATAATTGTAGTACGTAATGCCTATCAGGTTGCTAAATAAATATTATATCAAGTACACTGTCCTTAGATATTTTGAAATTATTTGATTTAATTATGGAGTACATTTTTTGCTGCTAAAATTTTATAAGTTGTAAAACAGCAATTGACCAAACATTTCAATAAAATATTACAATTAATTATAAAAAATACCCTTCAATACAGAATTTTAAATTAACATATGCAACTAATAAAATAAAATCATGAAAACATAAATAATAATGTAGGTTTTATTTTTGTAAACATTTAAATATTTATAAACCTGCTATAAAGCACTTTATCAAGAGTAAAAATAAGGCAATTTTATAAGTAGTATTTAAATAAAAAATTTCTCAAAATAAAATGTCAAAGGAATGAAAAGCACTTTAAATTTAAAACACTTTATTTTTATTAACTCAGAAAATAAATTAGTCCTAGATGTATACGTAGAAAGACACATTAATTTTTTCCGATAATTAGTGGTTTTTTTTTAATTATTACCATTTATTATAATAAATTAGTATTACACATTATTTGACTTCTTTAAAACAAATTTTATTGTTCTACAAATATTGTTCCATTACATTTTTTTCTATTGTCACCACCAAAAGTAATAACTTAAATTATTCGTTTTACATATATTACACAGAAATATTTGCAACAACCAAAGAACAATATTACTAATACAGTAAAGCCGAAGAGTTCCTAACCACTGTTAGACATGTTTATAAGTAAACTGATACGAACAGTGCATGTATTGTTTAGTTGGAAGGGTGGAACATGTCGAACCCATCTACTCCTCATGATTATGTTGACTCAAAAAAGAGGTCATCCTTCAAATCTGGTTTTCTAGGTCGTTCCTGTCTTTGTCTTGTATCTAGACATTTCTTGTCTAGAAATTACCATATTACACTTCCTTGATGCCCATGATTGACTCTAAATAATCTTGGAATTTCTTTGTGATGTCCTTCCTAAATAAAATCCCTCACTCGGGAAGCTCCTGCTTCTGTTAAATTGTGAGGCACATTAATAATTTTCATTTCAAAATAAATACAATTTTACTTTATAATCAGTAATTATGATTAAAAGAAAATGTCTAATTTGAAACATTTTAAATATAAGAGAATGTATAAGATAAGTGAACTAAAATTATTTTACTCTTAAATACTCTTTAATATTCGTGTAATGAAATATTTATATAAAATCAAAACAAATAAAACGTTAGTTAGAAGTCGATATTTTACAGCTTAAGTAATTAATCTAGTTATTATATAACTAGCGAATGTGTTCAATGTGATTAATGAGGCTTTATTTATCACTTTATGCAGTCATTATAAATACTATCTTACTGAAATCAGTAAATGTGATAATAATACTGTGTTAATTACTTTATATAATAATGGTTAGTTTTGGAAAAAGTAATAAAACAGAACGATTTTGCATTATTTTTAATATCTAACAACTCGCAATATTCAAACAAAGTAAAACGAGAATTTTACATTAAATAATTCTTGTTAGTTATTATTCACAATGTCTAGTTGGACTGATTAATAATATTTTGAAGAAAAGTTTTCCTTTACCCAAATCGCGCCCTTATAAAAAATGAGTTAGAGTAATTAACTATCATTTTAGCTAGCAAATGTAGTAATTAACGAGACATTATACCTAATAACTTATTAATCACAATGACTGTAACATATACATAAAATCGTAATCAAATTTTAATTGTGCTAATAAAAAATAACGAATAAATTGTGTAAATTATTAACATTTATTTTTTACGAAATACCTTTTTTTAACAGCAAGATACTTGACCCTTCACAGAATAATAGAAATATCTCGTTACAATTTGTGTTTGTTGAATGTGCGGTTGGAAATTTATATCCCTTCTAATGACGTAAACGGATGCACATAATATCCCTGCAGTTGAAACTTGACAATATAAACTCTATTCATGCATTCTAATAATAAAAACCCTTATTGCAAGATTAATTATATTAACGTAACGTAAACTATAGCAGTAAAATTACAATCAGAGAGGATTTTCAAGGGAACAACATGAGTTACATACAACATGTGCCAGTTATGGGTTAAATATAATTGTTATTAACAAAGTATTTTTTTAATTATTATAAGAACTACTCATTCGGTATGATTATTACAAAGTATTTGATGTATACAAAGGTACAAGCTTCAGTAAAGCTATGTTAGGATAGTTTTAAGTAACAGAGAGGACTGTTTCAATACCAAGATGTCTTCAACATGTTATTTTTACCAAAACCTATTTTTCAAAACCATTCGTATTGCCTTTATGTTTATGAATTAACACAATTCGTCCAGATTAACATTTTCATATTTATGTAATTTTACAAAACAGGTTAAATTTTATTAATTTTATATCGATACACTGATTTAAAATTAGATAATAATACTAAGTAGATAACCTACTAAACACAACTTTGCCGAAATAGTTTTCTGATGGTGATACCGTCTGTTTGCATTGCTCCTTCAACTTGAAGTAATTCCAGTTTCTGCTTCCGTCGAAACTAAGTTTAAGTGATTGTCGCAAACATAACTCAATCTAACCTTACCACAGCACTACATTAACAATCTTAGGAATATATATGTAGTGCTGTAATCAGTTGACAAGTAGATTTTGTCAATTATTCCTAACTACATATGAACTATTTATAATGTTTATTTTTACTTTTTTATAATAGTCTGAAAACACCAACACACATTTGATATAATAGTTTATTTTGCTTATACAAAAATATCAGTTTTAACATATATTCTAAATGGTTGATGAAATCTGCTTTTGCCTTTTCGTTTACTTAAAACATATTAAATTGAAACTTAAGTCCCATAAAATATACATTATATTTGTTTAATACGGTACATTTTATCATCGAAATCTGCCAACGGTAATTTGAAGGGGAAGACCATAACAAGTTTGAAAATACATAACTGTTGTGAACTTTATAACAGTAGGAAATAAATATGTTCCATATATTTAACAAATTTTAATATAATGTTATAACACAAGTCTAACTCCAGTCTAAAAATTACTGTTCAAAACTAAATTATACAAAACCAAAACTAAACAATTCTGTCAGAGATCATTTTAGATTTTTCTATTTTTTATGTTTCGAAAAATGTAGTCACTAGTTTCTGAATACAGTGAGATTGAACTGTGTGAATTTAATATCAACCACTCGATAACCAAATTACTTTACTACATCAAATCCCCAACATGTTCTGAGAATTGCAGCAAAACAAAGTAAATTGCTATTTTACAAACATATGTTTATTTCACCATAAAGAAAGCAATATTTTTAAATTCTCACCAACCTTCATATAATCTGCAAGAAGTCACAGTGACATTTTCGTCTGGCTAAAGATATAATTCTATTTTTTATAATTTATAAAGTAAACCTTTTTCTTTGACAGTTTAAAACCCCTCAATGAAGGCATATCGAGAGTGGAAAAGTAGCAAATTGGAATAAACTGTTCTACAATGAAACTCAATATCTCCAAAGTATTCGTTATTAAATTTTTGTTTGCTGTAATAAAAGTTTACACTATCTATTAAAGTTTTCGTTCAAACAGTGAGCTATTAACTTTAGTTTCCTGTGATAATTGATTGTAGTCTATATTAAAGTATTTTTGCTTACTTACCTGTGTGTTAAGTATAAAATAAAAATTCTATTCATTAAAATATGTTTTAACTCAAACTGAATATATTTCGTGTTATAACGTAATTAGCTGCAAAACTATCACTGAAAAGGGATATGATATAATTTTCAATCGCCTGTTATATACAGATTATTGCAGTTTTAATTAATTATATATTGAGAGATAAATTAAATTTGAGATGTAGGAATTTTAGAGCTGGAAGGGCCAATCATAATTTTTGTATCTTATTTTTAAAATTTAATAAGTGAATCAAGACTATAATATAACAAGATTTTTGTAAATGGGCGATTTATAAAATATTGTCTAATTCACAGCTTTATGAATTGACATTTTGAAATACAAAGTCCATAGCAGATCAACAACTCACCACTAACTCAGCTACATGTTTCGCCATATACAAATGACATCATCAGGCTGTCGTATATATAACAAAACAAAACGTTTACAAAAAGTTCTGTTGTCAGACAGAGGCCACATATCTAGTCTGCCGACTACAACAGTTGACTTCAGACTTTAGAGGACGGTAAATGTGTCAAAAATACAGGAAAATCTGGTCAGCATATATAACGTATTATATACAATAAAATTATACTAAAATATTTGTGTAAAGTAGTATTTAATACTCATAAAACATTACAACAATATTCACCTAATTCAATTAAAAATTATACCGAGAATTATTTAATTAAACAACTAACGATTTACCTAAATTATTTGTTTTGAAAATTGCTATAATTTGTATAAAAAAACAATGCAAAGTGCAATATTTTCTATATATAAATATAGTGTTAAATTAACAACTTTGGGATTAGGTTAGGTTTGGTTAGGTAAGGTTAGGTTAAGGTAGGTTAGGTTAGGTTAGGTAAGGTTAGGTTAGGTGGATATTTAAATCCAACATTATCTAAAACAAAACTGTAAAGGTTGTAAGTCATACTTTATTATATTATTATTTATAATTTTATTTTTTTATTTAGAATTCATTAACAACAGTTTAAAAACTATTAAAAATTTGAAACTTTAAAACACCCTTCTGGTTCAAAACATTTGTTTGTTTAAACAGCTTTTTCTGATTAAAATAGTTATAGAAGTTTTAAAATAAATTAAACTTTTTTGGACCAACGAACTGAGACGACTTCTAGTAGTCTTGCTAATACAATTACGAAACATTTAGAATATACAATAAAACTTTATCCATTAATCCCTAATGTAGACACGGAAGTATTTATCATTTTTTTATTTCCACAAATTTGTACACATGTACCTGTAATAATAGAAACATAAATGTAAATATATTTAAGCACCTGAAACTGTTATTTAGTTTATTATTTTTAAAGTAAACTTGAATATTCCACGAAATGAACATCATTTCTATGTATTATAATTACAGCTGCGTTGGTTTAATTAAATCTTGTAATTAATTCTCATTTACTATCTCAACAATTGCACCTGTTCTACACTTTTCCTTAACATTGTTTGCTGTTTTGGAAGTTTTCAGTTGATATTTTCCTTATAATTATGTATATATTTTAGAGTTTGTGTTTACAAAGTCATTCCTTGTCAGAACACAACTGGCAGTTTCCACCAACATTTGTCAGTTTTCTTTTCGTTAAAAATAATTTTCCCTTTCAGAGTCTACTGAATCTTAAACACTACTAAATATTTTTGATTTGTTAACCCATATTAAGGCTAAGTAAATGGACTTATGTTATAGATTAACTCTACATAGCTATAATACCAGAAATAACTGTATAATTAATATTCCCTACTTCTCTATGAACAATAAAATTATCATATCTTGAGAGTAAGAATTTTTAACAAAATAAAACCTAAATTAAAAGATTTACCACTTAAGAATGAATTGCATAAATAATTTATTAATAACCCTCTGTATAGTGTGTCGGAGTTTGATGATAATAATTTAAAATCCATTATATGACTTCATGGACGACTAATTGTACATTTTTCTATTTGTACAAATGAATTCATCAGTACAAATTTTGTGATGGACTATGAATTGAATGTAGTATCTTATAACACTAATATTAAATTTCACAATTGTTTCTTAAAACTCTGACAATGTCTTATACTGTATATTAATTGTCATTAACTTAAATTTTTATGTATTACACTAGGGCGAAAATTTACAAAATTATGGTTTAAAATGTACATTTTATATTTCTTTATTGTCATTTTTTTAATAAAGAAATATAAAATGTACATTTTAAACCATAATTTTGTAAATTTTCGCCCTAGTGTAATACATAAAAATTTAAGTTAAAGAGGATTACATAATATTCAACGTAATTCATATCACTTTACTTACATTTTTATTGCAAAAAATCAGGGTAGGATATAAAACCACATAAAAATTTGAAAATTGAAAATGTGATATTTGTTCGTGGTAAATAGATCCCACAATTTTTATCTCGACAGTTTTACTTAATCAGCATAAATTGTATTTGATGCTTTTATTTTCTTCTGGTTTTTAAACACCGTTTTCATTTCCATCATTAAACTCTTTGCATTGTAAACACTGATAGAAAGGAACTCCAAAGACGTTCGTTGAATTCGTATGTAACTTTAGTAACTCTATAGATATAACCTCTTCGAACTCAAATAAAATACTGTCCAGATAGACTTACAACTCGGATTCATCGCTGTCTCACCTCACACGCATTGCATATCCTTTATATCTTTTTTTGCTTCTATATTTTGCACAATATTCAATTTTGTACAATTTACATGATAAATTTTTCTATTTTCATCTTTTTCATTAGTGATAGACACAATCCACTCGCTGCAGTTTTCCACATATATAATTATTTATTCACGTCAATTTACAAGTAACTCAATTTGACTAATGCAGTCAGTTTGATACTACACGCATGGAGATAAAGCTGCTTCACGGCTCGATAATTAGAATTAGGCTAAATTAAAATCTCTTTAATTCATGATTCCCCCCCCCCCCGTATGAAATGGTGACCTTTTTCGACATAATAAGAGTGTGGATTCAATGAATGTTTAAACACGTTATAGGCTTATAGATATGATTGTCACTGCATTGATTCAAAACGCTCACTTGTGTTGATTGTATAATTTATATTATACAATTTCCTCTTAGTTGATTTGTATAAAAAAACGAATGCCTTAAATGAAATTTTATAATTACAATTGTAAAAATAGCAATGAATCAAAAATATAGCATAAAACTAATTAGAATTAACAAATATACATCTGTTCTTAACCCTTTAATAGTCCTATAGAATAACACCATAAAATATTACCTAGAAAACAGAGTGTGTGTAAACATTACATGACTTATTATTATTTTTAAAGTTAAATACCATCATATACTTTGCTCTCTCTCTCTCTCTCTCTCTCTCTCTCTCTCCCTCTCTCTCTCTCTCTCTTCTCTCTCTCTCTCTCTCTCTCTCTCTCTCTCTCTCTCTCTCTCTCTCTCTCTCTCTCTCTCTCTCTGGCTAAACACTGTCTCAATTAAAACACTGGCTCAAATATTTTATTCCACCATTTTAGACAAAGTAAACGTTTATTTCGGTTGATTAGTAGCATTTCAATATAATCTTCACACACCCTGAAATTAATTTTAATTTTTTAAAGAAGTGGCAATAATGGCCAAGTGGAAAAAAATTATCTAACACTTCATAATTTAAAACAAAATTAGTTTCAGAGTGACTGTCAAAACGAGCTGTTCGAAATATCTTTAATCCGTCTTTTAAATTAAATTAAACATATTTTCTTTCTTAATAGAGTTTAAAATAAAGCGATATTTATATTTTGATTTAAATTAAACCTCTTACCTCTTGATATTACCTCTGGCATTCATTGGAAGGATATATTCTTACACAGATATATTGTACGGTAAAGCCTTTGTTTGTATGAAATCTATTATGCTCATGTCATGCTAAATAGAGGAGAGAAGGGAGGGGTGAATTTAATTACTGTCAGCAAATAACCTATTGATAGACTTTTGTGTTGTATTATGATCAAATGAAAACAGAGCAGTTGAAATTTGGAATACAAGGATAAAAAGATGAAACCTATCTTCTAGTTAATCCATTTGGCTATACTAAACCCTGGAAATAAATATTTTGAAATATATGAAAATGAGCAATTTTTAACGCTATCACAATTTTTCAGTGCAGAAAATGATAAATATATGAGATAAATCCAATAATTTATGTTCAACAGTAATGGGTTTGCGAATGTGTGTCTGTAATGACGAGCATGTTTTACTCTACAGGCAAAATAAGGTACTGAGAGAGATTATTCTATTTTATTCCATGTAAATATTGTGGCCAATCTACAGTTGTTTTTTACATTGTTCATAACAAAATATTTTATTACACTATTTTATTTTAATATTAGCATGAAACGATAAATGTATTTATATTTTTACTTAAGATAATAAAACACAACTATTTATTTTTTGTTTTATTATCTTTAAACATGGAATTCCACCAAGAACCTTCGGTTTCAACAGTAATGAAAATTTTTACTTTAACTTTTAATACAAAAGTTTAAAGGAACCATTTACTATATAACTGTATTTGATGTTAAAATATTTTCAGTTATTTATATTGGTCCTCTTTAGTAACAATAAAAACGAAAAATTAATAAAAATAAACAAATTAATATTTTTCAGAAATTGTGATAAATCCTAAAATCAACTCACAAATAAAACGTAGCAATTTGTTAATCTCTTGTAAAATTTACGGATTTTGAGATATTGATATTAAGATATTTAAAATGGCCCCATTTTTAAATAGTACAAAGTATAAACTTGATATTCCATACCAAAATGGGTCTTATTAGATGTAGTACATGTACCAAGATTGAAGTTGATGTCTTCAGAGGTTTAAAAGATATAACGTATTAAGTAAAAAACACATACAGACAGATAGATGAAAAACTAAACGTTTTAGGACATACCTTCATATGAAACTTGTCTTCCTTTTTGTATGAGGAATCATATCTCAGAGTTCTGAAAGGTTTTTTAACACCCTTTAGGCCTATATATTTGTTTGTTTTTTGTGTGTTTTCTTTGTTTGTATTTTTGCTTTAGCTGCGTCTCAAAAAATTTCAATTCTCCTTGAAAACCTCGACATCTAAAAACAATTCAACCTCAGCAATATTATCCATTAGTCTACTATTAATTATTTTATATTTATTATTATGCTCCAAAATTCTTTTGTATTAATAAAATTACTCCAATTATTTATCAGAATTTTCTAGTACAACACAAAAAGAAAATTATTTTAGCTTGTAGGGCAGTTTTACTATTTAACATTTTATATTTAGAAACGAATTTAGCATTCTACGACATGAATTTAAGCACTCGTAAATAAATCAAGATTGTTTGTTATTAAAACTTTGCCACATTTAATTGTATACTTTGACGATGGTGCATGTTTAATACAATCTACAATGTTATTTACATTCTTTGGTTATCACCAGTAAATTCCAAAGTCACAAGTCGCATTAATTATTTTCCATTAATATTCAGTTTTATCCCTTGCAAACCATTTTAATCTCGGTAACAAAGACAATCCTAATTTACTACTATCGACCCTACTTCCCTTATCTAAACCTATTAAAACTTCAAGAGGCACATGATCAAACCCCACATGATTAACGACCTAAAGTCTCTAAATTATGTGTAATAAATTCAACGAAATAAAAACCCTACGCTTTTATCGTCAGAAAAAAACGATCATTTGGAACTATTTGTCAAAAAATATCAAAAACTTATAAAGCCAGCATCCGGTCTCCTACGATTATAACTGATTTGTGATATCGTTACAAATTACGACTTATCAATCTATTGAAAAACAAGGGAATGTAATAAATTCGCATTGGATCATCATTGACTATGTGTGACTTAACATGTTACATATTGTACTAAGTATTGAACAAGATGTATTTACTATGAGCTAGTGTACACTCTACATTGTCATATTGAAAATAATATTAATGTAGAATTTCCAGCGACAACAATTAAATCATAGATTACCGCTCTCGATTTCTAGCATACGTTTTTGTTTTTTTTTCCATTTTAAAATAGACTAATTATACAAAATAAGTTTTTATACCACTTTCATAATTCATAATCCCGAGATTACGAAAATTATATTAAGAGATTGATGATTTCTTAAAGGATATTCTATCAAAAATAACACTACACAACAGCATGTAAACTTACCCTGTGTTTTCTGAATTTGTTTTACATTTAAAAATAACCAATGTGTCCTTTTAACTATGCACTTATTTTTCAGCAGTAGCATATATATTTTTAGTTACTGTGATATGTATAAATATTATTTATTTAAAATGTGTTAAAAAATTTAATATTTCACAAGTTAACCAACCTATAAAATATTTAGTTTAACTCACAGACTTGTTATAAAATTAACTAAAGTCTCCTATACAAAGTGGGCGTGTTATGCAACCGCCATAGATGCTAATCAAAGTAGATTTTTACTAGGAATAAATAGGTTAGGTTAGGTTAGGTTATATATTTATTGTATTTTATTAGAAGAAAGATTAAAGAAAATTTATAACATTTATGTATATATTTAGTATGTTTACAAATATGTTTTTAGGGTTTAGATATACATGTTTATGGGTAAATCTGTTTAAGGGTAATAATAGAATACATATTATTTTATAAGAATAGATTCATTAATATTTACCTGTTATATAAAACTGAAAAATTCTTGTGAAATATTAATTTCGTTTTTGAAGATCCTGTAGTGTGTATATTTGATAAAAAAGGCTACCATGCTGTTAAATTTATTTCAGAACATATTCACTTTGTCTGCCTATTTTGGAAATGTTTAATTTAATTCTGGAATCAAGAAGACTTACAAGGAGATATTTGCTGCCAGTAATTACATTTATAAACAGGATAAAGGTAATAACGTAACTCATTATTAAATATTATTCTGGAATACTCATTTAAATATTATCATTTAAAGTAAATTAACTTCTAAATACATATGTAATAAATTATTTGTATAATACTTTTTCTTGGATTTATTAATGTTTAAAAACGTTTTTTATTGCTTTATGTTGTTTTGTCATGAATCGAAGAACAGAACATGTACTACAAAATATTCTTTAAATTAGTATTTTCTCAAACAAAAGTATCGAAAGTAAAGAAAGTATTTTATAAAACCGTATTTGAAATATTCACAAAGTAAAAGAAACTTTGATATGTACAATATAAATATTTATTTTTAACTAAGTTAATTTTAAATTATATTTTCTAAATGAACTACGTCAATAGTACATAATTCACATTATTTTACATCTTTAGCGAAATAACCAATACAATTTTAACATATTTATATTGAGGTAAATAATAATTCTCATGTAAAATTTCACAAATCAACATATATTGTGACAGCGGTTTCGTAATTACTCATCTTCAAAATTATATTTAAAATTTAAAACACATAATATTTTTCAGACTACATAAACAATGTTTCATCTTAAAGCGCATTAACTTTTGAGCTTTGATATTGAGCTGGTTTTGACCTAATCTTTATAATCTCGTTTTCTAGTAGACATACTTTATCTTGACAGTTAAGATAGTTATGACAGTTAAGATAAAATATTCTATATTTTTAAAAGTTTTCTCATTATAAAATGTAAGCATAGTGTTAACCTACTTATTTTCATATTATCTGATTTCATTATCTTTATATTATTATTTAATATAATTTTAAGAGAGTTGACAAAAAATATACGAGACAATAAAGTTCCATATTGCAAACCTTGACGTAGAATATTATACTGTTAATTTGTGTATACTTCTTAATAGTATTATATAATAACAAAAATATTAATGTATATTATATCTTGCTTTCTTGTAATATTTAGAGCAGGAATTTATTAAGTCATTTGACCGGAACCTAATAATGGAAAAATAAAGTACAACGAAATGTATAGTTTTAATTACCAACAATAGTATTGAGAGGTTTGAATTTTCAATTGCTTAGAGGATTCATTTGAAAAAGCTACAATAATACTTAGATGTATTGTTTAATACAAATAAGAACCAGAACGTTCAAATCAACAACATAAAATACGTATTTATTATACAAACTTAGAACTACAAAGAAAACAGTTTCATATGATTTCTAGTTGAAAACCGTTTTAGTAATACATACCACAGTTTTGTAATAAATAAGATAAAACTACTTCGACCACATGTATTTAACTACTCAACTTGTAAAAGTTTATCGGGAATATACTCTAATGTCTATAAATTTCATGCTCTTCTTATCTATTCTTGATTTGATTGTTTAGCATTCTTCAAACACAAACATGTTCTTGTTATACGTGTGCCTTTATCTTTTTTATTGTTTTTTTAATTAATGTATTTATGTTTAAATATTAAATATGGTTTTCCTTAATCAAGGTTTACAAGATCTTATAGTTCACAATGTGTGATACAATCTTTTATCTGATAGATTAAATTTCAGTTTTGATATAGAAGACTATACTGTAAGGTATACATATTTTTGTAATAGATGCTCATTGCTAATACTGTTTGTTTGACTGTTTCTATAACATAATATTTCAACAAAACTACCATAGTTAAAATAACACACTGTACTTTTTAGAAGTAGTAGTCAATATCTTCTAGGAGCTAAAGTGCAATTTCATTGGTGCAATTTTCAATATCAATTGTTTCCAATACATAAATCAGTTTTATCTGTTGTTGATACCATAAATTAATTTATTATAATGAACAGTTTCTAGAGGTTTTTAGGTTCTAATTGTGTGTGTGTCATGATATTAATTAAATTCAGAGCCACATATAATGCCACATTTTACTTCTAAACTCATACAAAAATATGACTTGTTTTTTCAATTTCATTTATGTTGTATATCTTTTGATTCAAAAAATGTTTGAAATTATAATTGTAGCATACTGTAAATTCAAAACAACGCTGTCTATTCCAGAAACTACTAGAATATATTGCTTGAAAATAGGTAGGAGTTCTGTTGTTACATTGATTAAAAAGTGATTTTTCATTCAAAGTCATTACACATTTTATACCTCTATAAAACGAGACAAACTTTTTCCAAAAACTATATAACGTCGGATTACGAAGGATTATCATATCCGCTAAAATTGTATTTTTGTCTTAGTTTAATCATCTAGCAACAAGAACTTAGAAAACATTTTAACAATATCTCATCCACTAATATACAAAAACCTTAAACCTAAAATCTGAACAGAATTATATTTGTGTGTATCCATATCAATTTTTCTAATCATATTTATAATTGTAATGATTGATTTTTGCTGGAGTTCCTAGTATATCATCACCAATATTACATTTATTTACGTTCAACAGTAATTAATAGATATAATTTTTTGTTTTTAGTTTATATTGTAATATTTATTTTATAAAATTCAACTGCATCGTCACTGACAAATGTATACAAACTACAAATGAAAATTGAAAATAAATATTCATATTTTACCAAATACCTTCAACTGTAAACATTAATCAATATTTTATTGACAGTAGAATATTTATAAATTCATAGAACAAAAGATAATTGTTAGACTTAAGAATATTATTTTGCTCTATTTGTTCAAAGATTACAGAAACAAATTTTAAGTAAAATTTTTTTCCGGATGTAAAACCATACATCGGAAATTTTTTTCAGGCAAGTAAACGTTATGAGAGAAATATTTCTGTTAAATATTTTGTTTTGCGTTGATTAAAATCACTCTGACGTAAGAACATTTTTAAATTAGTCTTTTTACCTCGATGAGGCTACCTCACACAAAATCACACAATTTGGTAGATGTGTACTTCTTTCCTGTAGTAATAAATTATCAAAGTTAATCTACAACTTAATACAGCCGTATTTACCATCAAGTAATTGTTTTTTAGGTGCTTATTTTATTTTATAGTAACAGCAGTTTCGCATCAGATAACTAACACAATTACACACACCTGTTATAATAAAAAAAAAAAAAAACCTGCTGAACAGACTCCTTGATGTAAGTATAATAATATTAAAGCAAGTAGCAAGACATTATGACAATCATTAATACAGTCCTTTCTTAGAAAATTAACGTAACTGTCAAACATACAATCTCGTGAAAAACTCGTTTACTGTCTCTCATTACCGTTAACAATGTAGCGTCTCAACGAAATGTCTCAACTTTGTCATTCCTTTATTGACTTCATTATCACAGAATCCGATATACTAGAATATAGAATTAGTATAATATATGTAAAATATTATTTGTTTTATAACATTTTTTTAAATAATTAGCTTCAGTAAAAGGACTTATTTAATTTTAATCAGTTTGATTTTATAAAAAGGGTGTAAGAAATAAGTGGTAGACCATTAAGATTATTCAATTAGCCCCTTCACCCTCCTCGAAATTATTTAATTGCCATTATTTATTTTTCTAAACCATACTATTCATTTAGTATTGACAATGAGATTAATATAGAAAAATTTACGCAATCTTTAATTTCAAACTTTAAAGGTACAGTAATTCAAACCTGAAAATATTTACATAAGTACTTTTTTGCGCTTCAATTATGTTGAAGAAATAAATAATTTCATGAAAAGCCCATCTTAATATAGAGTTCCGGGAATTGATGATATATCTGCTTTAAACATTGAAATCAAATTAGTGATATTGTAATTCACCTTCTTTCAACTAAGTTTTGAGATGGGAAGGTCTAGTTTTTCATTTCAATCTACTGTAGTAATACCTCTTTTCAAGAATGGAAATATTACTAACCTTATTAATTACTGAATATTTATCTCTAATCTTTAGTCTCTAAGAAAAAATAGTGAAAAAGACTTTATTAGTATGAATAACTTTTTATTTTGTAATAGAGCATTGTATAAAATATAATTTACTTAATTTTTTCGGAGCTTATTAGAAAGTTGAAAAAACATTGTCCGGTATTAGAATTGTTTTAATTATAACTGTTTTGATTCTGTTGACTTTGAAATTCTGATGAACGGATTATGACATGTTGGTGTTCTGACAGGTCGGTTTCGATGTATTACATTTAAAGCTTTAGATATTACTGCTGCGTCAGTCACTTTTGGTGTCACTAAAGGACCTGTAATATTTTTAGTGTAATAAATCATTCATGCTCCACGAAGTTTAGTGGTCCATTGATCTGTTTTGCAAATGACACTGCGTTCTGTTGCTGATCAATAGACAGTTTCAATAGGAGATTCAACATTACTAATAAACATACAAAACTAATTAACAGTGTCACTACGTCATAAAACTACCTTTGTTAGATTCTGTATAACTAAATAACAGATTCTCTTTGTTTTTGATATAATAATAGGTGCATATAAATTGAAAACGTTGACCGTATAAAATATCTGGGTGTTCTGACTAATAAAAATTTCTACTTTGAGCAAGTATATAATAAATATAAATAAAGGAATAAATTCAGGATTACGGAAATTTTATATTTTTAAAATGTTTACTTTCAGTGATTAAATCAGTTATTTCTTTGTAATAAATTCCAAACTGCAGAATGGTGGGGCACTTACTTATATACACTTAGACCCACAATTTCGCAGAAGAAAATAATTAGACTAATAAAATGTGCAAATTTATTTTTAGTGTTTCGCTGATTATTTGTGTTATAGAAGACGACATTTAAGGGGCAGTGCTAAATATTGCGAATGAAATATCAAATAGGAATTGGTTTTCAAAAATGGAGAATATAAATGTTTAATTTGGTTTTATTCTCTAGATATTTAATGATTTATTTTATATTTTAAACATTACCTACTTTTTTAAAAAAAAAAAGTAAGATCTTATTTGCAATCATTGGATGATGTTGAGATTTTGTTTCAAGGATTATCTAACATGTGTTATTATTTTAACATTAATAATCTAAAGTTTAGTGTTTTAGTTTTTCATCTTTTATTTAATATGTTGATAAGCTCAGTCCACGCGTTATACTGAGGGTTTATATTGTTTTAATTGTTGGGAGGGTTGGATGGTGGGCGGTGCTCACAAATTGTAAATATCAAGTATATATATATATATATATATATATATATATATATATAATAGTCTCTGTAAGACAAGAACATTACACAAAGAAAATTAAATTCCTTACACTCAAAACGAAATTACAACCAAAAGAGATGTTTTATTATAAAACTAGATTAGAAAGCTGGATTGGGTTCTTATCTCATATTAAAAGTTTCCCTTTACATCCATGCATTATTACAGTCTTTGTTCAAACATCTTCAGCACGTTTTGAAAAGTTTGGTTTGTTTATCTTGTACACTCTGTTAATATCCATTTTCTTAAATTGAGATTTAAGACCTTCCCCAAAACAAAAGCAGATCTTGCATTTAAAGTAGTGAACTAAGATTCAGAAAGAAAAAAACTGTCTTGTTTTCTGAATTGTTGGCTCCTTACCAAAAAATAAAATTTGTAAATAAAATAACTCTTTACGCAGCCACTTTATTTGGGTGGTCCTACTTCCATAGTAAACAAAATTATTTTCAATTTCAAAATAAGTTTTTTGCACAAGTTGATGGGTTAGCAATGGGATCTCCGTTATCTCCGTTGTTAGCTGAGATTTTTATGGATACTTTTGAATCTATAGTTTTTGATAGTAATAACAAGTTTAAGCATTGTATTAATTATTGGTATAGATATGTAGATGATGTTTTATGTTTGTTTGAAGGTACTGACCGCCAACTTGAGTGTTTTTTAAATTATTTAAATTCTATTAACTCGGCGATACAATTTACTATGGAAGTAGGACAGAATAATCATATTAATTTTTTAGATCTTACAATTAAAATCATTGATGGTAGGCATAATTTCAGCATTTTTAGGAAACCTACGTTTAGTGACAACATTATACATGTTACATCACAACATCCTTATAATCATAAATTGGCTGCTTTTCATAGTATGTTGTATCGCCTCATTAATATTCCTATGTCTAATGATGATTTTTATACTGAGCTAGCTTGTATTAAACAAATAGCTATTAATAATGGTTATGAGGTTAATCTCATTGATAAAATGTTAAAAAGAAAATTAAAAAATAAGGCTAAATCCTTTATTTTCCCAATAGTCAATTCTAATAATTCCACACAAAAGTGGCGTAGAATTAACTATTTTGGTAAAGTTAGCCATGCAGTTGGTAAAGTTTTAGAAAAGAAAAAACACTGTAAACCAGCTTATTATTGTAAACAAAATTTAGGAAAAATGTTGGTAAATTCCAAAGATAAAATAGAAAAAATGCAAAAAAGTGGTGTGTACAAACTGACATGTAGTATTTGTAATGCTGCTTATGTTGGCCAAACAGGCCGTAGTTTTAAGTGTAGGTTAGGTGAGCATGAAAGGAGTTGGCGGTTAGGTTATAATGATTCTAGTTTTTCTAACCATTTAAAAAATCATGCATTGACAGATTTTTATTCTAATGTTAATTTTGAAATTTTACATGTTAACGTAAAAAGTAGAAAATTAAATGTTTTGGAAATTTTAGAAATTAAGAGACTTTTGTGTAATGATAATAATCTAGTTTTAAATGACCAAACGGAATTTTTGTCATTTTCTCCTTTACTTCAACCTCTATTCAAGGTGGGTTAATACATGTGTGAATGACCTGTGGGGTTTCCCCCGGGTCTTTGTGCTTTGTTTGTTAACGGGAATTTCCTGCCTTTCTCAACCTTTTACAATAGTTATGGTGTGCTTTGTATTTAGTCTTGTAAGAGCCTCGTCAATGCCGTAACTGGCGAAACCATGGTCGGCTAGACCAAATAAATTATAGAATTTACAAAAGAAAAATTGTGTTTTATTTGATTCAATTAATCTTTCATAATTTTTCTCATAAAATTACTTTAATTTAATCTCAACTAACAAATTTATCTTCACTTCCAGCGTTCTTCGTATAATTTGTAGAATAACTTTTATCACGTACCCTGAAGTTTCAGAGAAGTATTATAACGTATTCAGCCAAAACTTGTTGAATTAATTTTATTTCAAGGTGTCACGTATTTGGATCACGATTGTAGACACAATCCAATTATTTTTTGAAATTGCACGTGATGCTTTCTGCCGCATTTTTATTGTAGAGCGAGTAGACAAATTCTATCCCATAATATTATAGTTAGTATACGTGAAATTGCATTTGTCGATTTTGACTGTCCCTGCGTATAACGAAAGATACTGTCGTTTTATAAATAGTTATATATATATATATATATATATATATATATATATATATATGAATACACACTGTCTAAGGTAATGTATCAAATTGAATAATAAAAGGTGAAGTTGTTTTCATGAATATAACGTATAAACTTCAGAAAAATAAAATAAATAACAAGTTATAAATAGTTCTTCATATATATATATATATATATATATATATATATATATATATATATATAAATATATGAATAACTATTTATAACCTGTTATTTATTTATTATTATTTATTTCATGAATATACGTATAAACTTCAGAAAAATAAAATAAATAATAGGTTATAAATAGTTATTCATATATTTATACAACATATATAAAACACTTCATCTTCTGTTATTCAATTTGATACATTCACCTTAGACAGTGAATTAAGTAATTAGATACCATTATGAAACAGTTAAATTATTAAAACAAAATATTTAGAAAACGGTGTGCCGAACTTTAATTTGGATCTAAATAAAGAAATAAGTCCACATAAACACATCTCGAAAACTTTTCTTTTCCACCTATTGACTTTTTTTTCTTTCGTTTCCCCCTTTTTTAAAATGATTATTAAGATTTCAAGTCGAAATTTGGAATAGACTATTTTTATCCAACGGTTTGTCAGTGAACCCAGAATAAAAACTTTATCTCCTAAATTATTAAAATGGCTGTCGTTATCATTACTTGTAAGGTTAATGGTTTTAGAAAATATTAAACAATACAAATTTCAAACAGTCGTCATTTCGACAATTTTTAAGCTAAAGTTTTCATTCTTGATAGACTGATAAAAATGTAGCATGGAAAATATATACCGAATTTTGAATACATATTTTAATAATTTCAAAAGCTATAATTATTTTTGAAAAAAAAAATTAATAAATTTAAAAAAAGGCAGAAAAATGATAAACTAAGCGTTTTCTGATATACAGTCTTTTTATTTATTTCGACTAATACAATCACCACCTAAAGTTTGGCATGACAATTTTTGAACACTCTGTATGTATAAACTAACATCTGTTCTCTATTATCATAACAATGTATGCAGATGGACTTGTAAGCATTTCAATTCCAAACGTTTATTATGGGAGATATTTAGAAACCAATATAATTGTGTATGTTTTTAAGTTGGGTCTATACAAACAGATTTATAATCAGTAAGGATTGACTGAAGTTAGTTTATTAGAAGTTAAAATACTCAAAATAAAAAAGAAGCTGTTCAAAATGGCCTCCATTTTAAAATTATCAGGTACTGTTTTCTAAATTTCATTATATTGCTATTTTTTACACACGAGACATGTTAACTCATTTTATTATTTTCCTTATAATTTTAGTACAATTATAAGGACGACTCTAGGACGACGAGTATTGTAGACAGACAGCATGTCAAAAATCGCTTTTTTAATGTCGCCCTAAATATTTTTATATGAAAATTTATTTTACTGTTCATGTTTTTATTGGTTCCTACTTCATGTATTGTTAAATTATTAAAATTTCTATTATATATTAACCTTCAAACAATCACTTATGTATTGTTATGTGGTTTTGTTTAAGTGTAATGTGATTTAGTTGTCATACCTTCGACAATGACAATGTGGTGTCGAAACTGCAATCAGACGTACCTGAAAATAAGTGATTGTTCGAATATTAATAATTTATTTTACTTTATAGTTTCTCAGATATTCATATTTTTATTACTAAGTTTGACTTAACTTATGGTTGTTAGTTTGTACTCTGTATCTCTGAACAATTTTGAGTGTACTCGAATCATTTTAGATTTACTTGAGAATTTTTCTTTTCATTTGTATACTAATAACTAAAACAGTAAAAAACAATAATAATTAGCTTGTTTACAGCTTATTTATTAAACAGGCTCTTGTATATTATCATGGGGTTGCTACTGTACTGCAATCTTTATAGATCAATTCCGCCTCTACAGACTCTTACAAATATTTATTAAAAATGCGTTTACGCGTTTATATTGGTTGGGAAACAAATATTTAAATCATTAGATCCCGAGGTTAAGTCGTTTTACCTAAAGATCAAACAGTTATTTCAATCATTTTCTTTTACAAACAGCTTTATTTTTAACTTTACCTATAATATTTTTTATTCCAAAGAACATAAACATAACAATTCTGAACCTTCAGAGAGTTTACTACTAAACGTTGAAAGGGAAAAAAATTAAATTATTACTATGCATGGAATCAGTACACGTTTCATCGTGTTGGCATTTCGTAACGGAAATCAATAGACTAGTAAAACGGTCCATTTTAGATATAATCCTTAACATATTAGTAGGTAAACACTCTTTCATGCAGTATTCACAAAGAGGTTACATTGTCAATACTGGATATTGCATGACGTAATAAAAGGTGGAGTCAGTGACATCAAAATTAGTTTCTTCAATGTTGTACGTAGAAGGAGGGGGTGGTAATATCAGAGTGTTGTTTACTCTTTGAAAGAGAATTAAGACATTCCAGAGAAAATGAAAATAGAATCATTTGGGACTAAAGATCCTTGAACTTTAATCCGAAAGTGAAGGAACTAAGGTGGACGGGGAAATCACTGGAAAATAGGAAAATCAACTGAGATATTGGATTAATGTTCCCTTGCAAGATATACACAATGAGATTGCTTTTTGTAAAATTTCAATTCTCTAAAATGTACTTTCCATCGCCTTATATCGGTACTGTAATATGTTAAGATATTGGATGAAAGTCTTTATTTATTTTTTCTATTTTTTCTGGACAAAGTTAAGATTTTCGAATTCACTCTACTACCTAACTCAAACTTAGAACAATTATTCAAATAAAAATCCAAATTACTGTAGATAAAAATAATAATAAAAATAGTATAAAAAACAAAATATAGTTATTGAGTTATAGTTTGATTGGTGAAGCTCGTGTATCACTGAAGAGGACGACCTTGTCGTTGAAACGCGTCTGATAGTTAGGCGTTTTTTGTGAGAATTGTGTTCTGTTTGTTTGTTATACTGAACAAAATATACATAAAGATCGTTTTCAACAATTAAAATAACAATACAATACGATAAAAATTAAAAACATAAACATAAATACATTTTGCTAAACTAAGTTTCTGAACTATAAATGATTCAATCTTGTTGAACACTGTGGTGAAATTCACAATAATGATTCGAATTTGTCCCTAACTAGAAACTTCGAGTTTGAATGATTCGTAGTTAGAGTGATTCGAGTTTTAATCACTAGAAACTTTAAAATAATACACAATTATCTGATTAATTGTTCTTTATTAAATATTTCCACTAAATTATCTGATTAATTGTTCTTTATTAATTATTTCCACACTGGAAATAATTAATAAAGAACAAGTAATCAGATAATTGTTTTTTTATTTTAAAGTTTATAGTGATTGTGTTTAGGGGCAAATTCGAATCATTATTATAAATGATTAAACATACAAAACTTAGACACACACATTCATACCGTTGAAATGTATAAAATATTAAAATTCATATTTCTTTTGTATCCAAGTCACAATTTTTTGAAATAACAATGATTTACCTTATGTATATTCACCACGTGACTTTTTTCTTGGTGTTACAACTAACGCGTTTCAGAGAAACTATACCTAGGATCCGCATGGGCAATGTCCTAGGACCACTCTCTGCTGTGTTATATGTTGTCTGTGAAATGTCTGTGAAATGTCTGTGAAATGTCTGTGAAATGCTGAACAAATATTGTTCGTGATATTTGTTGAATTTTAATGTATTGACAATCTCAAGCGAGTGAAAAAAACACTTAAGATGGAACAGAAGTTCTGAAACGCAATAGTTGTAACACCAAGAACGAAGTCTCGTGGTGGAATATACATAAGGTAAATCATTGATATTTTGAAAAATATTATTCTATACATTACATTACAAAGGAAGGACCATCCATTTTAGCTAAAAAAAATATGACGTCAGATTTTTTTTAAAACTGGGACGTTTAAAACAGATTTCATTTTTCCTGGGAGTAAATTTTAAAACCCGAAAGAGATTACAAGAGTAGCTTGTTTTACATATTTTAATTAAATAGGTTTAAGTCGATCTCTTACATTGAACAATGAGCGTATTTTTCACAGTAATTCTTTGACCTGAGTCCAAAATAAACATTTGAAGTTTACAGAAGTTATAGTGAAAATTTGTATTTACGAGTCTAATTTGAAAAATAACGATGAAACGAAATTGTTCAATTTAAATTAAGCTTATTTGAAAAATCTGTCTTGAGACTGCATAGAATTAGGATTGGTTTACTAGTTCGTAAATCCACCTAATTGATATAGAGAAGAAGATTTTAAAATTATTTTATTTTATTATTAAAGTGTATGTACACTCAAACTTTGGCATAGTGATTAAATTGTGCAAATTAAATTTGTTATTAATAATGGTTTACATCATTTTGTAAAAAAAAAAAAATACTCGATTTTACGATTTGTCTACATGGTTCTAAATAAGTCTTGTACATATTAAGTTTGTATTTTCTTAACATGTTAAAAGATGATAAAATAAACATATTACGAGCAATTAATGGTTCTTGAAATTTTGAAGTTTCAAAAAATATATTTTTATACTCATTATATTATATCGTGTGTATATTCAATGTACGTTTATTTTATCAAGAGGAATATTCAAATTTACTTATTCTCTCTGTGCTAAATTAAACTTTCAACATATACTGGGACATTTTCATAAGTTTTACATTTTAAAATAATATCCTTTGAACATTCAATTTACATTATTTTAACAAAAATAATCAAATTGTGATAAATTAAACCTTATACAAGCAATAGTTCTTATTTTTATAAAAAATGTAAATTATGGTATTTTATTTATATTGTCCATTTTCAATTTTAATGTATTTTTATTATCAGCAACAAATTTATAATATTAAAAGAAGTTTGAGTAGTTTTTTCTGCGAAAGTGTTGAATATTCCCAAATCAAATGCATGTCAGGAAACGAAATAGTTTGCGGTTTGTTTACAGTCTATATTCACAACATACGTGGTGTAATCCAACACTTACTGAATAATAATGCTTCAAAGAGATTGCAATGTAAAATATGAGTTTAAAATTTTAGAAATCTATCGAATGCCTTTCTTTACAGACATATTAATTCATCTAATAAATCCATGTATATAATTCCATATAAATTTTTTTTTCTTTTTTTTCTTTTGTAAATTTAATAAAATATAAATAGTAAGTTTCAATCTTCTATATTTAGGTCCAATTTATATACTCCTAACACATAATTTATTTTATAAAGTATAATGTGTTGCCTAAACTATAATACGGACTATAATACTCTAAGGTAATTAACTATATCATAATTTATTATTATTTATATTTTGCAGATATTATTAATTCTATTTTATTATTATTATTTTCTATCAGAAGCCAATAAATCATACACTACTAAACTGGCATCTAATCGAATTCAATAAGTTTGTTTCATTTCGTAAACATGTTTTCCGCGCCTGAAAGGCTAACGACATTTTACACACTGTTTGGTGACCCGTGTTTTTCTCGTAAAACCATAAACTTTGGTATCTGCTCTCTCGCTGCCAACTTAACCACAACAAGTTTCCCAATAACAAAAGCTTCCCTACTTTTTCATTCTACGTTTGTGTAACTAATTGACTTGAAAACATATCTACATGTTAACTAAAAATCAAAATTTATAATATATAAGAATCATATAATTATGATTTCACATTTGTTTAAATATTTTAATATTTTCTATTTTTATAACCACTTTGAACCATCGTTGGATCTTTTTTTTTAGAAATACTGTCGTTACTCTGTCCATCATTTTGTGGTATGTTTGTCACTCTTTATTTTTGAACGAAATATCCGATTCATTAGATATTTTTATGATATATGTGTGGTAGGTATAAATGGGTTAAATTGGTAATGAAAAATTTTAATAGTTTGGAAAAAGAGTGACATTTTTGTTAAAAAAAAGTCTCACAATTTTTTGATGTGTTTGGTGTAACTTTCAAAATAAATATTTCAATCCTAACTAAAACCTATTAAAGGAAGCTAGAAAACACAAGGGTTAAATTAAAAATAAAACAATTTTTCGAACTGGATTAAATGTGTAATACTTATTTTATTATTCATTTTTTATATATTGAGTATGGTATGTATCTACCAACGTGTAAATAATAATTTTAAATGAAACCAAAATTTAACATAAATTTTTTTTGAGACTTCAAGAAAGTTTTAAATCTATGTTTTTAATGACACTGATTTTAAATTTAAAATTTCGTATGAAATTATTTGTAAATTCATTTAAAGGGTTCAAATTTTATATTAGTTAAAGCAAATGCTTTCAAGACCAATTATATTACATGTTAAAGCTTTTACAAATTGCATTGCTAAATGAATCAGTAAGTAACTGGAAAAATGTAAGTAAAATATCTCTTTCTAATAAGTAATGTATATTATTTTCTTACTAACTTTAGAAGCTATGGGGCATGTTAAACTGACATTCCTATTTGTCGTATAATTGTTATTTCTATTTTGAAAAACTATTTTAATTTACAATATTTGACATTGTAGATTTGGAAGTTTAAAATAACTACTAATCAAATTAAGTTTTGTTTTTATTACAATTTCAATTTTTTTTTTTTTTTTTTTTTTTACTCGTTGTAAGGTCTATTTACACTCATTTCAAATGACGTTATGCTGAAAGTTAAGTTTCAAAATTAAATAATAAAAAATAAATAATAATAATTCTTCAAGTTAGAAAAATTGCCCATACTCATTATAAAAAGAAGTGTTTTATTTCTATTTCTACTCTTATTTTTCATTTTATTTCTATATAAATAACTTAAATGAAAAACCTTTTAATATTTACAAAATAATTCTAATGTTACAGAGTTATTTACTTAAATGATATCATTACACTTAGGTTAATGCAGATAAATTAATTTTGAAATACACAATTTGTTAAATAGGAAATAAATTACAACTAGAAAATGAAGGGCAACTAATAATATTACAACATAAACAAAAAAATAGCTTTTAATAAAATATTAATCTACTCTATTTGCTATAATAAAAACATATTTTTACATTCTTTACCACACTGTTTCGACAAATTCTGAAGTTAGTTTTATTTATGATATACATAGAAATTTAGTTTACAAAAATCGTACGCGTGTTTTAAGGCTCGTTCTTATTGAAATGTTTTCTTCAAAAAATGTTAAATTTCTTAATAATTTGTTTTCTCTTTTTAATCGAATAAATACTACGATTACAATCAGTCAATATAACATAATTTTTATTTTCTAACATCCGTGCAAAACCAAATTTTATTACCAAATTTAAAGAAATTCTGACAATAGATGGGCCTCTTTTCGTTAACGTTGAGAATCTGTTGAAATGGCCGCCATTTTTAAACCGTTTGGCTAATCTTGCTGGCTAACAAAACTGTCTATGATATTGGAAATATAAAAAGGAAATTTCATTAAAAATTATTCTACGATCATCATGAAATAAACATACATTTGAAAGAGTATTTCAATCGAACCTTCATTATATATATTCAATTATTTGTTATAAAATTTTGTACTGATGTTCAGTACACATAATATGATCCCTGCGCGTTGTATGCGAGATCTCTTTCATGGCTATTTCCAGTAAAATGAATTCATGTTATGTAATCAGGGTATAAAGTTTGTTACGCAACCTAATGATATGATAGATAGTTGATACCTCGTTATCATTTATGAAATACACAAAGAGTATAAATAGTAATAACTAGTATTTCTATATATTGTAAAATTTCCAATAATGTGCCAGTACTAAATTTAAAAACTACTGCAATATAATGAGTCGCTTATTGTTATTATACAACAAAGATTTCCTACATAAATGTATCATACATTTGTTTCTTATAACATATTCTAATTAACGTCAATCTTTTAATCATCTTCTTTATATTTTTCTTAAAAGTTTTTGATAGTAAATAAAGTTGTAAATTGTCAATATAAACACCTAACTTAAAGTGTTAGGAAACTGTATAAATTGGCTTTCAATGTGTTTAGATCAAAGTAAGAACCTAAGTTCACACATAACATTATTAAGTCAATAATACAAAAACTAACTAGATTTGACTACAGACTACTTATTTGTTCCAATAAAGAACCAAGATAAATCTCTATTTCTTTAATTTTTAGTGCCATTATTTATACATTTTTTTTTGACACTCTTAAAATAAAGAGATATGGCTAGCAAATAACTTACAAAACCACCAACACTAAATTAAACCTTTATATAAAAACACATAAAATATCTAAAAGATTCCTCCACCAAAATTATTAATGTGATTTTTTATTCAGTTGGTAACACAAAGCTTTATCGAAAATTCAACTAGGAAATCTATAACTAAATTAACTAATTCATTCGCTTAGCAAACTAAAAGAAGTTTACATTCTATAAATTTAAAACAAGTAGGTCACAAAAGTCAGCATATATTTATAAATTACTTATCAAACGTACATAAATTATGAACTTTTTGTAGTTCTTTAATACTAGATGTGCATTTTTGATTTCAAGCCAAACTAAATTTGAATGTAAAATCACAAACAGACCTATTATATTTTATTCCAAATTGGCTTATTTCTAAAGCTCCAGTCTCCTCTGTATTCTAACAATTCATTTAAATATAACTATAAAAAAATAATTAATAATTAATACACATCAACATCAAATAAATATTACATATCAGATTTTGTAATAAAAGTATGCAGTTCACTTGACCTAACCTAAACTAAACTAAAATTTTCTTGGTAATAGAACTTGGTTTATACAATTATTACATCCTCTTTTTGGAACAATCAATTTCTCACAACTCAACTAATTTTTAACTCAGAATTGTTCATATATTTTGTTCATTGTTTTTTGAGTATGCCCTAAACTTATAAAATATAAATAAATATTGAGCTTTACTTGTAAGATAATATTAGATAGAATAAAACGCGAACACAAGCAAACTTTACGTTTATAATAGGTTATAAAATATATCTATACATACATTTACAGTTATTTATAGCTATAACAATATTTTCCGATTTTTCCCAAACACCATGAACAATTTTCTCTCGAATAATGTTCGTTTCTTAATTCCAAACTCGAAAGCGAAAACGGAAATTACAATTAATAGTTTCAAAATGGTGTCTATTTATCTTAGTTATTAAACAACAATGTCATTATTTGAAAGAGCAAAAGAAGATACAGATAAAATTATATTACTTGAAATGAATAATTGTAGTTATGAAAAAATATTAATAAATAATAAATTCAATAAAGTTGTCCAATCATTTCTTATTAAATGAGTTACCCTGCTCTAACTTTTGAAGAAATGTATAAATAATGTTAAAATAATTGGTGAAAATTAATTTGAGTAATTACAGGTTTGACCTGTAAAAGCGTTAAAGCCCGTTGGAAATTTTAACATAAAATCGACTTTTGGTAATATTTTTGTGACTGATTTTATTCTTTTTACAATTTAATAAATTCTTTGAAATGTTTTTTCTTGTTTATACAAAGGATTTTTAGAAATTATCTTAGAAAGAAGGATAATCGTGCCCTTATTATGGTAGTATAATTATCATTTTATATTACAAACACATTGTCTAATCCATTCTACTGGCGATAATGTTCTACTAAACCCTTAGTGTAAAACACTATATAAATTAGAAGTTTCAAAATTACAAAGGTACTATGATATTCTTCCTCTATTTTTTACAAATACGTTGTATTGTATGAAGCCATATCATTTATAAAACTTTATAAGAGAAAATTTTCTCTCAACAGAACCATAAGGAAAATTTAATATTGTAAAACGTATTAAAACATGTCATTAATTTATTTTTACTTTTTAAGATTATATCTATTTAAGGTAAAGCTGTAATTATACAATTATCCAGAAAATGAACTTCTGTAACGATATTATATGTTTTATTAAAAATTTAATTACATTATTTCAGATATTATCTTTACTCTAAATGTTAATCGTGCTGTTTCCATACACAGAGAGCTAAATTCCGTTATGAAACACTTTCATTATTAAATTTGTGTAACTGAAACATTAAAACATGATAAAAGACACCATCGTGGTGCTTTGCTAAACCTTTGATTTTAATCGAAATAAAAACATGCAACTGTGCATGTTTGCAGAACTCTACATTCGCTACGCTCAAGCACAATGTATGCAACGTGTTTGGTAAGCATTTCAATACCAAATGTTTTGTGAACGGGTATTATAACTATACATGTTTTAGATTGGAACCGAACAAACAGAAAAAATCATTATTGAAAGACACAATTTAGTGTAGTGATAGAATTACTCAAAATAAAAGAAAACACTTGTAAATATTCGAATTATTTAAAATTTTATTATGTTCTACTTTGCTATTAAAACATAAACTGTCAACTCTTTTTGTTAATTTCAATATGTTTATACAATACTAGAAAGTCACATTGATTGGTATATAAGAAATAGGTTATTTAATGTTAACTTTTTCAATATTTTTTCTAATGCATAATTTAATTTACATTGTAATTCGTCAAATATTTCACATTTATTACTGTGTAAATTCAATTATTTTACAGTTTTTTTATTTCTTTATATTCTTAAACTAATTTAATAATACTAAAATCATTAGATTTCGAGAGCACTCAGGGTTTTATAACACCTCGTTGTGGTAACTTCTTGAATTATTTCAATAGATTTCTTCACTTATAAAGTTCATAGAAAATTTAAATAAACAAGTTTATTTATAAAGTTAAATACAAAGACAATGGGGGTTTTTTTAAGACGAATAGAGGCATCTGCTTTGTATCACATCTACGTAGAATAGATGTGGTACAAGGATGTTTCATGCTATTAAATCAACCTATAGTAAGTTTCAAAACATCTGCTTGGCTTACTTACAGAAATATATTCAAGAATCTACTCTAACTTTCTGGGTTGACTCAAAACATGCAAATTTCTTAATACATTCAAATTGCATTCACAAGTTCCGAATGCTATGAATCTGCAGATAAATCCCGAACTGTAACTAGATTGACACGCCTACATCGAATTAATTTCCAAAGAATTCTAAACAAGGTAGCAACTTCAATTAATCTCTAATCTCTAGAAATTATGTTTGAGAAAGATTTTTAAATTCAACCACAAATTTCATAAACTTTTTTCAAAAAAACATTTAATACAAGATTTTGGTGAAACATTGTTTTTAATGAAATTTACCAAATCATTTAGCGACAATTTTTTATAGAACGTAAACAATGTGATTTAACAATAATATTCCAACCATAAATTCCTAATAAAAATTTTATTCGTTCAGCAAAAACTTAAAAACTACAGCTGTTAACAATGAGACTAATATTATGTGATGTCATTTTTTAAATAATATAGTGTCTTCTCAGTAAACAATCAAAAAATGTTTAAATCATTACCTGTAGAAATGTCTGCTAGGCTATAATCTCTAAACGTTTTTGATAAATAATCAAAAGTAAAATAAAATTAAATCATGAATAAACTAAATGCCAAAGACAAATTGAATCTATTTAATTCAAACATAAATACCATTAATTGCTATTTAATTACCTTGTATTGAGGTGTTACTGTCGAACAATCCTTACTTGTATTTTTCACTATCTTATATGACGCTTTTCAACTATTTTTCAGTCATTTTCAAATTTGATTAAATTTGACAAGGTAATTAAATAGTAATTAATTATTAACAATCCAGTTGGGCTATAAGCAAACATAATGGAATAAATACCATCTTGATCGAGTTTTAAGTAAATTAGAATCGCAATTTAAATAGCAACAACAATTCTAAATATTAATGCGTTATCGAAAAAACAAATAAAATAGACTTTCTATTATAAAGCGTGTTAACATTTCAGATTCAACAACCATTAAATAAACATTAGGTTTAAACAGGAAAACTCCGATTCTCAATAAAACCACACTAAAACCCAACCGAGTACATACTTCAATATATTGAATGGTAGGCATTTTAGCCTCTTACAATATAAATATATGCAGATGAAGTATGCTTATGGGGAAACTTCAAGAATATTGTGGTGATATCATTTTTCTGTATACAAATGTAGGAGAAAGAACGTTAGAAGTTTTTTAAAAACAAACAAAAGTTCACGTTTTGATGTAACTTGTTTGGCAATCTACACTATTTAATATACTTAAAATGTCACCTTGGTTGTGAAAATACTTCAAAAGTAAAGAAGTTGATATGGCCTCATGTTTTTGTTGTTATCCCATTGATCATCACTGAACGGAATTAGTTATATTTATTTTAATTCTTGTATTATTATTGCCTAGTCTCTGCCCCGTGTTGTTTTTAATCTATTGAAGATATAAATATGATCTCAAAATGGAATTTATAATATTAATGAATGTATTATTATTGCCTACTCTGTGCCGTGTTATTTTTAATCTATTCAAGGTATTGATATAAACAGGAAGTGTATTATATTTGTTATTTATACATTTATAAAAGTAATACAATTATATATTACCCGTACGTCTTGTAACATTCCACGAGACGTTTGTATAATTCAAAAATATTGAAAACGCAACAAAAAAAACCTACAACAAAATGCAAAACAATTAAAAAATAGAAAATTAAATATTAACTTAGATAATATAATTTTGTAACAAGACTTTTAACTGTATTTTCAATCAATTATACTAAGATGGTTTTTACTATTTGCGGAATAGTTCATTTTTAAAACATTAATGGTAAATGATGTCAGAATGGTTGCTATTTATAACAATTATTCGATAAATTCTCTTTGATGGTTCTACATGAGTGCATGATAGTTTATTCTCCTTGTCTTTGTAATCTATACACTTTAATATCATGGCCAGACTGAGTAAACGAACGGTATTTTATTGATTATTTATTCCTTTTAGAAATCCTGTGTGTAGAATTTACTGTATAGGTAAGTCAGCTCTACTTGGAGTAATTTCAATTTATGCCATTTAAGTTGTAAAAAAATGCAAAAGGATTTTGATTCTCTACAACATCAGTTGTAATGTGTCTGTTTCAGTATTTGTTAAGATTCCCTCTGAAGATGACAACTTTGTTGTTGTAATAGCTATAAGGATCTAAAAAGAATAAACATTTTACTTTTGACAAAAAGTTTGTTTTTTGTTATTTTGTTTTATCCCAAGTTTGGTAAGAGTCTTTTGAAAGTGTACCTCTCTACAACATCAGTCAAAACTAATTCAAAAATAATACAAAAGAGAAAAAAAAATAAAATTGCTAAAAGTGGAGCTGATGTACCAACTAATTATAAAGATAAGATATCTGAACGCGTGAATATTTGAGAAAATAAAAATTGATAATTCAAGTAACTAAGAGATATTTCTGCATATATAAAGTTGATTTTTATAACAATTTTGTTTATTTTACGTCTTTTTGTACTATTTAAGAGCGTAAAAAGAAATATAAATAATTTTGTTTATATTCTTAGAAATATAAAAAATTCAGTTCTGTAAACACATTCTGTTTTATTCTGTAAACAAGTATTTTTTTACCACTAAAGCCAAACAGATTCAATGATCTCTTTTTGTTTTTATCAAGCTCATAAAATATGGTATCAATTCTTTTGCTGCCAATATAACAACAACAAAATATGAAGTTAAAATGGTATTTTAATCATTATAGCTATTAAGTAACCAGACTTACAATTAACCAACCAATCTAATTTTAATACAAAAATATTGAAAAAAACATTTTCTAAATAAATTAACGAAACATTCAAACTTACAAAAACATTTAAATTTTGTAACACAAGATGTTTAGCCTGAAGAAAAACATACATACCGATTAATAATGAAACTAATTACCACATAATAATCTAAACAAAAGCAAACAGTTAATTAGAAGATTGTTACATTTCCTGTCATAACTTATCATGTCGCTATTATTCTTGACATTAACAACAGCAATAAACACGAATGCAGTGACTGTGGAATGTCAACAGAGAACTGATATATGACACATAATATAAAACCATTAAATATTTACGACTATAACTCTGATTAAATATTAGAAATACTTTAGAAAAATGTAATCAGGTTGCGATTTTGGTACTAATACATAAACAACAGTGTCAATCTATGTAACATGGACAAGTTCGGTTTACATTTTATTTTATTTTTTAGTAAACATAATATGGTAAAACGTTTCATAATTTGTAGAGAACAATCAAAATTTTAAAAACACAACTTGATGGATTTTCTTTTCTTCCCTATGAAAAATAAACAAATTGTCTCTATAACCCAAACAACTATTATATATTCTCTCTTCGGCCTAAATGGCTATTATATATTATCTCTATAGTCCAAACGGCTAATATTGATTCTCTCTACAACATAAATGGCTATTATATATTATCTCTATAGTCCAAACGGCTAATATTTATTCTCTCTACAACATAAATGTTAATTATATATTATCTCTATAGTCCAAACGGCTAATATTTATTCTCTCTACAACATAAATGGCTATTATATATTATCTCTATGGTCCAAACGGCTATTATTTATTCTCTCTACAACATAAATGGCTATTATATATTATATCTATAGTCCAAACAGCTAATATTTGATCTCTCTACAACATAAATGGGTATTATATATTTATATATTATCTCTATAGTCCAAACGGCTAATATTTATTTATTCTCTCTACAACATAAATGGCTATTATATATTGTCTCTATAGTCCAAACGGCTAATATTTATTCTCTCTACAACATAAATGGCTATTATTTATTCTCTCTACAACATAAATGGCTATTATTTATTCTCTCTACAACATAAATGGCTATTATATGTTATCTCTGTAGTCCAAACGGCTAATATTTGATCTCTCTACAACATAAATGGGTATTATATATTTATATATTATCTCTATAGTCCAAACGGCTAATATATATTCTCTCTACAACATAAATGGCTATTATATATTGTCTCTACATCCCAAATAGATATTATAATATATAGTGTCCCTACAGTCTAAACAGCTATTAAATATTATCTCTACCTCACAAACGCTTTAATATATTATTATCGCTACAGCTCAAGCGGCTATTTCGAACATTATAATTTAATTGTTACTATCTCTTCATTCAGTGATATTATTATTGTTGCTTGTATTATAAACATCCATTTTTTTTTTTTAATCTTGTTTTTAAAATCAAAAATAAAAAATTGAGCGAAATCCTAAGAACATTTTTATATTCCCTCTTTATGCCCAAAGTGTTGAAATAAAAAACATTTTATTAATTTTGTTTTTCAAACTGGTTAAAAAGTACGTATATCCATTTTTAACTATTATATTGATCATCATTAAAGATATAAAATCTACATAGCTACTTGCATTGTCACCTTCACACCACTACACAAAACATTTTGGTTAATTTTAGTTCATTACAGCCTTGAGGTTATAAGTTTAGCGTTAAATAATTTACATCCTCTAATCAAAGCGCTCTGTAATTAAGGGAATAGTATTTATTCACAAAATGTACTTACTAATAGACTTTCATTCTTTCAATGGAGTTGATGTAATTTTTAGATCCACCATTTTCATAGCAAAATACTATAATTTTATATTCTATGTTATGAGTTCGATATCTACAAATTTAAAATTGATTTGAAACTTTTTAGAAAAAAAAATTATAATACCAAATACATAACAATCCAAAATTATTGTTAAACGCAAACTACGAGATGAATTTTTCCTTTTTCTTTTGTAATTCAATTCACCAAGAAGGAAAAACTATAGGTTGAAATACATATTTTTCTTGTTTACTATTTCCACCACTTTTGGTACTTCCACATTTATGAAGATACATAATTATGCTTATTTTTTACATCAAGTTAATTGTTGCTTAAAAATATAGCAGCATCAGTATTTTTAACTTCACTTTCACATATTACATTTCTTTTAAACATTTAAATCCCTCTCGCTCCCCCCCCCCCCATCTATTTAAACCACTACTCCTACTCCTCCTCCTCATTTGTAGTTAGTATTAATTTCAACAGATATCCTTATATGATTGTTTTAGTTTAGTACTTTGTTCTTAACTGAATTAGCTTCTACCATTAATTTCAAAACATTTAGAGTGTATGTAATTCTCATTTTAATTCCCTATGAAAAGAGTGAATACTCTTTTTAATCAAAATAGGTGTTACTACAAATTTCTTTTTGACTGCCGCCATTCATTTTTCTATTTAATCTATTCATTATACCTTTTTTCACCACGTGATTTCAAGAAATTCAAACAAAATGTCGTTAGAAAAGTATGATAATGTAAAGGACATCAAAGTAAACTTAAATAGTAAACTCTCATTTTCATACATAAATTATGTAAAAGTCTTAATGAAATTATAATTGCGTCAAAACTATTTTATACGAATTATTTCTTGCAGCAATACACTCACAACATATTCTCTTTTTTTTCTTTTAAGGCAAATATATTGCCTCTCAGACATCGTTTTATTTTTAAAGTGCTGAAAAAATTGTACAAAAAAAGTAGAAACAACGAATTAATATTACAGAACTATATAATTAATACAGAACAATAATTACAGAACGAATTAATATATAATTAATATTATATTCATGTTCAAGGTTTTGTAAAACAGCCTAAAATTAATAATATGTGATTTCGGGCTCTTTCTTGTTTATCGGTCCCAAATTTTCAATTACTTACCTCTTAACATGAATCAAAGTAACTTTATTAGCATTTTTATAAAGAAAAAAATTGGTGTCTCACTTTTAGTATTATTGATTACTACCTGCAAATAGATGAATGATGAAGGACAGAAGTGGAACATTGGCTTATGTATTTTTACGTGGTTGTGAAGATGTTTTAGGGATGGTCTTCTCCTCAAGCACATATCGATATTAAAATCTTAAGAGTTGAATTGAGTTAGCTAGCCATTGTTATTCTGAATGTTTGTTGTCTCTGACCTTAGTGTAATAGTCATCAGTCAATGTAACCACACACAGCCTCAGTGTAACCGCAATGATTTAATTAACAGCAAACTGACTGTTTTATTTTTGTATTTGTTTTCGTTCCTTTCTTTCAACCAAACCAATCACCATTAACTGGTTGCGGTGATTGGTATAATTTCCAATAAATCATTATAAGTAATACGTACATATTTCAATAAAAAAAATATTATTATTATTTTCAAAATTATTAAATATTGCAAATTAGTGTCCTTTTATTGAGTTACTATACAAAATACATTTTTTTTTCTTAACGTTGAACTACAATAAATGCAACAATTGTGCTAAGTCAGTGACGTTTTAATTAGACTGTCATATCACAATTATCAGTTTGAATCAGTTAATAATTATTCAAAAGGTGGGCCGTAATATTCAAAATACTGATTAAACTATAGATTAGTCACAAGATTCTTTCAACTTTAATCAAAAATTAATAGTTTTAAGTAGCCCACTACAGTAATTCTTGAACCACCACTGTATTCTGCTTGTTTCTGTTTTTGTAACAGTGCTATTTAAGAAATCTCTTCATGTACTTTCTACTCGATAACATTGGCAACGATTTAAATTATTTCATTTTTAATCATCTTTTTGTAGCCAAACAAATTTAACATTTTACACAGCGACTCGTGTTTTTCTCCCAAAACTATAAAGCGTGGTATCTGTTCTCTTGCCAACTTGACCACAAAAGATTCGATAAAGCGCTTTGTTTTTATTCCACATTATTTCTATACATCAACACATATCATATATTTTGACATATTGCCAAGTTTTTAACAAATAATAATCATACTAATGCATTGTATATTTAATTTAAGGCATAGTATTGTTCCACAAACTCTCTTACATAGACTGTATCAAAACCAAATTCTAAACAAACCAATAGTCACCATATTTGTATCGAGTTATGTTGGTGATGAAAGTAAAATGAACATATATAGAACAGAGTCAAATTTCAAATTTCTCGTTATGGGAAAAAACTGTTTACGTTAAATAATTTATAAAATTACTATATTTACTCTATCAAACTCGGACACAAATAAAATTATAAAGATATTTTTATAACGAAAATAATTATAATTAAATATCAAAACCAATTTAAATAAATCACGACTCTTAAAATTTGACTTTAAAAATAAAATAAGCAGTTTAACCTCTTTAAAACCAAAAATGGGTATCACAAAATATTTATGAAAACAGTATAATATTATTATCTCTATCTGTATAATAATAAAAACAATTATATACCAAATAATATAAACTGAAGTAAATAGTATAGTTAATAAAAGCAATGTTGAATTATTTGTTAATCTGACCGTATTATCATTCATTTCGTACCATAAACATCAACAATTGGAGTTAACACGATGCAGCCGTTGTTGAATTTCAATAGAGCAATAAAACATTACAAACATATTGTTATAAATATAGCGAATACACTTCTGGTTATAAAATAGAAAACAATTTCCTTCAATATTTGATATTCACATGCAAAATTACTACTAAAATTGTTTTGTTTTTTTCAATTTACTTATTTTTAGTTATGATTTTTTTTGCAATAACTTTATCCGGTTCAATAATTTTTGATAACCAACAAAATTTGTTTTAAATAAAACTTGATGTTGTTCCATTATTCTTAATTTATCAAAAAGGTTTTGACCTTTTTTTTTTTTTAGAAGACTTGTGATTTGATAATAATACAATTTTTAATAATCTCTTATGTTGATAGTCCATTTTGTGCATTAAGAAGCCCAGTTTCGAAATTTTATTTTTAACCACTAAACAAATTTAGATAGATAATTACAGAAACCTGATGACTACTATTTGAGAAACGAGTAAAAAATCTTTTCTTTGGTTTGTTAATTTTCATGAAAATTTAAATTGCATCTTGTGTAGAAAATGTTAAATATAAAAATATAGATTTCAACATATGAGAACAAATACTTTTTACGTATAACAAACTATATCTTTCATTATTACAAATATATTATATTAGCAGAGTACCCGTCCTTCCTACGGGGTTGACGTATATTTGTATTGAGTGTTAAGGGAGATTACAAGGCCAATTGGGCGGTGCCCTGATGGAATTTCTAAATAAAAATAGGCCTATGTGTTAACCAGGGTCCCTAAGAATGTCTATGTAGAATTTCAGCTAAATGAGTCCAGTAGTTTTAACGTGATTGAGTAAAATACACACACACACACACACACACACACACACACACACACACACACACACACACAGAGACACCATTAGATTTTTATATTATAGTATAGATAATTCAGTTACTTTTATGACGCCTACAAACTACTGCGCTAAGATATTATAAAATTACAGTTCACTCCTAACAATTTTGAGATTGTAGCTGGAGTTTTAGAAATCCAATAATTAGCTCAGGATACAACAAAATGCTTTCTAATTGAGAAAGTATCTCCTCTTACTCGTGAAATCCAATTATTATTACATATTTAATCTTACATATTATTGTTTGGTGTTTACATGTGTGTTTCTTGTGTTTTCGTAAATTAAAACTCTATTTTAATTTCTATGTGTTCTAATAATGCGCTCTCTCTCTCTCTCTCTCTCAATCTCTCTCTCTCTCGTAGGGCTAATACATAGCCTCGACTGCGCCCAAACAAAATCTACGGTTCAATTCAGTTTACTCTCTCTCTCTCTCTCTCTCTCTCTCTCTCTCTCTCTCTCTCTCTCTCTCTCTCTCTCCCTCCCTCCTTCAAATAGGTTATATTCTATAACATGTCAGCAAAAAATTTGAGTTCCTGTAATTTCAGACCTGTGAAGTCAACGGGTGCTCAATTTCCTGCAGAGTGTAAACTGAGTACCTTTTGGATCCATACAACATTTAAAATGAATTAATACATCTTTGAACTTGCACCATTTTAACAATTAATCAGACTTGTTTATAATAATATGTTCTTACAGGACAAAAATTCTGTTAAGAAAACAAATAATTATGATAGAGGAAAGCGAAGTTCTGTATTAATTCGACCAATGTAATTATGTCTTGTATCTATAGACTTTGTGGCCTAAGTTTTATCACGTGGGTTTGGATTGGAAACAAATCATAACAAGACAATTCTGGCACACGAAACTCAACTGCATTCAAAGCTACCATTGATGAGCCTATTACAAATTAACTATTCAGTAAATTAATACTATGTAACAACATAACCTTAACAAATTACCGTGAAGTTGTACACCATTCAATCAGACCCGTCGAAATTCGACACATTAATCACTTGAATTTACATTGCGACTTGCAATTAATTACGAACAAAGTAACAGTAGCCTCAGGAATGGTTAATTATCCAGCCATAGTACATTTACATATGTAGTCAAAAACTGTATATACAAGGTATCCTTCAAATCAAGATGTACACTGGTGGTTAGGAGATTACACATTATGTAGTTTCTCCGATCAGATCAGCTGTTTGCAGTTCCGATCAGTGTCCGAGACTTCCTGATTTTCTAGACACTCGTTCAAGACGCGAAGGAACCTGAACGGCTGTCCTAATACACCAACCTCGAGATATTCCCACGAATACGACACATTATGTTTGTTTTACGCAGTTACTTTCACACACTTGTACCAAATATGTAATTTCACAACCTAAACCAACCTAACCTAACCTAACCAAATGATATATTTTTTTAAAAATTACAAACTAATAACATTATTTAATATCTTTATTTCAATACATGGGTACAAAAGAGTCTACTTTTCAAAACTGTTAACTCTTCATCTTTATTTTTTAACCTCCAATATACTTACGTCCAGACTGCGTCAGATGTACGATATGAAGAGAATCACTTAAAGGTATGAAATGTAAACTCGTGGCTATATTTATACCACAATTTATATATCTATTTACAATATCTATTAGTTACATTTTTTTATAATTGTTACTGAAGAGGATAAGAAACAAGTGAATGCTATACTTTGGGGGAAGTAGCCTATATGACATAACCAACATTTTAGAAATATATAAACCTCAGAATGGCGTTAATGAGATAATACATAAAAATTTGAAAAAATGAATCCAACTCGCTTAGCTATTGAACACATGTAGAGAATTTCTTTTTTTTCCCAGTAGTTTTCGTAAAAAATAAACACCTAGTTTTCTATATTTAGAGCATATAGTTTCAACATTGCAAAATCACTTTCTTCACTCAAATCAAAGAACAAAGATCTCAATATCGACATTATTCACTAGGACAATACTTATTTCAATTAATATAGGCTAATTAGTGGAGAGGGGTTACAGGGTCAAATATATATCTTTGAATGTGTTGATAAAGTTCGATTACAGAATTAAAACACTCCAAATGATGAAAATGGAATCATTTGGGAACAAAAACTCTATGAACTTTGGAGTAAGTGGGATCTATGTTCACTTGGGAAATCTACTAATATATTGGATTAATTTTAACTTAAGGAAATAATTAAATGTTTGTCTTTACCATATTCACAATTACATGAAATTCGTTGTAAAATGTTATTACAAAATCATTAACTTATATGTTCTCTGCTAAATTATATATTTTCTGGTAATTTTGTCTTAGTTTAAAAGTTGCGTAATGAATAATATGAGAATTTTACTAACAAGGTTTAATATATCATAAGTTTAGTATCTTAACATTTATTTAGGTCCACATTTTATATAATGTTAATATAACCTAAAACATTAATGTGTAATTTAAACAGCTGATTTAAGGAAAAACAGTAATACCTGTACGTTTCCAAGAAATAACCTTTAAAATTGGCCTTATAGACTTGTTTTAGTACATACTTACTCACTTAAAAAGTAGTATAGGAGATCAAAACATACCTCTACTTCGTTTGGTGGTGTGGGCAACTCGAGCCACACATTTTTTAATATTTAATGGAAAACTTCGTCCAATACTTGGTGAGACAAAATACTGTCGTGTTTCAAACTAAAACTTTCATTCGTTTTGCAAATATTAGCAACTTCTGATTCTCGTAGCTCAAGTTGTCCATATTTAAATAATAACTCTGCTAGATTTAGTTGTTTCGGAGCAATAGAGTAGCTGTTGTAAATCAAATTATTTCGGACGGATTCATCAAATCATTGTTCATTTTCATCTATTTTCGAGTTACATCCGAATGATAAATTTCTTTTACTAACGAATTCACAAATTGATTTGAACTATAAACCTTTATATTTAAAAGACATTTTATCTAAATCGCTTACACTACAACAAACGACTAGAGACAGATACAATAGTCTAAAGAGAACGAAAAATAAGAGACAAAGAACGAGAAGGAGATAAAGGGAGAAAGAAACAAAATAGAGAAGCAAAGCAAACGAGAAGAAAATTTAGGAGAAAGGGATAAAGAAATAGAAAGAGTAATGAAGTGGAGAGAAAGCTTAAACATTATAGAGAGACAAGGATGAGGAGAAGAACAAACAAGTAGAGATAGATATAGATAAACAGAGAGAGAAAGAGTGAAACTAGAATTAAGTATACACAGAGAGTGAAAGAGAAAGAAATAATTAGAAAAACAAAGAAAGAATTGAAATAAGGAAAAGCCACAGAAAGAAAGAGATAAAGAAATAAATTTATACCAAAGAAAGAGAGAGAGATTGGGAGATAAAAAAGTAGATAGGAAGAGATTACAAAGAAGTAGGGAGATATGAAGATGAAGATAAAGACAAAAAAGTAGAGCAACAAACGTAAGAGACAAATATGGGAGATAAAAAAGAGGGGAAGAGAGGAGAGAGATAAAAAAATATAGAGAGGGAAAAGGAAGAAAAAGATAAAGAAGTAGAGAAGGGAATAGAATGAGAGAATGAAATAAAAATTTGAACACCAAAGTAATAGACAGACATTATATCATAACCCAACATAAATTCATAAATGCAAAGAAAGAAGAGTAAGTAGTGCGAGACAAAAAAGAGAGGCAGACCGACATTTTGAGGCAAAGAACAGTAAAGTTATCTAGAGAGACAAAGAAAAAATAGTACAAATATATACATAAAGTAAACCTGAAGCTGGAACCATTGTATTTATTTTTTAGTGCAATATAATCTCTCAAGTATGCCACCAGAAAAGACTATCATGCAACCAACTGTAGATGAGAGTAATAAAACGAAATTTACATACCACGTATCAAACCATGAACGTATGTCGTGACTAACGGCTCAACGCGCCGGAATATTCGAAGAAATTGAGTCGGCTCAACATGCCGCTACTGAACTAGGAACGGGACTACCGGTTTAACACGTCGATGTACAGTAGTATAAGGATTCGGGTCGGACTTACTACCCAATGGACTGTGGCTTAAATAGTCAGTCATACCAGTGGAAGAAGATTCAGAGTGGTGGAAGTCTCAACTGCATGGATAATCTTAAAGAATAATGGATAACAGTAGCTATTGAACCAAGAAATAAATACCACTGTAGTAAAGTTATGATGTGTGGGTGGAGAATTATGCTGGTAGCACCCAACTTCTAAACTTCCTTGACTCGAATGGAGTGGGGGGGTCTATTGCGGACAACGCTTTCGCTTACAAACTTCTCATTTGTCAATTGTAAACGCTAAGTCTTCTACCTCAAGTTATTCACCACATGGCTCATTGTTCATCTATTCTCATTTAATAGTTGTTGGTTTACAATGTTTTGGATTTCAATAACATAAACTGGTCTTATTTATATTAAATTTTGACGATATTCTATTTATATTGCTGACAATTAAGACAATTTTAGAGGGAGAAAAACACTTCATTAGATATTTTGTAGACAAATTTCAATTCTACTACATCATACTTTCACGCACATATTTCATTAAGGAATTACTTAAGAGACTTTAAGCCCGACTTAGTTACTAAACCTGTGTCTACCCAATTAATACATTTGTCAAAACATAAAACTCAAATTTCACTAACAAACCAAAAAGTTTTCGGCAATTTCATAGAAGTGGGGGTCTCTCCGAACGAAAAACAATCATTCCTGTATTAAGAAAATTGTTTGCTATTCCTTAAATGATAAATGCCTTGCTCAATTTCTTGTAAAATATTATGTCATATTTTTGTTGTAAAACATTGCCGAACGATTTAAATTTTTTTTAAACTAGTAAACCAATTACCAAATGGGATCTCCAGCCATCAGGTATTAAAGTAGGGAGAAGATAGAAGTTGGACGCAGATCTTAGTTATAGGTAAGTACACATAGAGCAAAATAGGTGAAATTTTGCATCTCAGGAAATTTGAAATTTCAGTTGGAGTGGATTATTACTATTGCAAATTTAATTTTAAATGATTTAAATTAAAGCCAAAAGAGACGATGCATCGCGAAAGATATTTCTTTATGTGGAATTCATCTATGTGTAAAAAAAAATTTAAGAAAACAAAATTCAGTAAAACCAGATTTAAGAAGTGGAGAAAGAGATAAGAATGTCTGAGAATGAAAGCACTATGTTCACCCTTTGTGATTTAGGGGATTTAATACAACACGAACTGAGATTAATATTTGTCTGTTCCAATATGTGGTGATGAAATACTCCTATGATTTGAAACTTTGGATCCTTAAATGCTCACCTTATAACTAAGAATGTAACACGTAATTTTCAGTTACTTTCATTAAGATATTTTATACTATTTATTACAAGAAACTGATTGATACAATTCCATACAGTGGTCTCAAAACAATTTATTGTGTGTGGAAAGAGGGAGGATGGAGATAAGATTGAGAGTGTTGGTAAAGTTATCCAATAACATTCCTAAGGATGAAAATGGAATCGTTTACCAGCCAAATATCTGTGAACTATAAATGTTAATGTAGGGGAACCAAGGCGTGCTGGGGGATTACTGCAAACTTGGGACTAAGATATTGGATTTATGTTAAATCCCAATAATAATGGAATGTCTATATTCCCATATCCACATAGTGATGGTGTTGCAATATGTTAAAGTGATCAAATATATAATATTATCATCTATGATTGGCTAAATGTAAAGGATATATTTTGGCGATTATGCAAATATCAATAACATCATCTTTTATTTTCGAATTAAGTAAGGTTATTTTCGAATTTGTTATCTTTGTAAGGTTTCAATCGTATTACAGATTTTTAACATTTAATTATTTTTAACTTTTTATGCTTAAAAAAGCCAACAAAAAACCAAACTTCTAGAATTATTATTTTTTAGAAAATAGGTTTTAAATTACTGTATAAACATTGTCCAAAAAAAAATATTTACTAGCTGCTTTCAAACTGGCTACACTGCTTCAAAAACAAAATGTCCCTCTTGGGAAATACATTTACAGTTGTACTTGTTATCACCATGAGATAACGACTTTTATTTACTAGCTGCTTTCAAACTGGCTACACTGCTTCAAAAACAAAATGTCCCTCTTGGGAAGTATATTTACAGTTGTACTTGTTATCACCATGAGATAACGACTTTTATTTACTAGCTGCTTTCAAACTGGCTACACTGCTTCAAAAACAAAATGTCCCTCTTGGGAAGTATATTTACAGTTGTACTTGTTATCACCATGAGATAACGACTTTTATTTACTAGCTGCTTTCAAACTGGCTACACTGTTTCAAAAACAAATGTCCCTCTTGGGAAGTATATTTACAGATGTAATTGTTATAACTTTAAGATAATTTTGTACCAACTATCAACTTTCAAACTGGCTCCAGACATGTATTTAGAAATAGTCTATCATAATCGGGGAATTTTAGAAATCACAAATATATTATTTCTTTTTTACTACAATTTTATTAAAAAAATAGACTATAAAATCTGTTTCATTACACTGAATAAAAGAACTTGATTGACGGTTTTAATTTAACAAAACAGGAAACTGAATGACGTAATACAAAGAGATTTAACGCTTTCCATGTGTCGTGAAAATGTGGTGTGTTGGTAAAGTTTTCAATTTGTGAACGTTATATTTGATGATAAAGAAAACTTTTGTTAACAAAAAAGTTTACAACATTTGTTTTGGTCTAACTTAGGTTACAAGAGGGATGAAATATAGGATATAGAAAAGGTGGCAACATGAGGACATCACTGATATATTGGAGAGGAATATCATAAACAATACTTTCGTGATAGTTGCTTTTTTGAAAACAAAATTTTTTGTAAAACAACTGAAGCCGGTTCAACTGACAATAATGAAAATTACCTTTAGATATTAATGTAATTATTTTTAAATTATTATAAGGAAATATCACTATGTTCTTCAATTTCTTTATCTTATAATAATTAATTAAAAATAATAAATAATTTTAAAAAAAACAAAAAACTCAATGTTCTGATATAATTTTTAATTAATTCTTTAAACATTAAACGATATAACGCATTGTATTCAGTGCAATGTTAATATAACCTAATTTAGGCTACATCTTAATACGTTAATTTCTTGTAATGTTGAAACCAAACCGGGTCAGAAACAAACTGTCCAGTACATAGTCTCACTTATTCATTTAGTTTCAATGTTGTTCAAATTCATCGCCTTCAGAAATATAGTGTTATTTAGTAAGAAACTGGAAAAAATATAATTTACACAAACTATTACTCAATACGAAATAAAACCATAAAAACAAATATTAAATAAAACAACACTAATTCGTCAACATGACCCTCATAAAACGAAGACAGCCAACATTCAATTTAATATATTTCAATTGGTTAGGGAACCGTAGACCTAATTTCATTTTACGTTCTGTTTTAACACATTTGTGAATAACAAATGTTATTCACATTTGTCTGTTTTAATCAAATGTAAATATTTGATTTGGGACATAACTCTTCACACTTAACGAAAGTTTGGTCCAAATAACTAAAGCTAATTCTTTTTTCATTTTATAACCAATAATTCTCAAACCACAATGTTTTAGGAAATGACTATTAATATATTATGTAGAAGTAGCTTATTATTTTCGTAGCAATTCTTCTTTTTTATATTTATACTGCATTTATACATAATTTATTTGCGATTTAAAAAGCAAAAGAAATTATAAAATACAAGAATTTTTTTGGATCCATATGAGCTTTATTTTCGAAATATTTAATAAAGATATTGAAAAGAATTTTTATAAAATTAAGATTTGTCCTTTAATCTTATGATAGTTATTAAACATGGTAGATATTGAGTGTTAATCAAAATATACAGACAAGCCAAATTGTAAATCCATTTAGGCTGTCGTTTATTAGACAGATAATATTTAACGTAAACAGAAGGACATTATTCCAAAATTTAAAGGCTTTTAACCTCAGAGGACCTTTTTTTTAAATGAATGGATATTCTAATAATTTATTAGTCGTCATCGCCAAATAGAAAGGTTTCACAAAATAAAGATCATTAAAGAGTTTCTTATCAAATCAATTACCATTTTTCGTTCGCAATTTTTTAAACAATATTTTGCTTCACCAGCTCTGATCAAATATGATTTTAATTTACCAACTAAAAATAATGTTTTTATATAAAAATCCAATATTGACTTATCAACTTAATTAGTCCTATTTAAGTTGATATAGGGAAAAGTTACTGCGGGAAAAGTTACATATTATACAGCAGCGCCTATTTTTCAATATTTAATTAATTAATTTTAACATCGAGGTTTTGTTGTGACACGCTTGGGGAATTAAGGGCAACATGATTCCAACAACGTGAAAACATAACTGTATATAGACAAAATACAAAACATTACGTATTGTTTTTGTACATAAATGTTGGCAAATATTATGAAACGATATAAAACTTTACAGAGTTTAAATTCTTCTTTCATTTCCATTAATCTTAGTAAAACTCATTAAAAAATATATTATTATTTTTAATTAGTAAAATATTGTGATAATGTATGAATAACTGAATTTAAGGAATTTAATCTCTCTCTCTCTCTCTCTCTCTCTCTCTCTCTCTCTCTCTCTCTCTCTCACTCGTTTTCTTTCTCTCTCTCTTAAAAATTTAAATTTGATTTTAAATTCTAAATTTCAATTTGTTGGTTATTTTTAATATTTTCTTGATATTTTTTAACTTTTCGTTGTTATACAATGGGGTTAGGTGGTAGAGAGAACTTTACAGTCTTAACCTCACCCCTTAAATAAAGATAATTACAATTCCAATTCTCTCTCACTTACACACACACACACACACACACACACACACACACACACACACACACACACACACATGCATACATATATATATATATATATATAAGCAAATGTTACGACTAACTTATGGACATCCTGCTCAAATCTCTGAACCTATTATAAATTTACATATTTTGCTATTCTTTTCTAACAAAAAAACCACATGTTAACTATTAGTGTTATTTTCGAGGTAAGTGTAGTATTTTCTTACAGAAGACCAGAATGTCAGATAGACTGCGTTTAGGTTAGGTTAGGTTAATAATTTTCTAATAAATAATTTATTTTACTTTGTAATTTATCAAGTAGTTTACATTTATTACCATGTATTTTCGGTTACCTTGAAGTTCTTTCTTTACAAATTCTGAACTATTTTCAGGGTTTAAAATATTTTTCATTTTTTATTTTCGAGGAATTACTCAGTCTATTGGCGCTTTTATAGAGGCTTTTATAAGATAAACTGTAGGATTTTTCGATTTCTCTGGCTACTTAATTTTATTTTTTTTATTTTCAATTCTCGTTGTTTTTGTCACAACTAAAAACTTTATTGCTACAACAGATCTATCATTTACAACTCATGATAATGACGGTTTTATGAGACAAAAAGGTTTTTCTTCTTCATGTAGAACACGAGTAGTTTAGTGACAATTCCTAAGTGGCAGAGACCAGAATAACTTCTGGTCAATCTCAAGTTTCAAAACTTTGGCTTACTTACGGATATGTATTCAAAACTCAAATCTAACATTCATATTTGATTCAAAACATGCAAATGTCTTAAGAGATGCAAATTTTAGTCACATGTTAGATACGCCCCCATTCATCATGCAAAATTAATTGCTACACAACTTTTGTCAAGTTACGAGATTTTCATTATTTATCGTCTGGAAAATAATTTTCATAAGGATTTCAAAATTGGACCATACATGTTTATAATTTTTATTGTTATATCAAAATATATTTAATATATTTCATTTTGATTTTAGTGAACTAAATGTTTTAAAGTTACTAAATCGTTTACAACAAAATACTAATTAAATGGACAAAAGCAAAGTGGTTTTAATAATCACACTCTTTAGCATGTTAGGATTAAAAATTCACCAAAAACAAACATTTGCCGGAAGACCACTCAATAGTAGAGACATTAATTTAAATAAAAGTGATGGTTTTATATAACCTTTGTCTGTAGCAAAATGGATGCGTTCACTTGGCCAAGCTTTGCAAAAGACCGCTGTTATGAATTAGGATAGTTTTAGTTGGGAATATAGTCCAAGTTCTTTTTAAGAAGCCAGTATGACAACAATTATTATGACAGACCTGGAAAAATTATGAAATTGTTCTTACCTTGCAAGCAAGACAGACATCATTGATGCTACAATAATATAATCTTTGGGTGGGAGGAAACCTGATCAGTGGGCCAAGATTGATCAAGGGAAGGTGCTGCAAAAATTCTCGAAGACAGCCAGCCGGACTTGGCGATAAAGAGCTTCTTATGTGTATTGAGACTTCGGACGAGCATCCATAAGATTGGAAAGCAAGGTGAGCAAACTTCGTGTATGATCCATGTAAATATTTCAGAGTCAGATAATTTAATATAACGTAAAATCAGATCTGTGAGTCACAACAATTAGAGTCATTCTGGATTATTAATAAGAAGAAGAATACTGTAACATTGTAATAAGATAGGAGATAGTTATTCTTGTTATAAAGATTAATTGATTACTGAACCATTCGATTATATTGAAAATAAAGAACCCAAACAGGTTAATGAAATCAATCCTAACAGTGCCGTTAAACATTCTTGTAGCGTAGTTGCCGAAACAATCTCATTCAGGCTCAGTTCACAGAGTTTTAAGTACTGGTACAGCGTTGTCATTGTTTTGACAAATGAAACTAGTATTTTCATTAATTGAAGCGTTCAAAGCAAATATTAGTAGAATGTATCTATTGAACGGCCATATTTGATTAGCGTTGTAACAAGACTTCCTTTACGGCTGACGTTTACCAATCGAATATAAGAACTACGGCGAACGTTGATTAGACAATTAGATATCAAGTTAGCAAATTGAAGGGGGTAGAAATACAAGAATGAATACGGAATTTATTAGTCCTAAATTAATTAAACTAAAACTGTTGAAATTAAATAAAATACCTGAAGTTGGTGTTATTCCCCCAATTGAGCCTGTAATGGTCTTGAATCTGGTATATGAAAGGGATCATTTTTCCCCCATTCCAAGCCGTAAATTAGTATTAAAAATATAAATTTTCCCCCCAAAACTATCAAAATGATACATGTATAGCTCATCTAAATGAAACATTTCTTAATTATGACCGATGTATATACAACTAATAAGTTATTATCATAATTATTACAACTTATGTTCAAGTTAATAAATAAGAATTCTTGTTTAATCGTTACTTGTATAATTTAAAATATAAAATTTGTTAAAAATGATTATTAATAATCTAAATCTGTTTGCAAAAACACAAGTAAAAAGAAAACTAAAAATCGGAAGTTAATTAAATCCCAAACTAAAATTAATATTTTCTTTAACAGCTATTTTGTAAACGTCTGAGCGGAATTTTAAATAAATTTAAAGCGCAATTTAAGTAACAGCAATTCCCAAGAGGGGAAGCGTTGCAAACTCTATCAAACCAAGCGGAGTTTATTTTTAAAAGAGTGGTACATTTTGATTCGCCAAGTGTTAAATAAAGATTGAGTTTAAACATGGAAAACTACGTGACTCAATCTACTACACTATCCAACAGAATACTTTTTAGTTTCTTACATTATATTGAAGGCGAACTATTGTTACGGGAGGAAAACTCGCCCTAGAAAAATTTCGTGGATGATTTATTCATTGGTGTTTCTATGCGAGAAAAAGTGTTTGTGATGGATTTATGAAAACACGATTTACTTCAAACTTATAACATGAATGTAATTCTGTGATTTCTTTTGCCAATCTATGCGTAAGATACTTAAAATGATACGTTGGTTATGAAAAGTTTTAAAAGTAAATGGACGAAGCTATGGACCAAATAAATAAATTTTAAAAGCCTTATGGAATCAATGTGTATAAAATATGATATTACTAGGTACAAACGCTTCCCAAGGAAGCGTTTGAACAAACATTTACTCAGGGCACAGACAATCATCTTTCCGAGTTGTAGTATAAATAGGTGATTAAATATATTGACTTACTTGACTTATTTCCTTTTATCTCCTATTGGAGCATAGGGCGTCCAGAAGAGCTCTCCATCTGTCCCTGTCTCCGGCAAGTGCCTTCACTTTTCTCCAAGTCTTATTAACCTCTTTTCCTTCTTTAATAACGGTCCTCTTCCAGGTTTCTCGGGGTCGACCTCTTCTTCTGACACCTTGCGGGTTCCAATCTAGGGCCTCTTTCTCAATAGTTCCGTCTGGCTTCCTCAGTGTATGTCCTAACCACCTCCACTTCCTCTCTCGAATCTGCAGTTTGACCCGATTTTGACCTGTTTCTCTCCATAAATCCTCGTTTGTAATGATCTCAGGCCAATGAATGTTCATGATACGGCGAAGACACCTATTGATGAAAACTTACAGCCGAGACGTAATTAAACTTGTAACTTTCCACGTCTCACTTGCATACAGCAAAACAGACTTAACATTTGTGTCGAAGATGCGAAGCTTCGTTTTCTTTGAGATGTTTCGATTTTGCCAAATCGGGTACAGTTGTACAAAGGCGGCGTTTGCTTTTTTAATGCGAGTCTTCACATCATCATCAGCTCCTCCACTTGTTGAAACAACACTTCCCAAGTAAGAAAAAGTGTTGACCTCCTCTATTTCTTCTCCAGATTAAATATATTATTCCCTCAATATTACAGTCGTAGCTTTTCAAATATTTTGTTTCCTTTCCGTGACTGTAACAATAATGAATTTGAATCCACAATGAAAATATGATAATCATTAGTAACCGATACATAATCGATAGCTAGAAGTACAAAATTACTGTCCCATAAAATCAAAACTAGGAAATCTTCGTGACAATGACTTTTATAAAAATAAAGAATGTTAGTTTAACATCCTATGTGTTGTTATGATACAGTAAACCATAATCAGCACACTGATTTGCTGACAAAATATTACTCGTATTCCTTTTGATGTTTATAAATCAGCTTGTTACAGACCACATCATTTATTAACATTAAATAATTGTAAATTGGCATACTGATCAAAATTAGATATTTTAGGCTCATGTTTTAACGATTTAATTATCGAATATTACATTTAAACAGTCGCTATTTGTAATTATCCCAACATTATTTTACTAACAATTATCGTTAACAGTAAGTAAAATTTAACTAGATACAAAAATTAATTATATTTTCTGTTATCAGTATAGAGTAAAATGTGTTTCCAAAGCAGTTACGTTCGTTTTTTTGTATTGAACGATTAGAAAATATGTTATGATAACCTTGTATGCAGAATATATAATTAGCAATATATAAAAACTAAGCAATCGTCAGTCGTTGTTGGACCTAGTAAATAGCCATTTTATATTTTAATTGAAAAAATAGTATTACAGTATTTTAAATTTTACCTGCGGATTTATTTTGATTTTTAAACTAATGGAGAATTATTAAAACATATTTAGAATTTCGTTGGATTATTTTGTTGATTTTAATTTTTTTTTTTTTGATAATTCGTGGATTTTAACTTTTTTTAAATAAGTCAATAGAATCCCTTCCATTTTTTTTTTCAAGTATATTAAATGTTTGTTTAATTTTCATACTTTGAAGTTACATGTATTATCTAGATTAGTCTTTGTGATTACTTATTTTGTATCATGAATATTGTTTTAAATTCTGTTTAGTTAAGTGACTGCTATGAATCTCTTGTAACATTTTTCATTATCGTCGAGTTACACAGATTGGTTTAAATCCAAAGAATGTAACAGGTGAACTTGTTAAGGATCAAAGCATAGCGAGTCCTTAGCGCTGACATTTTATAAATCACAAAGTTTTCAATATATAGAGGAAATAACCTGTTGTAAAATTCTCACAACAGGAAATAGAATGATGTAATAAATTGAGGAAATCAATAATTCCAATCTCCATATGAATCTAGGATTGATGAAATGTGTCTCTTACAAACATATTACACAATTCTAAACAAACAATGATAATTGGGAGAGATGGAACCATTTTGGAACAAACTAATATGATTTTTCCACATTGGTGTAAAATATAGCAGGGGAGGATTGTGGTTTGATACGAGGAATGTAGAAAAAATTTCAACTCTATAATAATGTAAATGCTATGAAAGTGTCAGCTCTATAAAAATGTCAACTCTGTCAAATCATTCTATAAGATTAATACCAAATATTTTATAAGGCAATTTAAATATATATATTTACGCTTTTATTACGTATATGATAATCGTTGCAGCATTTAAATATGTGTTGAGTTATGTTATCAAAATCATCGAATAGATGATTCAGAGCCAAATAAAAAATTAACCTTAAAAATTCAACATATATTACGGTAATTGTATGATAGTTTATATTTTTTTTTCTCATAACAACTTACTTTATTCTTATTTAAAGATCGTGTTACTCAAACACAAACTATAGTTATGTCTTAAACCGAAATTATATTTTTAATATCAAAAATTCTCTTATGTATTAAAAAATAAACGAATTATATAATGTAGACCTAGACCAAATAAATTCAATAAAAACTATCAATATACTATAATGGTTGTGTTATTGAATTTTAATTATAAAATAATATATATTAGTTTCGTTGAAATTTTTATAAATTTTCATAAATATAGTACATGGGAGGGGAGGTTTGTACTTTATTAATTTAATAACTTACAATAGCTTTATTAAACACCCGCAGTTAACTACAATATTAGGAAATTGATGTAAACTAAACGACTACTTTTCGTACCTATTCCGTTTACAGATATCTAACCTTTTTTCTTGAAATTTCCTGAAATTCTGGAATGACTCTACTGTCTCTATTGTAAGGTAGAACTTTAACAATCTATTATCTTGTCAAAAAAGTAAAGTTTAAAAACAACAACAAAAACAATCAGTTTTAAAACATATTTAAAAGGCATTAAACATTTTAAAATATTTGTTATTTCTACAGAATAACAACAGATAGTTGTGCGTTTGTCAAACTGTTATACCCCGACTGTAAGCTAAACTAACCTACCCTAACTTTTTTTAATTCAGGAGTCGTTATCATAGTTCCAATTTTACCAATCTTGATCCTTTCTATTGTGATGAATTGAATCATTGCATCATTGTTTTTTTAAAGTATTACATATCTGCATTTTCTCAAGAGTTGTCATATAGGAAGATTTTGTACATTTGAGTAAAATTTCCAAATGGGTTTTAACGCCATTGATTTCGTGGTTAATCTAGAATTTTCTGTAAATTTAGATTTTTGTGTTCCTGGATCAGGTTTCAAAAACAATCAACAAATTGAACAATGATCCCACTGATAAGTTCCAAACGTCTCTAGAAATTATTTTTAATAGAATAGCATGTTTATTTACTAAAGAAGGAACAAAATTCTTAAAAATTATAGAACCTATAATTCCTAGTAAAACCTAAGTAAACCTACACAAAAATAACTTATTTTATGTATATGTCTGGTAATTAATTCTGCAATATAGGTGTGTATAACCTAGTTATAGAGGAATACAGAGTAATAGGATTAATAGCATTCTAAACATATGAATGCAATTAGCATCAGTTAAGATTATTTACATAGTTTGAGTTATACAGGAAAGTTAGATTAGATTGGTGGTCCAAGTCAACCTGAGCTTTTGAAATTCAAGGTTGTCTTAGGAATAACTTCCACTATTGATGCTACATTACACAATATCTGTTTTACAACAGGGTAAACAACTTTCTGTTTTATAAAACCATGTAATCATTGTAATATTGATGATCTTTCTAAATTTAACGTATTGGACAAATAGTTCTAGTCACAACATAAATTCAACAACTATTTCAATATTTAAAGTAAAACATATTTAACTACTGTAGTAGAACGTATACAAGCAAGAATAAAAAGAATGGAAGTTAAAACTGATCTAATAAACGTGTATTTAAATATGTCTAATTTACATATTATATAGTTAGTTCCGTGACAGAGTAAAATAAATATCAATAATTGTGCAAATATAATGATAATATATTCTAAGAAATGGTTCTTGTAAAATATACATAATATGTGTAGCTTTGAAGTTGTTTCCTTTTTTAGAAAATCTCACCTGCGATAACAAAACAAAACGCATAAAAAATTTTTATTACAACTTACAATCATTGGTTGCTTGTATACAGTATTTTGTTATAGCTTAAATGATGTTCCACATTTCTGATCTTGTGTAAATTTTAATAATTTTTGAAATTCTAAACACTACAAAAGCAAGCAACAAATAAAAGATAAAATAATTTTACCTCTAAAACTGGATGTATAATTTAATATTTGAATATCAGAAATTAAAATTGATATCTGAATACAAATCTTCCACTTAACAAAATACAAAGAGCAGTTCAATAATATTAACCAAAACTCTGTTATTTTTTCATGGTGATTTGCAGAATATAGTGTTAAAAATTGTGTATGTTTTGTGTGTGTGTTTTTTATGTACAATGTATAATATCAATAAATGTTTATCAGAATATTTGACCTGATGATAACGGCACCATAATACCACCTGATAATACCACTGTAGCTAAACATGTTGTCAAATAATTAAAATGAGAGAAATACTTAACTGTTTTACACAGGTATATAATATATTTTTAAGTATTTCAAAGACTTACAACTGTTATAAATACTTCTTACCACACAATTTATGAGAATATTTTTAAAGTTGTTATAAAATGGTTAAGGTATTATTATTTTTTCTTTCATTCAATTTCATAAATAACATATTTTTCTAAGCATTATCAATTATATTAATAATTACAACAATTGTTATATTTCAACTCAGTGATAATAAAAGTAGTCCAACATATCACAATTACTAGTTTAAATCTACCAAGTATGTATTGACCTACTAACTCTAACTCTCAGCACTATTTAGTTTGTTTTCAAAACACCAGCTATTTAGATTTCATCATATGCTTTCCACTCCATAAAAATTGATAACGAATCAAATTCAATATCCACACTTTATTTCCAGTCCACGTTTTTATACCCTCAAAACATACCTTCAATTTTAACACAATTCCAGTTTTGTAACAAATAAATAATCGGATTGTATAATAATTAATGATTTACTTCCATTGAGAAAAAACTTTGCTTTAATGCGATAACAAAATAAAATTAAAAACAAACCAACAGTGTTAGTCACTATTTCCTGGATAATTCCTTACGAATTGCTAATGTAAGGAATGTGACCATTTAAGCTTACAATATATTTTAATAGCAATAATCTATTTCAGTAAATAAAATACCAAACTGTTTATTTTAAATCCGGACACAATACAAAATGTAAACAATTTCAATTTTACGACAACAACTAAGAAATCTAATTGAATTAGAATTAACTAATAAAATAAAATACATTTGAAATCGTTTTAAAAGAGACAATACATTAATATACAGAACCTAAATGTATTAAAATATGCAATTCAACAGTATCAGTAAAAACTACCCTACAATAAATAATACAGACAAAATCGAAAATCAAATTTAAGTTGTTAAGGTATGTTAAATTGTTACCAAGAAAAAATATTAAAACCCAGCAATCAAATTACACACAGCATTTAATTAATGAGGACCACGGTTAGGATCATAAAAGAAGCCTAAACATGTAAGAAAGAGACATTAATGCTGTTTAATAATACGAACTATACCTAGTCTATCTAAAGTAAGTTACAACTTAATTTTTTTTAACATGAAACAAAATTAAGTACATAAATTCCTTTGGAATTAAAGGAGATTTAATTTTTTTTAACATAAAATTAGCCCAATTTATTACTTGTGCCCTCCATCTTGTTCATGGAGAAGCAACAGTTACGCGGAATTTCTCAACGTGTAGACATTTATCTCAGTTACGTTTTATAATTTGCTTCTTTCAGTTCTTCCGATTGAATGTATTCCTGGTCTCTTAATGTCTCCAAAGGACTCAATGGTTTCAAACTTACTAACAAGCTTTTATCCGCGACAACACGCTCGGTCCGTCCCTCTAACCGTTGCGAATACGAAACTTTTTTAATCCGGCTGATAAATTCCGTTCACATTCATAATAACACTGAATTAATGTGATGCCTACTTTACAAAGGTAAAGAGTCGTGACAGAATAAACAAAAAAAGTTCGTTAATGATTGAAAATACCTACTTGAGTCCTGTGTTTTAAATTAGTCAACAAAGAGAAAACTCGTTGCTATAGCAACAAATATATAGCAATGACAATAACAGCTGATGTTTTAATAAATCCCAATTATATCTGCATAAAATAAATAGTATTTTCTCGGGATTGGACAACAAGTAACAAAATCACAACCATTTAAAGTTTTATGTTACTTTCAAACAACCTGCAAAAAACTTTGAAATTCATTTAAATTGTCCTCAATAATTATACTTTTCAATACAGCTATAAATATTCAAGATAAGAATTTCTCCAATAAGCATCAGGATAGGTTTGGTGAGACCGACCCTTGTCATAACATAATGTTTAGTGTTTTTGTGTTCGTTTCATTGTCTGTGTTTTTATTATTAATGTGTTAATGATCACAGGAGAACTATCTGAAGATGAAATATATATTTCGAAACGCGTCATACAAACGAAAAAAATTAAGTCACGTTGACGGATTTAAAATACTAAATATTACATTTTAAAGGACTAAAAATTACAAATATATTTTTTTATATATGAAGTTTGTAACTCTACAACTCTGCGTATAGAACAAAAAACTTAAGTAAGTAAAAAGAGGAATCGTTTTTGTGTTATATATATAATTAATAGTATATGTCTATATTATAATGCCAATATGAGTAATACCATATTTATAACCAATAATAATCGAACTAATGCACTTTACTATGATTAAAGACATACTATTGTTGCACAAACTTGCAACCAGATGCGCTACCAAAACGCAATTACTTTAAAAGCAAACCAATAGTTGTAGCTTAATAAAACAACGTATAAAATATAAATGATAATATATTGATCATAAAGGTAAAATCCACTTAGATAACATAATCAATCTCGTTATGGAGATAAACAATATACCTTCTATGAATTATAAAATTACTAACTTCAGTTTTTTAAACTTTAACAAAAAACGAATTTTAATAGACAATTAACAAAATCCAAATCATTTAATTTGTTGATTCATCAACAATAATACCAAATATGTACTATAAATCTATAGTCTAAAATCTATTATTATCTTGCTACTAAAACTCAGCCTAGAACATAATCTAAAATAATAAATATGTATATATTTAAGGACCACCAACACTTACAATAGTACAGTACAACTTAATATTATGATATCCAAAATCCATTGTCCACATTTCTACACAACTAATTTCTACAGTATATTTACTTCCACATCACAATACGTCATTCTTCGTTTACTCCTTCTTTTCGATTAACCACGTTTTCTTCCAAATTATATTTTCTGTCTCCGGATGTTCCAAACTAATCGATTTTTATTGATTTTTTGGCATCGAAGACAATCTTGGACAAGGTTATCGACGTTCACTCATCCGTTCAGATACTTTTTTCACTAACGTTGCATTCTTTAAGTATTAGCAAGGTAATTTTAAGATATATTAGTTACCTTTATCAGTAGTCGGAGCAATTTTTTTTATTTTGTAGAAACACTACAGAACTGTTTCGCCGTTCACGGCCGGCATCGTCAGGTGTAGGCTCAACACTTAAATAAAACACATAACGACATAAAAAACAATATAAAATCTATCTGAGGTTAACTCTTCTAATGCTATACAAACTTTATACTGGCGTGGCTGCGGTATAGTTTCTGTGTTTCTGAACTGAGACTGAAGTGAAGGTCTCAATGTCAGCTGTGTTTGTTTAAAGATCAGACATTATGTCGTAGAGGGGGTTAGCTGCAAAGTTCAATTTAATAAGTTTATTAAAGTAATTATTATTATTCAATTATTAAAGTAATTTTAATAACCTTAACTATGTACTAATTTATTTTTAATATTATTTTCTTATCCCCTAAAACCTGACATAATTAAAATTCGCTAAAATGCCTAACATTTATTGATGAATACAATATACAATTCCCTTCTCCGCTGACAAAGAGGTGTCATATTTCCTACTACAGGATCTTAAACTTGAATTCTGTATTTATGTGTGTCGGGAGGCGTCAGAGGGTAAAAGTCTAACGTGTTGTTAAAGTTTAAGTACAGAATTATGACACTCCATATAATGACAATGGAATATTCACTAGGGAGAAACATTTCCATGAACTTTAGATCTGAAATGAAAAGAATTAAAACGTTGAAGCGTAGGTCGGCTTGGGAAATCAACTAAGATATCCGATTATTGTTAACTGAAATAGAATACTTTACCATATTCACAATGAGATGAGATTTTTGTAAAATATTATCTCGAAATCAACATATTCTATGTTGTTTATGTGGCTAAATTGTATAGAATTACACTAACAGCAATACTACAAACCATAACATAATTTATTAGTTATTTAAGGTTTATTTTAGTCTATTAAGTGTTTGTGTAACTCTAAGAGGCTAATTTAAAAATAAAAAGAAAAACCAATGATTTTTATAAGTTTTAATAAACTGACATTTACAAAATTGCTTACACAATAAATGATGTTTTTTTCCACGAAATAAAAAAAAATGTATATACTCATTTAGTGTGGAATTCCCCGTGCACCTGAAGGTCCACATATGGCTTTTTTTCCGTTCTGGGCTGTGAAAGCCTCCTTCAGAGGCCTCACCGGCATCGACCTAGAGATCGTTTGCCGCCCCAATTTCCTTCCTACACCCAATCAGTAATACCTGTCATCCTTATGAAGGAACAGATACTACCAATAGGGTTATCTTGGCTTATGGCTTATGGTTGATGATCTTGCTCAAGATCCTACTAAAAGCATACCTCCCATCGGCCAGGCATGTCCTCCTTGGAACTCTGTTGCCGCATTACTTCAAAAAGACCACATATCATACACCATCGGGAACCTCACTATCATCATCAACTATTCATCCATCAGATGTACAGATAATTTCTAACTTATTCTGTTGTAGAACACTTTCCACTCTTAAGAATTATCATATTGCTAATTATGTTATTGTTAGGAATTACCATTATTGTAATTATTGTGTTATAGTTTAGTTATTGTAGCTCATGTATTACTGAGGATGGCGACTTTGTCGCGCTTGATTAAGTATATGTAATTTTGTGAGATGTTGTTTTCGTGTTTTATTCTATCTTAATATTTTCTCACAAGTCATCCTCAATATTTATTTGTAAATTGTGTTAATTATAAATTCATTCTTAAGTCCCAAAACAGCACACACAGAGTAGAATATTGTTGCGAAAGAACACAAAATGTTTTACAATAGCTGACTGGCAAAGAATATTGGTAAGTCAATGACCATGTCAATATTCATAACTATATACTTGCGGGGGAACGTCAGCCCTAGTTATTTGTTAGGACCGACGTTGGATCTGCTTAACTTCCGGAATATGGAGTTTTTGGGAAACGTGCTAGGACCTACCCGTTAATTATATTTGGACGTTAATTACGTTTATTCTCAACCCAAGTAATCACTATGTTCACAGCCTGCTTATAATGAGTTATTATTATTATACTAAACTAACTAATTAATTATTATAACTTAATTCTTAGAACTTAAGGTTAGGGACAGGCGTGATGGGAGAATTACGTTAACCCTTTAGGTCATAATAATTCCTTTTAATTTACTCTGATGACCTACTAATGACTACATAACACCCGGGGGTCGATCCAACCCTGCAATTAAGGGTTTAGGTAGCCATTTAGGTTTGTTACCAATAAGTTAAATTTATTAGCGTAACTCACGTCCGGTGATCACGGCGCACTGTGTGGACTGGTTTTGGATCTGCTCCCTATGCGCACGCATCGGCTCGCTTATCTTTTGGCGGTGATCCCTCAAAGTCGAGTGGATCACCACATACTAGTACACCCATTATAATCTACTAACGAGACTTTCGTTAGGGTAGCCAGATTCGGCAACTAGCAGGATGTCAGCTGGAAGAAAACTCTCTGAGACTCCAAAAACGGAAACTTGGTTGTATCTGCCATAGTAAGGGTAGCAAAGATGGTCTGAATGATCTATTTTGAACCAGAAATTAGGATTGAGAAAGCTTTCCTGAAGCTAACACCTCAAAGTGAAGCGTTATCTTATTGTCTACGTATTCATTTAGTTCAGTACCACTTAATTTACTACCGGTATAACTGGAAAATCTGAGTTACCTAAAGCAATATCTGTAGGAAAATGTACAATATCTTTGTTACCATCCCCATAGTCATATTTAAAATCATTCACTTTCATAGTCTGAGGGTATTCCATCTTACACCAAATGTCTCATACTACTCCCATTTGATTTGTTTAAGTTATATGAAATGATTTCCATCTGAAGCAGTGGTTCCCCTTGATAAACTAATATCATTTTTTCAATAGATAATAAATACATAACTTACTGCCAAAACTGTAAAACAAAAAGACAATTCTAGTAAACATAACCATGTAAACCTTTAAATATAAACAAAATGGCGAGATACAACAACTAACGATCCAAGTATAGACTTCTAAAACAGAGGTAGTTTCATACGTGTAGCAGGTTACAGTCATATTCATAAATATTCGTGTGGTACAACTGTGTAACCACTGCCCTAGTAAAGTGGTTACATAGTGACATATTACATTGTCTGCCTTTCGGGTTAACTGGAATAAGAATTGATTAAATAAAAGTAAATCTAGAAAACCAAAATCAACAAAATAAATTATAAAATTACTACCTAATATTTATTTCTGAGAAAAGTTAAAATTATTGTCAATAACATAAAAACTTCCTGTGTAAAAGAAAATTTTATTAGGGTGAAGTCTGGAGTAGGGCACAGTTATCATATATTGTTTATACTAGTGATGGGGTGTGATTTGCAAACCTGTGATTTAGTCACTGATATTTAGAAATAACAGTTCGACCTGTGACTGGCCAAACGAGAATAGTAGGTCTTAAATGTGATTTTAAGGCTAACTGTGTGCCATGATACGCTGGCGAATAGCGATGCGCTGTGCGCTCTCTCTTTAGTGAACGTTAGGAATTACATTTCAGTGATCTGCGAATGTGACTCTCAAACTCTGAGATTTGTGATTCCGACTTTTTGCGGGAGGGCGAGTTGGCGACAGCCGACGACCTGTCGACATATAGCCCATTAATCCCAATGCTGGATGAAGAACTTTATATAAATGAACTCACAACACAACTGAAACTATTATGATATTTGTTCTTAACCCGTGATGTCAATCACATTTTTAGTCAACTTGTGATTCGATCACATTGCGGCTATGAGCGTGCAGGCACAGTGAAAATTTAGAAAAAAAGCCAAATCACAATCACAGTTCCTTTCCAGTAGCAGTCACAGTTTGACCTGTGATTGAAAAAACACTGCTAGTCGCATCACTAGTTTAGACACACGTATAAACAAGAAAAAGGTGATATTTTTATATTAATAAAGGTATTTGAAACAAATATTTCTATGTAGAGAAACGATGAAATTTTAGTTGAGTCGAATTGATGTCACTGCAACTTCTAGTTTACAAACCTAAAAGGTGACACTAAAGGTGACGCTGGAGAGCGATAGATAACTTGTGTTACCGTAGAGTCTGTTTTGTGCAAAAAAGAAAAAATACAATCAGTATATCCAGATTAGGAGTAGAGAATGGATAGGGTTGACTGGGAATGTCAATACCACGTCTATTTTTGGTCACTTGTTAATATAATACAAAGGGAATAGCGATTGTATATCTTGTATACTTTATCACAAAACAGATGTAGTGGTGATACATTATTCCTGATACTGGTTCGATTGATGTTTCGCAAAATCTTATATAGAAAAGAATGGAACACTAATTTCCTGTCGCTTTCATAAAAATGTTTACAATACTTTCTACAGGAAATTAAATGATTTAATATAACATCAAAATCAATTTAGTTATGTGCTGAGGATGAAAGCAATATCGAAAAGGTTGGTATAAAATTCAAACAGAATTATTAAATACCTTATGATCAAAGTGGAATCATTTGTTAGAAAAATATTTATAAATTTGAAAAGCAAATGTGGGCGAACTGAGGCGTGTAGGAGGATTACTGCAAAGCTTGGAAATCGACTAAAATATTAGGTTTTAACTGTTAGTTATAATGCCTTATTCACAAAAATATTGTATTGTAATATGAAAAGGGGATTAAATTTATTTTCATACGATCTGGTGTAAGGTTTGATAAAGTTTTAAACATATTTTGTAGATTAAATATCAGGTTTTCGCAAAGGTTACTTAATTTGTATGCTTATTATCTTTTAAAGAGATTTTTTTTTAATCAGTAATTTTCATGACCTGAATATAATTAACAAAATTCATTTAAACAGGTCCGTTTTAAACAGGAGACGCTTCGTTTTCCATCTGTCGGTCATTATATGTTAAAAAAAATTAATGATAACTTTAGAAATTAGTAAGATTATGAGTTAAATTTGATATGTCATTGTTTATTTTTATCAGTAAACCAAGATCCAAAACTTTACAATGTAAATATTCAAAATGGCGACCGTTAAAATGTTTTTAATAACTTAAAAGGTGAAATAATTAGGATACCGTAAATTTTACAAAAATTTTATGAGACAAAATATTTATATTTCAATGGCACAATTTTTTTTTTTTTTTTTTTTTTTTTCATATTTCTGTAATTTGTACATTGTAACCTAACCTAAACCGAAAAAATAATTTCAGAGAGTAACTTTGTTTTTCTGCGAATATTCATAAAATTTCTGGTTTATTAGTGTTAGCACTGAATCACCTTATTATTTTTAACTATTTCCTTTTTAAATGATTCCCCCAATTCTGGTTATTATTAAGAAATAACATTTCTTTCAAAAAAATATGATTACTGTTTAAAAATTAACACTACTTCAAAAACAAAATGTCCAGCTAATAAAGCATTTTCACAGTTGTACTTATAATCAAGTTATGCAAGTACTAATTTTTGAACAGTTTCTAAATATACAGAGTGTTTTATATAAAAAATTTCAAAAATTTAGGATCTTATTCCTCACAAGAAAATCAATAAAAATGCTTATAGGAACATATTTCCTAAAATGCTTAATTTTGTATCTAACGGCCATTTTGTGTTTAAAAAAATCGTATCTTTTTAACGTTCAATGATATGGAGTTGAAATTTAGCATGCTATTTAGTTTAATGAATATACAGGTTGAGGGAAATAAACAACCGATTTCCTATATTAATTTCAAAATGGCTGATATTATAAAAGTTTAAAGACGAAAATCTCGATATCTGGAAATTTTACTAAATATTTACAAGAGACAAAATAATTTCCTTTTTTTAACGACAAAAAAAATCTTTTTTTTTCTTTTTATAGCTTAAGGGATAACTGAGTTACTGACAAAAAATGAAAACCGTGGTAATTAATTGGCTAGAACACCCTAGATTACTCTACAACCTAATTTTGTTTTAATTCTTCAAATTTTCCATCGCCTAAAGGCTGTATTATCGACACACTAAACAATAATATGTCATAACTAATATCATAAAATTCTGTGTTTTGTAGTAATGCGTAATGAATGTATTTTGAATGAGGGCCGCCAATTTTAAAATCTCCTCTAGTTTTTTCATCTTGTTTTCCATTACTTTTTTGTAAAATACATTTCTAATGAAACAATGTAATTATTTATCCCTGCTCAAATTTTATTTTAGGTTAATTTTGGGTATTGTACACGATTACCAAAAATTAATATTCTTCTTTTTTTTCAATAACTCTGAACGCTTTAAACTACGGAATGAATAAAATAGTTATTTGTGCAACTAGTGAGCAAAGTGGCACTTTTTTAAACGAGAGAAAAATGTTGACGCACGAGGCTTGCCGAGTGCGTCAATTTTATCGAGTTTAAAAAAGACACTTTGCTCACGAATTGCACATTATACTTTGTCTACAGTTGTTGAAAAAAAAAATTATATAAATATAAATATAGAGGTTAAATATAACCTCTATATTCATGTCAAAATTGAGGTTATTTATGAGTATTACAAATAACTTAGGTGTATTGTTGAGGAAACGGGATTGCCAACTTCAAAACTCGGCAAACGAAAAATACTCTCCGTGTACATACACTGTCAATCATCTTCATGAATAATTACTTCCTTTTTTAACTTTAAAACGTTGTTTTGTTGTTTATTTATATTATTTTACATGTAAGAATTAATCTAACCTACATACGGGACATTTCCTGTATATAATAAATCAATTCAAATAAACTTAACCTAAATTTCGTTTTGTTCTGTTGCCATTCGGAGTGAGCAAAGTAGTGGGCAAAGTGAAACTGTTGAGAAATCAGCTGTTTTGCAAACTAATTTAAATGAACAAAATGCCACTTTGTCAACAACTGTAGACAAAATCCATTTTATTTGCAGTTAAAAAAGTAAATTATTTTGTTCCTTGTTAACAGTTTCTAAGATATTCCATGTTAAAGGGTATTTTGAAATGAATTGATTATTTTTCTCAAATTGGGTCTTTATAACACTAAGTATCAAATAAAATCTTAACTTCATATCATTTACTGTTAAAACCACAACATGACGACTAGATGAGAAACTAAAATTTTAGAAAGTATGTTCATGTAAACTCATTGGTTTTTATGCAAGGAATAAGCTCCTGAATTCCTGATACTTTTTTTTAAACACCCTGTATATGTTCAGAAACAATTGATAACATTTTATAAATTACAATAATATAATTTATGCTGTTACTAAAATTGTATAAAATCCTTAACATTATACAAAATATACAGTATAACAAACACACAGAACACAATTCTCACCAAAAATACGCCTAAGTATCAGACGCGTTTCAACGACAAGATCGTCCTCTTCAGTGATACACGAGCTACACCAATCAAACTATAACTGAATCTAACGTTGCACCGAACCCCATATTTATACAAGGGCTTGTTATTTTACTGAAGAAGACGACCTTGTCGTTGAAACGCGTCTGATACTTAGGCGTATTTTTTGTGAGAATTGTGTTCTGTGTGTTTGTTATATTGTATAATTTTTCTCATAAGTCAAGCTCAACATTTAATATATTATACAAAATGTTGGCAAGCGGTTTCCATTTCTCACAACAGGAAATTGAATGACGTAATACAAAGAGTAAATCAATGATATCCAACGCTGGGGATATGTGGTGTGTTGGTAAAGTTTACACATTAGGAACATTACATTTGATGATAAAGGAAACTTTTACTAAAAAGTTTACGTTTGCTTTGGTGTAACATGGTTTACGAGAGGAATGAAACATATGAAGGCTGTTCTGAAAAAGAGGAAACCAAACATTGACAATATAAATCATAAACAATATTTAAACTTAATTTAACTTGTGTCAATCTTGTAGTTTTAAGGATACTTTGAATCAATTCTTTGAACAGCTTACTTAAGGACTAGTATTGTGTTAAGTTATTAATTCGATAATTAGTATTTTTTTCTTACACCATAGCATAATATTAAATTCTGTGTTGATATTTACCTTCAATTATCAAAGCTCATGTCTGAAAAGAGTGTATTTTTATGCAAGCCTAGATCAATAAACATTTGTTAGCTCAATAAAGGTGAACAAAAACACAATGTTCAAACATAAAATATAAATTTCATCTCCATCTTTGAACATATATCAATCAAATGTGGAGATTCGTCTCTCATTTCAATATTATAAACTAAATTAGGATTATTTCTTAAAATATTGAAATCCCAATCAAAGAAACTCACATACATGCAGAGTTTATACAACTGTGGTTTATAGTCTCTAGTCTCACATCGTCCTAGTGTTTCATCCCCTCCAAAACTATAGGTTTATGGAGTGTAAGACTTTTATACTAGTCTTATACCTTGTAAGAGTTATTGATGTTGGAGGTTCACCAGTTCGATTTCCCGATTCACTACAGCTTGCCTGTGATAGGATTTATCTGACTCAAACTTTTAAATAAATGCAGAGACGATATTAACTTTTGTGTAATTATTTTTTTAATAAATACTAATTTGGTTTTAATTTACAAATATTTCAAGACTTATCGCTACATTTTATTAACCTTAAACATCAAATATAACTTACTACAATTTACTGAATTGATTATTACTAAATATTTACAGATTTGCGCTAGAAAGAACTGTGCAATGTTTTCTATGCAGACCACTTAACATTTAATTATACAAATGTTTATTTTGTTTTTAAGAGTTTTGTTACTTAATCACATAATGAAGTATTTTCATATTACTTAAAACTATGCAGCTTTCATTTTCCATATGATATTTACTCAATTCATATAATTTTGACTAATTTTTTGGTTTTTCTAGCTCCTATAAAATTGTTTGGAAGGTATCGTAAGATCCTTATTTCAGCAAATTTATACCAAAGGAGTTTCGAATTTTTAAACCCCAGCGTTAGTTACAAATAGTTGATTTAAAGATTATTTCAGTTATTGTGAATCTAAATTGTATTGACTTAAGTTTATTTTAATGTTAGTTTTAATTGATTTTCATTATGAGATCTCCCGTACATGAATGTTAAAAATTACTGTCTACTCACATAATTAGCTATTTCCGTTGGTAGCAATTTTAAGTTTCACTTTACATACACCTTTCACCTTCCTTTATCGGTAATTGTTGTTGTTTTAAATCTGATTATTCACTTAACACTTTTTATGGCTTGTCTTACCTTTGAAATACACTCATTACTTTTATTTATTTATTTGTTTAAATTTTAATCTTAACATATTTTACTTTGGAATACCCTTGTAATTACGTCTGGTTGGTTTAATCATTGTCGAAAGATTGAACAAGAGTTTTCAAATACCCCCCCCCTTACTTTATATTTACGCAGTTAATCATTTCAAATTAGCTTCGGATTTCAAAGGTTGATATTCGCGGGCTTTTTCTAATTATACGTTCCTTTTTTTCAAAGGCCTTGGAGTTCACAGAGACCAGTTCTCAGGGTTTTCTGTATAGTTTGCTAATTTTCTTGGTAACTTCAAGTTGAATAACCATAGTGTCTTACACGTGTGTTTACTGTAATTTGAAACTGTTCTGCATTGCTGTAACATGGTTTGTATTATTGTTAATATTATTTCTCTAATATAATACATATTTATATTTGAATATATCTCTGATAAAAGTTACATCAGAATGGTCATTAAGAGATTGACAAAATAAAATTTGCACAAACTTTCACACAAACAGATATTTTCCTCACAATCTCTCTAAAACAAAAGCGAAATTTGGAAAAACTCTCTACAAATTTCCATAGTTAAATTTGGTATACATAATTTTCATTTTGTGTTTTACACATTGATTTGAGTCAAAAACTTTCAAATTTAAAAACGCTTAATCAAAATAACTAAAGCTAATTTTTTTCTTTTTATAACAGATAACTCTCACACCAAGATATTTAATAAAATGGTGCCTAATATATGCAGGTAATGTATTCGTCGGATGTAGGTAATCAAACCAATTCCTCTTTTCGTTTACAATAACTTGTTATACAAAATATTTTGCTTTTACAAAGAAATGAAAAAAATAAAAATTAGAAACTTTTAATTAAATAAAAATATCTAAATCCCAAAGTGTTTTTAACAGCTTTTCACACGTTATTTTTGCTAAACGTTGTCTTTTTTAAATCGATATCAATTATAATTATTGATGGAGAAAAGTTACATAGACATCAGTACCTTTTTTTTTTTGTATATTTAATTAATACCTCTGAGGTTTTGTAGTGACACGCAAGGGGGATTAGGGATAACACTGTTCCAATAACATGAACACGTAGCTGTAGATTGTCATGAAACTAAACATCACGTTTTGTTTTTAAACTAAAATGCTAGCAAATATTAGAATAAACAATTAATTGTGACAATGCATAGTTAAATTCTTCATTTCCATTAATTTTAAGGAGATTGTGAATAGTTTTGAATTAAAATATCGGTATGTTTTATTAATAACTGAATTTAATCTCTATACACATTTTTTTTTTACTTAAAGATAACCATATAAATTTACTTTTTGTGTATACTTTGTCTCTTTGTTTTTCCAACAAAAAAAAAAAAAAAAAAAAAAAAAAAAAAAAAAAAAAAAAAAAAAAAAAAAAAAAAGATGGAGAGAGCGAGTTCAGATATAACTAAATATAATGATAACACAGAAATTTAGTTTAGTAACAATTAATCAATTTTCAAATGCAACAATTGATTATTATTAACTTTTGACAGTTTTTTGTTTCAAACTTACTATAAATAAGGTTTCCATTCCTATTTACATTTTTAATTAGAACATCTTTTGAGAGATTGCGTCGTTCGGGTTTTGATTGTTTAGGCAAAAGTTCCATTTTGCTTAGTTGATAAAAATTGTTAAAGTTGGACAAGAAAACCCCTTAGTTTTTAATTTTAGTCCGATTACATCTACCCCTAAAATTAAGCTCTAGTTGGAATATTTGTTTTAAGGACGTGTAGCAAACTTTGTGGGAAAGTTATGTTGCTGTTTGTTTGTCTCTAATAATAGCCATTCAAAATAAGCGCTGTATTAGAAAACTTTACGAAGTGCAAAGTGCATGTTTTATTAAGATTACTGATAGCAAAAAATTGTCAGCGGCAGGCACACATCGTGAACGGTCAAACATTTATGAGTTAAGATATTTTCATAATTAGGTTTGTTTGTTTTAGAAGAACAAACATTTAAGATGAGGGAAGAAGTGGTAGGTCATTTGTTAGTAATGAACTCATTCAGGAAATTGTCCTGAAAACTTAGCCTTTCACAATATGAGAACTTTCTAAACAATTCCAAAGACTGTATTGTTACCAGAAGTTCTATGTTCAGAGGGTAAAGAAAATTCTTTCCGAGAATCAAAATACTGGGCTCTGTTTTAGATTTCGTTAGAATTTTGTTGAATTTTTTTTATTTACAAAATCCTACGATCCTAAATAAAAAATTGCGCAAACATATTAAAACTTCTCAAATCTCTGCCAAATCTTCAATTTTTCTAGTTTGAATGAGAAAGAAATTAATGACCCATAATTATGTCAAAAATTATGATGAAATATTTATAATTTTACGTAACAAATTCATATGAGCTATTATTTTTATTTCATTTAACAAAAAATTTTAGAATCACCATATTTCATAGATTGGTGGCATATATATAAGTGCCTCGATTTTCTGTAACCACAGTTATGTACAGTTTATAAAGTCAAGATGTTTGTGTTTAAGTATTGAAGGTTTTCATAGTTAGAAATTTCTAACTACAATTTCTAACTTTGAAAAACTTTAATACTTAAAAACAACATCGTTGTGCATAAAAAACAAACTGTGCATAACTATGGTTGCAGAAAATCGAGTTACTTATAAGTAAGCCTATGAAAGATAACGATTTCTTAATTTAAAAAATATATATATTTATATATATTATAAAAATTTCAAAATTATATGTAGAATTTAATGAGTTTGATATTTTAATGCAATTGAGAGATATTGTAGTTTGAAATGTATAAAAATGCCCGTTTCAAATGCAATACTTTTTTAATTATATGCTCGTAACTCTGTAACTATTTATCCAAATATCTCGGAACGGTTTAAGATACCATGCCACATCCTTCGCCTATAATCCTTTACTGTTATAAGGAGGTAAAACTTTGGGTATGTATCTCCCAATCTGGCATGTTAGCGAAAAGCCTATGAAAATTATTTGTTTGTTTATTTAGTTTAATGTACGAGTATGAGTAATTGTAGTTAAATGTACCTTGATTATTGTTAAAGTATTTGCAGATTTTCTTATAGTTCTCAATGTTTTTGTTTCAGAAGATACGATGTGTTACACATATGAAAACAAGAACTTTTGTTTTGTGTTTGGTTTTATGATAGTGGTGAAACAAAAATTATATAGTTTTATGTCAATTGTTTAATGTTACTACAAGTGGTTATGTAGTGAGATGTATTATATAAACAATTATTATATACCAATCATTGCATGTACTAGGAAGAAAAGATATTTGCAAAATTGTAATCATAAAAATTGCTTAATGAATAAATGTAAAATAATAGAAAAATGCCTTTTTTAAATTTATTGAGTTATTCCCAACACATTTCCTATTTCTTACAAAAGAAAAGTAGTCTTGCAGGTAGCAAAATTTTTCAGGAAATGTATGGTAGAGTTCTATACTTTCCAGCCATATGAACTGAGAAAATATTTGATTGGTTTGTTGTCTGGTAAAAGGCATCACTTTCCACAACATAAAAACTGTGAAATCTATTGCTTCGATTATTCTAAGGTAGTATGCAGCAATTTCAAAGAAAAAAAAATAAATCCAGGCCTCTTAAAAAACTTATATTCGCCTGATACATTGTAAAGTTACAAAAAACCTGTTATCCAGTGAATAGAAGTTGTTAGGAGGTCTATCGGTTTGGAAATACTCATGGCAACTCTGATGTTTGAATCACAGCTGCATTGAGCTACCTCCTTTAAGATTATATTCTCCTGATACTGCGGTAAACCGACAAAATCCTGTTATCATGTGAATACGATTTAATAAGAGGTCTATCTGAATTGCAAAACTGAATTGCAGTTATCTACCTCCTATAAGATTATATTCTCCGGATACTGCTTTAAACCAAAAAATCCTGTTATCAGGTGAATATAATTTGATAGGAGGTCTATCTGAATTGAAACTGAATTGCAGTTAACATCCATCTCCTTTAAGATTATATTCTCCGAATACTGCGGTAAAACGACAAAATCCTGATACCAGGTGAATATGATTTGATAGAAGGTCAGTAGAGACGGGGATATTTGAAGACAAGAGTAGGGGGTGACAACGTGACTTAAGCACCGCCCCTTGCCCCTCCCCTCAAATCTTGCCTCGCCCCTTCAACTTTTCCCCGCCCCTTGCCTCTCCTCCTTTTCTTTATCTCCGCCTCTTGCCTATCCCCCTCCATTCATGCCCCACCTTTTGCCCCTTAACAAATATTCATGGCAACTCTGATAATTGAATCAAAGTTGCATTGACCTCTTTTAACATAATATTCTCCTGATACCTTGAAAACTTACAAAAAACCTGTTATCCAGTGAATAGAAGTTGTTAGGAGGTCTATTGGGATTGGAAAACTGAAACGCAGTTGACATCCACCACCTTTAACATTATATTTTCCTGATACTGCGGTAAAAACGACAAAATCCTGTTATCAAGTGAATATGATTTGATAGGAGGTCTATGTGAATTGAAAACTGAATCACAGTTACCATTTACCTCTTTTAAGATTATATTCTCCTAATACTGCAGTAAAACGACAAAATCCTGATACCAGGTGAATATGATTTGATAGGAGGTCAGTAGAGACGGGGATATTTGAAGACAAAAGTGGGGGAGGTGACAACGTGACTTAAGCACCGCCCCTTGTCTCTACCTCCAATCTTTCCCCACCCCTTGCCCCTCCCCCTCAACTATTGCCCCGCCCCTTGTCCCTCCCCCTCAACTATTGCCCCGCCCCTTGTCCCTCCCCCTCAACTATTGCCCCGCCCCCTTTCCCTCCCCTCAAATCTTGCCCCTCCTCTTAAACTTTAGCCCCGCCCCTTGCCACTCGTCCCTCCTCTTTTTCCCTGCCCCTTGCCTATACCCTTCTATTCATTCCCTCCCTTTGGCCCCTTACTCATTCATGGCAACTCTGATAATTGTATCACAGTTGCATTGACCTCTTTTAACATTATATTCTCCTGATACCTTGAAAACTTATAAAAAACCTGTTAACCAGTGAATAGAAGTTGTTAGGAGGTCTATTGGGATTGGAAAACTGAAACGCAGTTGACATCCACCTCCTTTAACATTATATTCTCCTGTTACTGCGGTAAAACGACAAAATCCTGTTATCAAGTGCATATGATTTGATAGGAGGTCTTTGTGAATTGAAAACTGAATCGCAGTTGACAACCACTCCTTCAACATTATATTCTCCTGATACCTTGAAAAGTTACAAAAAACCTGGTATCCAGTGAATAGAAGTTGTTAGGAGGTCTATTGGTATTGAAATATTCATTGCAACTCTGATGATTGAATCACAGCTGCATTGACTTCTTTTAACATTATCTTATCCTGATACATCCTGTTTAAATGTAAGAAAGTGCTTTACTCTACCAGTTATCAAACTAAGCTGTAACTTTATACATATACATTTTACAGTGGAGAAAGTATTGGTATCTACTGGAAATAAAACGGTTGCCAATTATTTCAATAAAAATATTTATTGATGTAACAAATTTGTAAATACATATAAAAAAATGTTGTTTTAAAATAACAATGAAAAATAGAATATATCCAATTACATTATTTTTAAAATTCACTTTTTCACCACTGTTTTAGTCTTTTTTTAATACAACACTCAAAAAACACTTGGAGTTTTTCTATGTTGGATGTCGTCAATGTTGAATAATGTGCTGCCATAATGAATCTGCAACAAAATAAAAATAGCAATTAAAATTATATAATTAAATGTCAAACTTTTTTGAAATGTAAACTTCTTTAGGCGCACTAGGTACACAAAATACTATTAGCATGGGGTGAATGGGAATCAAGCGTCACAAACTTTCTAATACATAAATACTAAAACTAATTATCGGTCAAAAATATTGCACAAACTTTCTCATACATAATTACTAACACTAATCATCGGCTACAAATATTGCGCAAACTTTGTCTCACGTAGATAATAAAACTAATAATCTGTCAAAAATATTGCACAAACCATATCATACATAATTACTAAAACTAATAATCTGTCAAAAATATTGCTTTCTCATACATAAATACTAAAACTAGTAATCGGTCAAAAATATTAATCAAACTTTGTCTAATATAAATACTAAAACTAATAATCTGTCAAATATTGCACATACTTTCTCACGCATATAAACTAAAACTATTAATCGGTCAAAAATATTGATCAAACTTTCTCTCACATAAATAAATACTAAAAATAATAATCTGTGAAAATATTGCTTTCTCATAGATAAATACTAAAACTAGTAATCGGTCAAAAATATTGATCAAGCTTTCTCTAACATAAATACTAAAACTAATAATCTGTCAAATATTGCACATACTTTCTCATATATAAAACTAAAACTAGTAATATGTCAAAAATATTAATCAAACTTTCTCACACATAAATACTAAAACTAATAATTTGTCAAAAATATTCATCTTTCTTACACATAAATACTAAAACTAATAATAGGTCAAAAATAGGTGTACAGTCTGTAGACCCAAGTTGAAGAGACGATAGTGACTCATGAGTATACAAAATATTTCGGGTGAAATTCAAATTTAACTATTATTTTTTACACTTATACAATAAACAAATGCTGGTTGCAATCAATTCTGCTGCTAAAAATTCCCTAGCTAATTGTTCTAATATTTTTAAGAAGATTGATTCACAAAATATATTTATATTTGTAAATGGTAATTCTGGACGTAAACAACACTCCTCAATGATGAAATTTGAAGTTATGTCCCAAAATTAATACACAGAAATTGAGATTTTGATCTTTATATAAAAATAAGACTATTGAATTAATGGCGTGATAAATAATATAAGTATTACTAGATCCTGCTTGGTACTAGACATTATTATAAACAAATTAATTAGATTATACTGAAAATAGAATAAATATTTTGATTAAAAAAAAAACATAAAACTTTTTAATCTCGTTGAAATTTTTTTTGTTTTGAAAATAAAATTAATCTTATTTGAAAATGCAGTAATTGAGGAGAGGAGTTAGACTATGATAACCTCAACGTTTACTTCCAGCAGGATGCTGTGCCTACGTATTACAGAGAATGAATCAGAACTGGTTAAAAGACTTTAAAAATTATAAAAGTATTTGTTAGTTTTGATTATATGTTAGAGCTACAAAAATGTCTATAGCTTAATTAAAAATATTTTGACATGTTGCAGACTAAAATTTTATTTTATCTTAAATACAAAATAATGATCAATACGAAAATAATTCTAAAGTAAAAATGAAGTTTTTGACTTGTCAAGTGTCTGTTTAACAAAGTTGTCTTTTTGAATTATTTATGTTTGAAGCTGCTAAGGATAGACGAGTTTGTTTATATCTCGAGAACAATTAAAATATTTGCACCACCCAGCCCAAAATTGCTCAAGGTTGATTTATGGATTTAAAATATAAACGTTTAAAATAAAATAATGTTTGCCGTTTTAATTTATTGGGAACATTGGTTTAGCTCGAATTTTGGTAATCTTACCCTGCCATCATGTGTATGGATATCAGACTTTTCTTATTTTTTTAAATTTTACAGAGATCATTTATACAGTAACACACAATTCAACGTACAACCAAACGTTTCACGAATAAAATAAAGCATTCTGGTGCTTTTATGGTCACAAATTTAATAGTTATAGCTAAAGTCAGCCGAGTTGAACTTACGTTGTTTGTATTATTTATCAAAGTACTCTTCCGAAGTATAATGAAAAGTCGGATATAAAATTCGTTTACTAGAGTGATTATGGTAGTTTCCTAGTAAACAGGAAGCAGTTTGAAACCAATATGAAGATTTATTTATTTACACATCCTCCAAGATTTTCTATAGAAAGATTCATGCTGCAATTTTAAACAAACTACATTAAAGCATTTTGGCGGTTATCTATGCCATACTCAGTTATAATTGTTAAAAATAGTCCCACATTTCATTTCGTAATTTTTATGCTAAAGTACGTTATTATATAAAGTACCAAATTTGAACAAAGACCACTAGAGTCTATACATATTTATCCATTTTTTAAGACAAAAAATTGACAATGTAGCGGATTCATCACAGACATTATTTTGTTATATTATTATTTGTATGTATGAAATTATTATCATTATTTGTATTATATGATCCTCATTATTATATTTTAACATTGTGCTGATACACACTTTATACCGAAAGAAATCTGTTAGAACGTGTGCTTTAAGTCTCACCAAATGTTAAATTTGTTAAAAACTTTTTATTTTAAAGGATATTTACGCATAGACTCGTCTCGTATATTCTGACAAAAGAAGTAGGCCTACAATAACTTCGTAAGAGGTCATTTTATCACAACATATTTTCTTTCAAAATATGCTCATTTAATTAACACACCGATTGTCTTGTTGAAAACTCACTTATTCTCTTATAAAAAAACCACACATATGCAAAACAAAATGTGCTCCTGAAGGACCATACCAACATACCACACATGCACTAAGCACGGAATGATAGTAACTATGAAATCTTAAATGTTGAAATTTTCTTACGTTTGTTTATAGGGAATGTAGATTTATATTCTCACAGTGTAGCTGCGTCAGTCTGTGGTGTTTATAGTAGGCAAAAGACCCCAAGATATTAATGTTTAACTCTTGGTGTTACGTGATTATGTAATACAAAAAGATTAAATGCTTAATGTTAGTTACGTATACACAGCCCTTCAGTAAATATTGAATAAGTTGAATAAAACTACAAGTATATTAGAAAGGTTGCGTGAAGAAAAAGCGTTCGAGTTTTATTAGAGTTCGTCGGTATGTTCTATTGGCTAATCACCTTATAATAATTCCGCCTATTTAGTTCATTCAACAATAACTAACCATACCATAATTATATATGATGCTAGGTGGATGATTCTCCCCACTGCGCTGAGGTGACAGGAAGATACCTCAAAACAAATAATGTTTGTAATATATTTAATCTGATTACAAAAATAAATCATTTAAACATTATTTTAATTCTAAATGCAAATTATTATTTTTTTGTTTGTTTGTTTTCTTCAAAAGTTATTCTATAAGCTCTATGTCGATAGCCTGGCAAACTTTTGTTTCCGTCCAGAAATTATAACCACGGTTTAGTATCTAAGTACTAAATTGTTTGAATTATTAATGTATGTGAAAATAAATTGTTGGTTTTATACCTGTGGAAAATATCACGAAATTTAATTATAACGATTACATTTTACGTACATATTTTAGGAGCTAAAACAAACTCCTAGACAGTAATTTTCAACAAAATCAGTCAAAAGATTTCAGAGAAATTGCTATTATAGATTTGTTAGACAGGCAAACATTTCTTTTTCACCATCACATTACTTTTCACAGGTTAAAAAGTGAAAGGTTTAAGATTAGGAGAATGTAAGCAACCTTTGTCTGACAACACTAGAACTACTCCACAACTGGTGACGTATTTTGTTTTGTTTTTTAAGGTGAAGGCGGAACATTACGTGTAGCTCACTAAAATCGATTTAGCACGTACAATGTTTCCTTCAACGAAGTTTGATTCAAAAATTACAATTTCAAGCTGCTAGAAACTCCAGGGGTACGTGACTGACTGTAATGTGAATATTTAGAAGAAATCAGTTTAAATTGAAAACTGTAAGACTATTTCTTCTCTCACTAAACGTACTGTACAATAAAGTGATGAAGCAAACAAAGATTTTAATTTTATAAGAACCTAAGTATCCGTTTTGAATTCCACTGGGTTTAAAAAAAAAAAAAAAAAAAAAAGAGTGATTATAAAATTATGTCTACTTGTATATTTGTAGTCTGCTATGCGCTAGAGGTCAAGCGAATTGACAATATTTGATCAAATTTGGTACGTAGGTAGATTTTGATCTTATCTCTAGATATTCTATTAAATTTTTTGCAGCACAGAATTATATAAACCTAACCAAACCTAACCTAACCTAACCTTACTGCCGTAGAACCAATATAAAACATACAATGATAACGAAATGAAGCCTTTAAAGATGTAAATAAAATTTACAAGACGTAATTGCCTCAGGAATTACGATTAGGGAATTGTAAGACAAAATTTGAATAAAAATAAACCAAACACGTCGTCGTAGAAAGTTAAATATTGACAATTTTAAGATAGAAAAGTCAGAAATAAAAATTATTACTATGAAATGTAAAAACGTGTTGAATCCAAGAGCACATTTATAAATTCAAAAGCATAATAATGAACAGTGAATTCAGATATAAAGTTGAATCAATAGGAAGTAATAGCATGCGGAAATGAGATGTATGTAATTGTTGTATATTTGCATATTTTTCTTACTTGTTGTTTTCAATTAACTCAAAGATCATTAACCTTTGTTAACCTTAATCAGCTAACTGCCCCCATCTCCTTCTTGTTTACTTGTTTTGTGTATTTTGAATTTTTAATTCAGTTTGTCCTTTAAAAAAAAACAACCTTTTGAAAAAAGTAGTGGTAATAAACTCAATTTTGTGGGTTTTAAAAGTGTTTGTGTTTTCTCATCACAAAATGTTTAATTTCCCACAGTTAAAATCTTAAATTTCAAAACAATGTAAATGTAAAAACTTATAAATATTAATACTTTACTTATCCCAACTTTAACTCAAAATATCTTCTAACAAAATATTCTCTCTCTCTCTCTCTCTCTCTCTCTCTCTCTCTCTCTCTCTCTCTCTCTCTCTCTCTCTCTCTCTCTCTCTCTCTCTCTCTCTCTCTCTCTCTCTCACACACACACACACACACACACACACACACACACACACACACACACACACACACACAAACAAACAAACACACCTACACACACACACAAACACACACACACATACACACACACACACACACACACAATTTTAAAAAAATTCCTGGGGACAAGTGTTTGAGAGTAATAGATTTGTAAAAACAAACGAAAATTGACACCTTTTTCAGAAAAATGATCTCGCCTTTTTAGTATTACACCAAAAAAATAAATTAAGGTGTGCTAGTCTGTGCTAGTCTGTGCTAGTCTGTATTAATAAGTAAATGCAACCGCAACGCTCATCTGTCACCCCTCTCCATATAAATGTCTCCCCCCCCCCCCCCGGTGCCTAACTTCTTCTGCAGTTTGTGTACAAGTACCATTGCTGAAATAAGGCCAAGCGTTGTGGATGTGATGTGATATATGAAACAATCTTTCTCATCCCTTTTACGTGTCAAAGAAACCTTTACAACATATATAATTCTTAAAATTATTGTGAGCACAGCAGTAATTAACTGTAGTAGTGAACACTCATTTTCAGCATTGAAGCGAGAGAAAAAACTACGTAACTCATTGGGACAAAGCAAAACTAAATTCTCTCGCGGTTATGGCAATATAATGTGTCGTCAGTCAGCCCTTCGATTTTCAAGACCTGATAGAAACATTTTCTAAAACAAAGTAAGACGAAACATGAACATGGGTAAACCAACTTCATAATGGACTTTATTAATCTTTTGGGTCATAATATGGGAACAGCAAATTGTTTAATGATGATATTAATAATAGGTAATTTTAGACTCCTTTAAAGTAGGCAACCCACATATGTTGTACATTTTTTTTTTTTTTTTTTTTTCCTAGAAACAATTTTCAGTATCCAAATAAAAACGTGTGCTGTGCAGATAAGCTAATTTTTATCATTGTCTGCTCACTACCGCTTAGTGTTATTTATTTTTGATTATATCAACAAATCAGAACAATTCTATCCTATTGTAAATGATTAACAACCTGGAAATAACTTTTCAATCGTATTTATTAAAATATATATAACATATAATTCAATGAAATTTTAATGCGTAAAACAAGATAATGTTTTTCTATAATTTGTTAATAAAATGTATATCGATAACGATTTGGGGGACCGCTAACAACTTGCCTGTAAGCCCAATTTGTCTAAATCCGGTACTGAGTAATATATTTTTAGAGGCCAGTTAAAATTTTAATTTACCGTATGTTATGATTTTCAAAATCCATTGTCCACATTCACATCTCAATTCTCGTTTCTGAATCAAAACACGCCACCTCTCGTTTCCTTCTTGACTGCCCACTGTTCACAAATTGCTATCCCCAGAAGTTCCAGGTTGGTCGTTTATATTGGTTCTCGATTTCCAACACATCGATTTGTTAACTCCGTCACATGTACTTAGCCTATTGACCGGTGTCCACTCTAGTCTGTTTACCCGAGGTTTTAGCTAATGCAGAATTCTTTAACTGTTACCTTCCGGCAAAGTAATTTTAAGAATCAAATTCCTAACTATGAAAAACCTTCTTTTCTTATCTCCTAAATATTTATATCCTAACAAAATATACATGTTTTTTTAAAAGCAATGGACATAGAATTATTTTCGTACAATTTCAATAATTTTATTATAAATGTCGGAGAATAATATATATAAATCAGTTATCTCCCCCCCCCTTGTCCTCGTCCTCTAAACACAATGATGAAATTCAATTGAAAATTATAAACACCTCAAATTACTTTACTATTTCATAAATTACGTAAGAACCGAAATGTTACTTTTAAATGCAATTTTGATTGTTACTTTTGACAATTAATATTCAATTTTTACAAAGATTTTATTAAAATCCAATAAACCAATTACTATATACTGTAGACTAGGTTTAATGCTGAAAAAAATAATATAAACATCGAGTAAATGACTTCAGAAAAGGTTTCCTTATTTATGGTTAGGTGAGAAAAGGGGTGAAAGCAATATCAAGAGCGTTGATTTAGCTTCTCGAAAAAGAATTAATAAACTAAAATTATTTCAGAGTAGAAAAAATTGTATGACTTTAGTGATGTAGTGTGTTAAGAGGATCACTGCAAACTTGGGAAATCAACTAAAATATTGGATTAATGTTTACTGACAGAAATAATGGGACTAATACTTTATCATATTTACAAAAATTCGATGTTGCTGTAATTTGTTAGACGAATTTATTTTCTGGGGTTTTATACTGTATAAGGTCTAATGTACAGTATAATAGTTATGACCTTTTATTGAAGTTATAGGAAACTTTTTTCAATTATTATTATTATTTAGGCAAGGTGTCTTTATTTCCATTGTTATGTTTACATTTTACTTCTTTTTATGTAATTGTAATTAATATTAATACTAATTAAAATTGTTGGTTTTTTTTTACTTATTGACTGGTTTTATATAAATGTAAAAGTAAATACTTGTTTATTTCTTTTTTTTTTTTTGGTACTCTGCTCACAGACTTTTTTACTATAATATCTTAAAGTAAATAAAAATGCCCTTGTATTATACCTTCATATTTAAAATAACCTGCAACGATTGCCCTAAACATTATATTGGCCAAATATGAAGATCATTTAAAACCAGATTTAAGGAATACACACCGAAAACAAACCCGATTAAATCCAAATTTGAGTACCCCTTTTAGAAACAGGCCATAAGTATTCGAACATGCAAAGCAACATGCAAATATTACATAAATGCCTCAAAGGGCCAGTTATGAATATTTTAGAGGAATTCCAAATATATATAAAGAAACAATTTTCAACCCGTCTACATTATTGAACGAAAAATCCACTTCCAGTCAAACACCATATTTAAAAGCATTCTTAGATTAAAAACCCTTCAGGGAGAAAACACGAATCTCGAATTGTAAAGTCATTCAGTACAGGCCAAGTTATGAACAAGTAAGGATGTGCTTGATTTATTAAACATTTTAATGAAATAGTGACAGTGTGAGTTATCTTTAATGTTTAATTTAATAAACAAACGCAAGCAAAAATCATTTCGACAATACCTGAATAAAATAGGCGAAACTATCGTCAACAAATAAGAAATACGAAACAGAACTGTGAGCAGAATACAACAAAAGTATTTACTTTTACATTTATCAATATCATTTTTATAACTGTAGACAAAACAATTGCTTAGCCATAGTCAATTTCACAAACAATACAACAAATAAATCAACGAAAACATTTAAATAGTCAGTCAATACACACTAGACCAAATACAATACATTTCACAAAATAATTACAATAATCAATTAAACGTAGAAAAAAAACATCAAAATAGTGACCGACAAAAGTAAATTAATATTAACATAATACAGACACATTTAAATATAATTACAACAGTATAATCAGTCCTATATATAAATTTAAATACAAAGGAGAGAAAGAAACCATATTCATCATGTCAAGGGCCCGGCTACAGTGCACAAACTCCTCCACAGAGTAAAAGGATCTAGACAATATCAGCTGTCTAAGGCTGGTTTTAAATTGAAAAAAATTCTGATGGTTTTTAATACTCTGTGGGTGCTTATTAATCAGTCTAGCACCAGCCTGGGAAGGAAGTTTCTTATATTCAATCTGTGCTGTCCAGCACGATAATTACTAGCTTGTGTCTGGTGGTATCTTTAATTTGGATATGCTCACATTTGAACCTGTAGTAGAGTATCACCTCAAGTAGATATATACTCGGAAGTGTAAGAACTCAAACTCTTTACACAAAACTACATGACTCAGCTTTTTTAAGACCTGCAATAAACTTTATCGCTTTTTTGCAGGACAAAAACTATTTGCATATTCCGAACTGACAAATCTCCCCAAAGGAAGGTTCCACTTTTCAGTATACAAGACCATAGTAAGTCATTTTAAGTTATTAATGGAACTCAGAAATAGATTGTTAAATATTGTTTAAACGTGTTCACTTCTTACATGTGCACAGAATCATAAAAATAAGATTAACCTACGAAAAATATCAAGTGTTATTCCCGAATAAATTACTTTCTGTATAAGTTTGGAAAGAAATAATACATAAGCAATGCAGACTTCTTCATATGTTCATCCAGATAACCCTACAAGGCAATGACTACAGACTGATGGACTTACGATGACATGTTAGTTTAACTTTCTTCAATCTGTGAATCTCATTTTGAATTCTGATTGTTTTAGTGTCAATTAACTATGAATCTTCTTAAGTATATTAAAATATCATCCGATTTCAAATGTTTTGATATACTGTGTTATATGAAAACAAAATTGATTTATCTAAAACATATCGAAACACTGAAAAAAATTTAAAATCGTTCAAAAATAAAATTTCAATTTTACGAAACATGTTTGCAAATATATGTGGTTTTTAACTAAGGCGTAGCTTGTACTGACTTTCAAACATCCTCGTTCATAACATTAAAACCGCACACAAAAAAAAAGAAGTTGCTTTTAATTGAACAGGAAACTGAGTGACGCAATACACAGAGGAAATCAATGCCCGAATGCTGTGCATGTATCGGGGATGATAATAATTGTTACGTCGATAAAGTTTATAAACATTTGGCGAACATTATATTTGATGATAAAGAAAACTTTTACAACTAAAAGTTTATAATGTTTCCTTTGGTATAACATGGGTTAGGGCGTGAATGAAATGTGCGAAATAGAAGGGATTTCAGTATGAAAACATCCCTGAAAAGGCAAAGCCATATATTGCTAAAGGAAAACATAAATATTTAAGCTTGGTTATTAATTTTAATCAAATCTTTGAACAGCTAAATTACGTTCAACTGAAAATTGTAACTATAAGAATTCAAGTTGTAACAATGTTAATGCAATAGTTATTATTTTTGTTGTGAATTATTAATATTTAACATTTCTTTTTGTCATTACAAATAGTGTAAATACATAAGTCTATATCTATTTATTATCCATCTTTACAACATTTGTTAGCTTTCATAGTTGTGCTTCCATAGATATACAGAGTTTAAGGAGAAGATAGACGATACGACGACTGTTAGATCGGGGGTTACTTTCTACGCCGCGTGGAAGCAGCACCGACAGGGTTAGAGCCTGAATAAAGTAACCATTAGTGGCGGGGTTAGAGCAAAGGAGTTTGCTCAATTACTTTTAATACTAGGAGATGGAAGCTGCTGGAGAACAGAAAAATGTATATTTTGGACAATCTTAGTTGAGTGGTAATGAAATTCAAAATTGAAAGAATTTATCCAGGACTTGTGGTTAAAAAAATGTGCTTTTTGGCTGAAGAAAGGGGCTATTTTATTAACTAAAAATAATACTGCAGAAGGCAGAAGCTAAAAAAAAAGCTCTAATGGAGATGCCTCCATCTAAGATTGCAAAGTATGTGTCAAAAAAATTCTGTTATGAAAGTAGGAGAGGGAGAGGTTCAGACATAAAAATTACATAATTTAATATACATATACAGTAATGTATTTTCATTGATGTAAACGTTCATCTGTCATTATTAGGGGGTAATTTTAAGCTACTAAAATTCGAACTTACACAGATTTTTTTTTTATAAAACTTTATTAAAATGTAACTTTCATTACAAACCAAAACCAAAACCCAAAAGTCGATTCTGGCGTTACTGCCAAAAAATCAAAATAAGCCTAACCTAAAAAGTTTAGTATGTTTTAAAATAGTTGAAGTGATATCTACCAGTGTTTTGTTAATGTGAAGCCACGTTAAATCCTAAACCTTTGCGCCGACCAGTATGTAAATAAAATTAAAGTTCATCTATAAATTAGAAAATAAAGGTAACTCTAACACGCGAAGTTTAATTTTTAATATTCATTTTTGCCTTCCGCTTACATTATTCCAATTAAAATATTATAAATACCTTATTTTACGTCTAAAATAGCCCTCATTACATATAATGTGACACGTTTTACTGTTACAAACACGTAAACTAATGTAGTTAAATAGTGGAACCGGTGAAATTAACATGAACCCACAAATATTTGATATTTATTAAAATAATTTAAGTAATGACGCCTAGGAGTGCATTATAACATTAAAGCTATATTATTATTATATGTACATGTATGTGTATACTGTTTAATATACTAGCGTCTCTGTAACAGGCAAACATCTCGCATCGTGTTTAATAGTTAGAACCACTGTATACGTAAAGTAAGATGTTTCTAACCACATAATTTAATTTTTTTTACGTGTTGTTCATATGTATTGTGACTTCATTTCTCACCAAAACTGTACCTAAATAGCTAAAGTAATATTCATGTATTAGGCCTATTGGTTCTGTGTTCACAGTTCATTTTAACCGTTTCACGACAAGTTCTGAGTTACAATTTTGGAAATTTGTAGTGAATACTTGTTGTGTGCTTAGACTTTAGTTTTTAGTATGGCTGAGAAAGCAAGTGCAATATATTTACAATGTTTATTTAGACATCGTACGCAAGGCTTCCAACTAAGTATATCATCCACGCATAAGCCCGGACACTTTACTTCTAACACCACCTCCTATTTTATAATACTTGAAATTCTCTTGTTGCCAATAAAATCCGAGACTATAAATTTTCACTAGAACTAGTGAACTTTGTACTTTTCCATGTCTCAATAGAGACTCCAATTGATAACCTCGTGTCATAAACTCTAATACTCGTGTCATAAACTCTAATACTCGTGTCATAAATTAATACTAATGGTAGGCTACTATGATTTTTTTTCTGCAGATTTTAGTACTATTTTTGGTTATTAATTTTCATACACAGGTTTTGGTGTTTTTTCTGATCCCCTTGAAATAAAATATTTGAGAAAATTAGACATCGCCAAATTTGAGTGATCTAATATATTACGTACATATTTATAAGCCAAAAGAACTTCAAAGTAGTATTTTTTTTATAATATCGACTAATATTTTCTGAAAATCAATGTTTTCTGACTTACAGTCATTCAGATATTTTGTAAACAGCAATTTTCTGGACAAAGTGGAGCACATGTTCGCTATATCCACGAAAGTCTCAACTATATATATTTTTTCCATAACATTATTTTATTATTACTTTGTATTAATATGTTTTTGTTTTACAACCATTGCAACCCTAATTGAATCTAATATGGAAAAATCAGATTAATTGCTCTACACGGAGACAAAGTGAGAAACCGAAAGTGAGAGGGAATATCGCGCAATTTGTCTCATTCAATAAATCAACTTGATAATTATTCAGTTTTCCTTGAGAACCAAAGCGAACACCTCACGTGTGAATGATTCAATTCTATGTCAACTCATGAATCTTTTTAAAAGCAATTTACCACCTACTAGGTTTCTTTGTAAGTGGTTTGCTTTGTATTACTCTTTCAATGTCCCGCAAACGCCCAATGTGGGTAAGTAACCTAAACATATTAGTATGAGTATAAATATCAAAAAAGTATCAAACATTACACTACATGAGTTGTAGAAGAGAGAGAAAATTTTTTAATGAAACGATGAAATTTATTTGAATTTTTCATAGAAATATTCGTTTTGAAATCGTCTGAATTCAAATTTTAAACAAAAATGGATTGATGTCTCTTTACCTACACATTTTACTACATTTAAGTACATTTATTTCGTGATATTAGCTAGAGCTTATAACAGCTTTTGATTTAAATTGGTAAATATTTGACGTACAGACTTTTTTATTTCATTTTTTTATAATTTAAATGTTTACTATTAGAATCAGCCCTTAAGACCTCATTATCGGTTCTTTACTAATTATCAAATGCAACTCTAAATAATAAAACCAATTGATTTTTTTTCACAAATTGAAAAAGAGTTATTACATTGATACGAACTACTTCTTTCACGTTTTGGTAAATATTATGAAGAAATAAAGGCCCGTATTTATGCACGTTCCTAGGATTTCCTTTGTTTAAGGTCTCCTTACGAAGCTTTCTTAGGCTTCATGTAATAATATTTTATTTTACATACGTACCTTTACGTATATAAAGACTTTTTTATTATATTTTTATCTCAATTTAAAATTTTACTACCAGAATCAGCCCTTAAGACCTCAAAATCTGATCTCAAATCGGCTCTTTACTATTTATCAAATTTACCTTTAGACTGAAACCTACTGGAATTTTTCGTCCAAAAATTGAAACTGAATCAATCACATGTTCTTCTAAAAAATTATTCGAACTAGTTTTGTCACACTTTGATAAATTGGGAAATAAACTTTAGAACGCAATTTTCTTATAACTGTATTACTGGATTTTTTTTTTTTTTTTTTAATGAGACACAGTTGGAAAGAAGTATTAATACGCTTTTAAATAACATCCTACATTTAAAATTTGTGAGGTAATTTCACCACTATTTTATAATGGAATATGTTAGGTTAGATTCGGTTAGGTTAGGTTAGATTAGGTTAGTTTAAGTTAGATTAGGTTAGGTTAGGTTAGGTTAAGTTAGGATAGGTTAGGTTAGTTTAAGTTAGATTAGGTTAGGTTAGGTTAGGTTAGGTTAGGTTAGGTTAGGTTAGGTTAGGTTAGGTTAGGTTAGGTTAGGTTAGGCTAGGTTAGGTTAAGTTAGGTTAGGTTAGAATAGGTTAGGTTGTCATCAAAGTAAGAAATAAAACTATTCCTCGTGAAAATACGAGTACAACATTTATGAATTCGTCAGAGTAAAACTAAATCTTTGAAACAACGAATCAAATGAGAAAATATTAGAATTTTGTTTTCGGTGGATCATTAGATACACAATAATCATACAAAACTGACAGGAAAATGTGTGCATATTGTTTTATTTGTTGATAAGTTTTATTAGTTGGAGAAATTCTTGGGAAGTTAGACACAGACACTTTTTTGAAGAAGTTATTGTATAATTGCACTAATCGTTTATTTTTCCACATACACTTATTACAGAGAAAGATATGCAGCCAATGTGAAGTCCGATTTGTTTTATGTCTTTTTGGAATCTATTGTTACTTGTAAATGTATCTTACAGTAACCTGACCTACACTAATTTTACCTAACCTAACCTAACCTAACCTAACTTAACCTAACAGTATAAAGAGTGAACCGATTTTTCAAATTTAGTAAAGATTTAACTTTGTGAATGATTTCGATCAACGTAAGTTACAAATATTATCTCAGAAATTAAGGACACCTGATATAAGACCAAATTACAAAATTCCTATTTTCTCAAAAAAAACTTTAACAATGTTTATTAATGTTTTCTCAAATATAGCTTCTTAGGAACAATATAAGTTAGAAGGTGAATATGGACAGCCACATATAAATCATGAAGCACGTAAACTAAGCTCCAATATCTTGAAGTAGTCAAAGTGAAAATGACAATGATGAAATGTGAAGCTACATCCATCATACAAAATCATAATGTAAAACTAAATTACTATTAAATTAGAAAGTATAAAAATGTGTTTTACCGATGTCGAGGACCAAATTTGGTATTTTGTAAATCATATTACGTCAGGCTTGTTTGTGTTATTCTGTACTTATTATTTATATTAAAAAAAAAATTATTAATGTTTTGAGATATATTATTATATATAAAAACTTCAATTTTGATGACGTTGATTAATTTTATTTTATGAAAGTTATGTGATTGATAAAAAAAGAAAATCGAGTTTCATGGAAATTTCGATTTTGAAATGATCTGACAACACAAAAAAACTGATGTTGAAAATGGAGTCTATAGCTAAAAAAATAAACAGATTTTTATTAAATTTATTCTGTGGATATATGTTGAATGAATCTCCAGATTTATATATTTAATTACTCAAAGTGTAGAGTACCAACCACAAGATCCAAAACTATAAGGTCAAATATTACAAAATTGGTCCAACGATTTCCATTGAATCATAACAAAATAGAAAGGCACTTCATCAATCTATTGTACTAAATATTCACTTAAAAAATAAACGTTTAATCGCCAGTATATTTAAAACAATTCAAAATACATTATTAACCTAACCTAACCTAACCTAACCTAACCTAACCTAACCTAACCTAACCTAACCTAACCTAACCTAGCCTAACATAACCTAACCTATCCTAACCTAACCTAACCTGACCTAACCTAACCTAACCTAACCTAACCTAACCTAACCTAACCTAAAATAACCTAACCTAACCTAACCTAACCAAACCTATTCTCTCTAAAACAATGTGGAAACCACTTAAAAAGAAAACAAAATATTAATTAGCCAAATTTAAATCCAAATAATCACTCCTAAAAAACTTATCTATTTAAAATTAATAATCTCTTTTTATTCTACGTATAGAAGGCGAGCGGGTGGTAAACATCCCACTGAAATCATTCAGACAGATCGCAATGAATCCATCACTAATCTTCTCTTCATAAGCCATTTTATTCTGTTTATTTATTTCTGTTTTTTCAATAAAATTTAAAAAAACCCTAAATATTTCCATTCATTCAAGTAGCAGTAGATTTTCAGATTGAGCATGCGCGATGATCACGCATTCATTAAACTGATGCCAGTACGTCGAGCGATTCCCAACTGTTCAGTTCAGGAATTACAATTGTCCTCAAAAGAATATTTGCGATGTTTTGACATCTATTTCAGTTTACCAATTAATAGTGCGATTTATGTCAGTGTTGTGAGATAATTTTGTGGTGTTAACGTTATAGATATATTTATATTTATAAACAAAAATTAGGTTAAGATATTTTAAAATATGTTGCTATAAAATTGGTAAAATTATTTTACATATTAAACTTTTTAATGATATTTATTCACACTAGTATATAGAAGGCACTTGTGCGTTTTTATAAAAATTAATATTTTTAGACGAAAAAGAAAATGTAAAAATATTTGTTACATATTTTCTAAAGTTGTTTAATATTTCGTTCAAATTTAAGCAAAACGAAATTATAAAAATTACTCCCTATTATAAATATATTAATTAATTTCGTTAACAGTAATAAATATTTTTGTAATGATGGCTCCAAGATGCAATTTTTATGTTAGAGTATTAAAATTTTATTTTGAGTTCAATGTGATTAGGTAATTTCATTTTTTCACATTTATCAACAGTAATCGTATTCTCCCCCCCCCCCCACAACATAAAACATTCTATGTCTACAACCTAAGATAGGAATCATTGTATGACTTATACCTCCTGATTCGAAACTAAACAGTATGGTTTTTCTTAAAAATTAAATTGTAGCCTACTTAAAGTTTGAAAATTTTAATTTGAAGAAAAAAGAAAAGTGAATCGTTCTAAATGTTGTTCGTTGTGAAAGGACAGATATAATCGAATTTAAATGAATTCAAAAACAAGTCACTTACAACCATAACTTCAGCATATTGAGATATAAAATTAAATCATTTCAATTAGTATTAAGTAAATTTTGGTATAGTTCGAAGTATTCTTATCTAACTTTTAACTTTCCTACCAATGTTGGTATTAAATAAAATAATTTTATTCCTAATCTCACATAAAAGTAACGAGTATAATGAATTTTAAGATATACAAAATTAACTTCTACATTTTAGCAGACAGGTTTTATTCTAAAAATTTGTCAGTATCTGCACAAAGCTTTTTAGCTTTTTAGCCTGTTTTATTTATGGGTATTTTTCGATAAATAGACGTTTATACGAATACAACTTTCTTTTTTTTTTTTTCAATATCAGGTATAATTTTTCATCTAAAATTTTGATAAATTTTTCTACAGTGTAAGCAAAATACTATTTCTGTCAATCCAAATTTTTTTCTTGAATTTTCTATCGAAAAGTAAGAATGCATTAATACCGCCCTTCAAATTGAAAAATCACAAAATCAGCTCAAACTATTTTGACAAATTGTTGTTGAAACGCGAAACTTTAAAAATTGTGTTTCACATTCAAAGTTGAAAATTTTGTTTCCAAAATAACAAAATTTATGTTCGTTATCGGAAGAACCTGTATTTGAAAAAATATTATAGTAGATATACAAATTTATTTTAAATCCATACTGGTGATTATAAACACTTAATCCTCTACCGAAACTTAGGTACTAAACCCAACAAAAATAAACTTTTGGCAAAATTGATTACACCTATTACAATTCCCTATTTTGACAAAAATTTATTAGCTATGTTATTACAGTTCACAGAAAATGATTAGCTTATGTTATTACAGTTCCCTCTTTTGGCAAATATTTATTAGCCTATGTTAGTACAGTTCCCTCTTTGGGCAAAAAATTATTAGCCTATGTTATTACAGTTCCCTCTTTTGGCAAAAATTTATTAGCCTATGTTATTACAGTTCCCTCTTTGGGCAAAAATGTATTAGCCTATGTTATTACTGGTGGTCAAATTATTATTGAGGTTTTAACATTTGTTATGACTTGAGATAATGTCCCACTATATTCCCTCTTTGGGCAAAAACGTATTGGCCTATATTATTACAGTTCCCTCTTTTGACAAATATTGATTGGCCTATGTTATTACAGTTCCCTCTTTGGGCAAAAAATTATTAGCCTATGTTATTACAGTTTCCTCTTTAGGCAAAAATGTATTAGCCTATGTTATTACTGGTGGTCAAATTATTATTGAGGTTTAAACATTTATTATGACGTGAGATAGTGTCCCACTATATTCCTTAATGAGCAAATGTACAAATCCTATTTTAATTTGAACTATTCATCTTATACATTCATGACTTTCATTGAAATTGTTCCAGTGGTTTCCGAGAATATGTGATTGACAAAAGTAAGATGTGTTTTCAATTCAGAGTCATATTATGTGTAGTCTAAGAAAATTGTGAAAATAGTAAAAAAATTGCTTATAGATTTGTTTATAATATTTACTTTTCAACTCAAAGATTTTAAAGAACCAGAAAAGTGATTTTCCAAATTAAATCCGTTTATCTGACATCTGTACGTAAGCACAATTAAGCCGCCAAAATAAAAATACAACATAAATTTCTATGTTATAATTCTTGAGTCCCAGCACAGAAATATATATAAATTCAAAGAAACGTTTCCAAATAGCTGGGATTGGAGTTAATATCTTTTGAATAATTCCAGTTATAACAAAAAAGACAGGTTTTAATTAAACATGAAATAGTACTAACCCGACCTAACGTAACCGAACCTGACCTAAACATCTATGAACAATAACAAAACTATTGCAAATATTATGATTTGGAAATCTAAATTCGTAAAATTTTATAATTGCGGAATGGAAAATGTTCACAAATATTAAAATACGAAACAAGTAAAGTCTGGTAACACAAAAACAGCCACGAAGCTCTTCATATCGTATTGAAGTTACAGATTTAATAAAGCAATAAAAATAAATGGCTGAATTAGGAACATGATGGCGGTAATAAGTTTTTTTACTAATTACAAAGCTCTCTCCAATTAGCTCTTAAGATGGAGGAAGATAAATTATGTACCAAAATAACTCGATAAGTCCCAAATAATTTTTTTCGTCTTTAATTATTCAAGACCTAAAACACCATAATAGTCTTTTCTCTCTTTTTTTTTATTTGCTTTAAACTATTATGTACAGGGCGTTTCTGTAACTCAGGGGGTTATATGGGTGAAAATAAAGAAAACATTTCCCATAAACATATGTCCAGAAACGCTTCTTTTACCAGATATCCGCCATTATGTTTTTTAACTAAATACTTTAAATCTCTAGAACGACTAAACCGATTGAATTGAAATTTTGCACGATGGTCACTAATCTAAAGAGCTAGTTTGACAAAAATAATCAACTTGTTCCAATAAACAGTTTTGAAATGGCGCCAATTTATATATTTGAAATGTATATAATTCATTTTAAATGTTTAAATGGCCGCCATTGATCAGATTGAACAGACTGATCTGAACAAGTTGATTTTTTTCAAACACAATCGGTTAATCCGTTCTAGAGATATATTTTTTTTTTTTTTTTAATGGCTGATAGATGTGAAATGAAGCTGTTCCGATCATATGTTTATAGTTTATTTTGACCCATACAAACACCCACTGAATTATCTCCGCGCATTACAGAAACACCCTTTATATATAAAAACAATATGTATACAGTGCAAGATATATTTGAAATATAAAATGTTGGTGAAAGTAAAATACTGAATTAAGTGAAGAAAATTGTGTTTCATTTAAATTTGTAGATAAACGTGTGGAGTGAAAGCGATAAAAACATCAACAAAGTAAACATTACCAATTCGCACAAACACCCAGTGTTAATTGCAATTTTTTTTTCTTCTAGTGAAAAGTTATATTACTATACATAATTATGGAAAATTACTATGGGATATTACAAAATCAGGTTTACATTATTACCAACAAGGTAGAAACTAAATTTTCCTGTTTATACAGTGTTGCTTCATTCTGTACTTCTTCTCTGGTAATCTTAAGTTTATAGAAAAGAACATTTATATATTTTCTATGATAGACATATTACCAAAGCAGGTGTGCAAACACAAAAATACGCTAAACTGAATTTCTTAATAAAACAGTGTAATTTTCAAAAGTAATTCTATACTTATAATATTCTTGAACTATAATCTTGTTTGATGGGGATATTACCAAATCAGGTGGCACTTGATGAGGTAAAATTAATTTTCTCTATATGTACAGTGTTTATTCTGTGTCACTTTTAGTGTTAAGCGTTTTATATTTAATTCTGTAGTGGGAATTTTTCCCACGTAGAAGCGAACTCTATGAGGTACAAAATACAAACTAAAAAGAAACTATTTCCCCTAAAATAACTGTGTTTTAACGTATTTCCTCACTGTGTCAAATCATTTACATTTAACTATGATGGGGATATTACGAAAACAGGTGTGCACTCTTTGGGGTACAAAAAGCCAAGATGGGAGAGATTGAATTGCCTAACCTGTACAACTGTACGGCGTTGCTTCTAGATAAATTACCTTTTTATAATACTTCAATAATTTGGAGTTTCAACCGGAGTCAACTGCTGGAGATCCTTGCAGTAATCCTTGATGAAAATTCTATTCCGAAAAATCACAAATTGTTTTTGAGAGAATTTTTGTCAGACTGTTTATTACCACGACAACAGAAGCCCACTGATCTATCTTGGTGGGTGAAAGCAGTCTGGACCTCCGTATTCACAGCCATGTTGATTGTAGCCACTGGAGGAAACGCAATTGTGATGTGGATTATTTTAGGTAATGTATTAAAAACTATTTTGTATAATACATTAGGAATATTATAAGGTTATTATATAAATGTTAGATATTTTAATTATTTGATTTTTCCGCTTATACGTTTTTTATTAGCAAATATTGAATTTACAATAATATTTCAAGTGAAAAATATACGACCTAGACTGGGAATCGAACCCAGGACCTTTGGCTTTACGCGCCAATGCTCTACCATTGAGCTATCCTAGTCGCTTCCCAGTATAGGGCGTAGACTTCTCACTTGACTTTAGTTGCTGCAATTTTCGATGTTCGATTCCCAGTCTAGGTCGTATATTTTTCACTTGAAATATTATTGTAAATTCAATATTTGCTAATAAAAAACGTATAAGCGGAAAAATCAAATAATTAAAATATCTATAAATGCATGCGTAAGGGCTGAAAAATGAGTGAAAATTAATTTCAATGTCGCATATGCGAGGTAATTAATTGGAAACTCAAAATTGCAGCAACTAAAGTCAAGTGAGAAGTCTACGCCCTGTACTGGGCAGCGACTAGGATAGCTCAATGGTAGAGCATTGGCGCGTAAAGCCAAAGGTCCTGGGTTCGATTCCCAGTCTAGGTCGTATATTTTTCACTTGAAATATTATTGTAAAAAAATTAATGTTAGGTTAGAAAATTAGCATCCATCTTTTGATATCATTTTACATTCTGTGACGTCTCACTTCTAGGTTATAAATTGTTACTTATAAAAAGTTATGTAATTGTAAATCAAAATTGAATCAAATATTTTCTGTTAATTTGCCTTTATATCGGTCTTACTACAAAAAAGCTGTTCCTGAAATTTCACTATCATCATAAGTTACGTGGTGAGGTTTTTCTGCGCCATAACATAAATATATTTTAAGGTTGATAGGTTAGGTTAGGTTGGATTAGGTTAGGTTAGGTTATGTTAGGTTAGGTTAGGTTAGGTTAGGTTAGGTTAGGTTAGGTTAGGTTAGGTTAGGTTAGGTTAGGTTAGGTTAGGTTAGGTTAGGTTAGGTTAGGTTAGGTTAGGTTAGGTTAGGTTAGTTTAGGTTAGGTTAGGTTAGGTTAGGTTAGGTTAGGTTAGGTTATGTTAGGTTAGGTTAGGTTAGGTTAGGTTAGGTTAGGTTAGGTTAGGTTAGGTTAGGTTAGGTTAGGTTAGGTTAGGTTAGGTTAGGTTAGGTTAGGTTAGGTTATGTTAGGTTAGGTTAGGTTAGGTTAGGTTAGGTTAGGTTAGGTTAGGTTAGGTTAGGTTAGGTTAGGTTAGGTTAGGTTAGGTTAGGTTAGGTTAGGTTAGGTTAGGTTAGTTTAGGTTAGGTTAGGTTAGGTTAGGTTAGGTTAGGTTAGGTTATGTTAGGTTAGGTTAGGTTAGGTTAGGTTAGGTTAGGTTAGGTTAGGTTAGGTTAGGTTAGGTTAGGTTGGGTTAGGTTAGGTTAGGTTAGGTTAGGAGAGTACGTATCGTAATATTAAGCCCGGTGGATCGAACACAACAAATTGACAAAAGGTGTATTCGTGTGTTTTATATATGTTTCTTGTGTTAGATGTACAATAATTAAGAGTTTGTATTTTTAATTGACAAGGGACAATCCTGCCGCAACGGTTTTTTAACTGGAAAATAGCTGAATAGCCGAAACGTGCGTCGTATAATATACACAACGGTAAACAGAATACTGGTGACAATAAATGAAATAATTGTTTATTATAATCAGTATTCATAATGACAATAACTTAACATAACCTATGTTTTATCATGAGTAGAACACAAACCTAAATTAAATTTACTACAAGTAATGGTTTTCCGCGGTTTTTCTAAAATACTAAACATTTTTTCTAATTTGTACAACAAGTTGTATGTATTTTAAAATACAGAATTGAATGTTTTGAACTTAGTACGAGAGTTGTATTGTTTTCAAGCCATTAATTTTTTTAATTACATTAGTTTATGTGTATATATCATATGAATACATACTGTATTGTGCATGTTATTTTGGATTGTGAAGATATTTTTTATAATTATATTTTATATATAAACTAAAAATTTTAACGTAAACTAAAATTTAATATTTTTTTTAAATCATGTAGTATGTGTAGTCAATTACATTTTTTTTTTTTTTTTTTTTTTTTTTTTTTTTTTTTTTTTTTTTTTTTTTTTTTTTTTTTTTTGCACGGATAATTTTAACGTGCTAAATTAAACTTGCAATGAGAATGGTTTTTAGGGGAATATTATATTTTGAAAATTATTAATATTGTTTGTATTCCCTTTTTTCCGAAAAAAAAAATATCATTACTGAATTAATAGCACTTTTTTCCTAAAAGAAAAAATAATAGATTTTCTATATTGAATTAATTATGTTTTGAATCTTCAATTTGAATATTATTTTTAGTAAGGAGCATTATAAAATTTAAAAATAGAAATGTGTAGTTTTACTATTGAATAGTTAATAGAAATAAAAATTTAATCTCTTTTTTATATTTAATCTCGTACATTTACCTTACATACATTCAAAACAATTAGTTTAAATAGAAAATACGAATTAGATATCTGTCAACTAAGTCACTTTTTTCTAATTATCACGTAAACTATAATATTCTTTTACGCGCAATATAGTTAAGGTAATAAATGTCCACAGTTTACTAAAATATTATCGATATCGCTTTGAACGGTTTTGAGATATTCTTTCTTTTATTTATTTATTGTTTTTGTTTTTTTCAGGATGTCACCTTTGTTTCCACTCGTGATTTAGTTTTTAGAGGAGAAGCATTTTGTTTATTTATACATTCATTCCTGTGTGGGCATGTAAGAAAGTCATTGCACTATTTTATTACTATTTATTCTCCTTATCTAATAATAATCGTACATTTTTATTGTATCCACTTTATTTTTCATGACATATGGAGACTGAAGAAGACGTTTCAATCCGACAACATTCTACAAATTCCAGAGTCCTAGTTTCCATGCAATAAATTCTCTCTCAACATATCTGAACAATAGGTCCCCTGAAAAGATTCTGTTACCATAGAAACAACCTGTGTTTTCTTAGAACAATATTGTGTTGCATAATGTAATGCGCAATATTGTTTATTGATGCGAGCAATAACAGGTTGTCTGTTATTTGATTACTTTCGTAGATTAATACTGAGATAATCTATTATGTTTTACTTATTGTTTTTAAATCTTCATTGTTTATAAACTATTGCAACATAAAATCTATACTTGTGGACTATGAAATGTTTATATTCATGCAAAGGATATACAAATTGTATTTAAAGAGCTTGATCTCTTTGGGTTAATTACAACCGATAAACAAGACTCCAAAATAACTTTGTGCTATTTTTGTACCGTTTGTGTGTGTGTGTGTGTGTGTGTGTGTGTGTGTGTGTGTGTGTGTGTGTGTGTGTGTGTGTGTGTGTGTGTGTGTGTGTGTGTGTGTGTGTGTGTGTGTGTGTGTGTGTGTGTGTGTGCGCGCGTACGTGCGTGCGTGTGTGTGGTGTACTTTAACTAACCAATTCTGACTCAAAGTATTTGATTTACTCATGTTTACATCTCAAATCAATACAATATTGACTCACTCTACACACAATTCCTTTGCACATATTAACGTGAAGGTAACCTCTCAAGTGTTTGTTTAATATTTGTATATAGAAAGAGGAAGAGGTTAGGTCCCACAACCTTTTCCTTTGACTTTATATCTTTTTCACATACAGTTGGTAAAATACTGGTCAAAGGATGTAGAATCGTCTAGTCATGCGAATCAACTTTGTTTTAAATCGAAATTATTAAACATTTTCATAACTACATTAAAACACCTTATTAACCAAAACTTCCCTCAAATATTCATCGATTCAAGTGGTGTGTTTCATAACATAGATAAAAAATATTAATGCTTAAATCCGCTCTACAATTAATTAGTACTTAAACTTAATTAATACTGTTATTACATTTTGAATAGTTTTTGTTCACCTATTACCCAAGTCTATTAACATAAAATACAATAAATGTTTAATAAAAAATAACGTCTTCCGAATTGTAGCTTGAGTTCATTCTTTCACGTTTCTCATTAGCAATTTAGTTTTGACTGTACAGTAGAAAATAATGAACTCCGATAACAATTTAAAAGGTCCGATGCGCATTTTTTTTAACTGTTAAGAATAAAACCTTCCCTAAATGTTATTTTCTATAACGTGTTTTGGAATCATATATAAAACAAATCATTAATTTCGCGTTAAAGAATTAAGCTCAAACGATGATATAACTGTTAAATTTATTGAATTAGTAATTCATTCACGAATATGTGACATTTACACTGGAAAGTGTTTCTATGGTGGCATCTTGGAAATTGAGGTTATGTGAAATTGTTTTGATTGAGATTTTACATTTTTAGAAGTAATGTGCAAATTACTGTGGGCATTTTTTACCGATATTATTTTACTTAAACATTTAACTTATATGTAGAACATAACTTTTTCTCTTGTAAAATGTAAATCGAACAATTTTTTTTTTTTTAATAATCGATCATTCTGGTTTTTAAATTGATAATTTCTTCATATTATTAATATTGTTTAATCGTACATTTCTCATCATTTGTGTTTATAAAAACAAATTCACGACGTTTCAAGCGTATAAATAAACTCAAATGTAAAATATTCAGTTGCTTACCGGACTTTGTGTAGTGTAGATCTGTGTATGGTGGTTTTATCTGATCACGACTGTATGTAGTCTTAGTTTTGACTGCTCAGGCCTATATTTAACCTTGAGTTCTTTTCTTAGGTTATAAATTTAGTTTTAGTTTCCAACATGGTCCTAGGCTATTAGCCTATATTGTTGTTTTTTCTCTTATATACTCTAGATTGAGAGTTGGTTATTTTTTATATTCACAAACGATGGCAAATGTCCGATATTAATAATATAGTGCTCTATTTAATGTTTTCAGACAATTAGGCGGTTCCATTATTGTACCACAAAATTTTAACCTAAAATCAATGTTTTTGTTAATTTTGTATTCCTAAGAAATTTAAAAACAAAATGTGTAATGACAAAACATTTACTTTTCACAAAGCCACATTTTCTCTCTTTGTTTTAGTGGTTAATATTTTTTTAGTTACTGATAAATGAGAAAATTAACCCTCTTAGTTTGATTTTAAATAAAACTATAAATTCTTATAAAGATCTATATTTTTGAGAAATAAAAATTAGATGAAATGTTAGGATAAACAACCAATCTAACAATATAAAATTTCTAACCCCAATAAATAACGTAGTGTTTTAAAAGTCTTAATTTTGAATCGAACGTTGTTGAGATAATACGTAAAATAAATGACAAAATCACACATTCTACATTGCAAAAATATTTAAACGTATTATTAGATTGGAGTGTTTCTAAACATCATAAAAAAGTTGAGTGCCATTAAAAACGTAATTTACAATGTTTTTTATAATGAAAATACTTTTCTTCCTACATAATTAAAAATATTTCTTTTTTTACATTTTAATATTTCTATTTTTTTATTAAAGTTTATTGATGTGAAGAAAAATCTCTGTTTATTAATTAGAAACTTACATAATAAATACTATCTTGACACAAGTTCCAGACTGTATATTATAAAACAAATTTACCCTCCACTTATTAAAATTCCTTTGTCAATATCAAATCAAAACGAGCAATCTTGATAGAGGTTTTACGAGGGCAGTTTTAGTGCGTCCATAATATTTTATTCCCTTAACACTGTCTTTTTTATATTAAAAATAATATCATCGAAAGGATCAATAAATATATTTACGTGTGTGAATACTTCATATTATTTTAGAAAATATTATTTTGTTATCATTCCTGATTTCGAAACCCTTCAAAGTCAAAACTGATTCAAGAAGTATTTAATGTGCTTCTACTTTAATCAAAAATAATTAACGGTTTAGACAAAAATGATATTTAACATTTTTTTTTTAACTTTACAAAGTTTTACTAAATTTCATAACTTAGTGTCATTTCAATATATTTATAATTTTTTATCAAAATTTTACCGCTAATCAAGTTTTGATAATACGTTTGTTTCGTAAAGTGCTGATTCGACTTTGACATCAGTTTGGTCACGAATCAGAAAACTCTCAAAACAACCTCAAAATTAAGCCAATTCTAATCAAATTTATAACATAATGGTTTGGTTTTGTATTTTTTTTTTTATTTAAAGCAGCGAGTTGAAATTTAAAACCAGTTACTATGTTTCCAAAAATAAATTCCAAATTTTTAATCTTGAGATCTGTAAAAGAGAGAACCTGTACAAGGTGTCCTAAATATTCTGAAATATCACAAGAAGTAATTTGAAACATTCAGCATTTGAGTTATCCAAACTAATTTTTTTTTTTAAAGAGATTTTTGTCAATTTTTGCGTGGGGTTACCTGGGATACACTCCAGATTTTCAAATGGTAAACCATCGTCTGACATGTTTTCTTTTTTAAAACGACTTTACTGTAAAGGAGGGAATAACGAAATATCAACGACATTATCCGAGCTCGAAACTTACGTAACTTTTGATGGATAACTAGTCTCTAACTGAACTATGCCACTCCACTGATAGATCTTTTTTAATGATAAAAATTACGTAAAAAAATAACATAACTACTTTATTGCCATTATTTTATTCAGACACTTAAGTTGAATGTTGTTTACTTGTCTTATTGAAACCAGAAAATTTTTAGATTACTAATTCAAATTTTGGTTTTCTTTATTAACAATAATAAAAAAAATGTCAAAATCTTTTTTTGGTTTCTCTAAATAAAATGGATTTACGATATCCAGTAAGTATATTATTTGCCGCCATTTCGTTAATTGTTGTCGTATTTGAGCTTGACTTTGTCATCATTTTATTCTTAAACACAGTCTTTATATTATAATGTTTCGGGTGTCCTATGAAGAGGTCTCTATTTTTGAGTTTATGTGTCATATTTAACTGATTATTCAATTGAACAAAAAGTTAAATGTTTTTCTTGGGTTAATGCTTTTTAAAATGAATTAAAAACGATAAGGTGTTTTCAAAGAACCTACCGAAATCTGGTTCCTTTATCAAATAAATCAATTCATAAATATAAAACTATGCTACTACAAAACTAGATCAGTTTCAAAGAAATACCATAGATTTTCTTACACGGAAAATGAATAGCTTGCATGTGCTACTATGAAATCTTCAAACACTAATTCACTTAGAAAAGTTTCATCGCCTACTCTGATACCAAAGTTGTCAGTTCAATATTTTGTCAAGAAAAACAGAATAAATGTTTATAAAACACATTTAGTTCACGGACTACTGAAAGATGACCCAAAGAGATTAGTGGAATTTGGTTTGAAGATAATTGAGCTTGAAGAAGATATCGAGTGGTATGGATGAATTGTATTTTTTTTTTTTTTTTTTTACCGAACAGGACATTTAAACACACATAATTTCCACACAAAATCCACATATTTTACACGAAGAGGGTTTGAAATCAATGGTTATAACTGTTTCGACTGACTTCACTAAGGATGATTTCACGTATCCCATCAGACAATAACTGGAGGCAGATGCACATCAATATTAACTGATCACATAGCTCCTCATCTTTCTCGGAGATGAGGGACTGTCTTTTCCAACAGGTTTAATCTCCTCCTCAGTATGCTAATTAGGCCGAAGCACTTTTAGATCGAGATCTTCTCAACTGATGGAGAGGTCATGGCAACAACTTCATGGGCTGACCTCCAAGTTCCCCTGACTTGAGTCTAAGTTTTCTTCCAACGGAACTTTTTTTAAAAAAGAAAGTTTATTCTCACCCTATAGCAACAGATGACGAATTTAATGAGGCTAATTGTAGAGGAATGCTGTTAATACCTCAGCAATTTTTCAAAAGGGCTTATTAACTCGTTTTTGGTTCGTTGCTATCAGTACATATCTATTGATAGACATCAATTCGAATAAAAGTTAAATTTGTACCATTAATAATTTAATTTCTGTTGTTTTTCTTTATTTTTACACATGTTATCTGTAAATCAAAATTTGTAATGTTAAAATAAAATCATTTCTATAACAAATCTTCACTCAATATCTTTGTCTACTTTTAAAGATACTATGTTTTCTTCGTAAAAATACAAAATGGCCAAAAGTGTTTTCTGATCTATGTTTATATAAAAAAAAAATCTTTTTTTTTTATCTCATAAATCAGTTCCCAAAATATTGCCGTGTAATTTTGAATCACACTATAAATTACATCTCCGGAGATCAAAACAATGAAAAAGAGACGTAAAAATTGAAGTAATTCATGATAATTTACTGTTTAGTTACGGTAATGTACAAATTAACTTCATTGCAAAATATTAAATACAGTAAAAAATTTGTTTTTTTTTATAAAATAAACACTTTTTATAATCTAATTCTTTGACTTACTGAAAAATACGTCCAATTTGTAAATTTCATCTTTCATAAATGAAATTCCCTAGTTAATTTATCAAAACACTCTCCCCTACACGGATCTTAGTTACAACTGATGAAACAAATTTAAGTTGAGTAGAGGTAATCAAATTCTTCCCTTCCATCGGAGTTTCATAATTAATTAATCATTATTATTACACATTTTGCATCGTTGTTTAGTTTAAATTATTAACAATTAATAAATGTTACAAATAGTTAGCAGTATCTATTTGGATAAGTTCATTAAAGTTTGTTAAGTAAACAACAGGTAAATGGTGATTATGAAAACAAACTTCCTTTAATCAGTGTAATGATCTAATTTTTTTTCTCTAATAATAGCAGTAACCCAGTACAAAAATAAATATTAGTTTTAGTTGAAGTTTTTTGCAATTTAAAGTGTAAGATTTCCATTATATTTATTAGTCGGAAAAATATTATTTTCATTGAGAAATTTCTGATGATTTGTTTACAAGGGAAAAAACGCAGCTACGGTCTAATTAAACAAAATCATTAAATTATGCCCTTTGCATCTGCGATGTAAAATTAAAAATGTAAAATTTCATAACATCGAGTTCTTCTAATTATAAATAAAAGATGTAAGTATATGCATTACTCACATTTAACCCTTTGTTCAATGAATCTATTTACACAAATAGTTGCTAGATTTTTAAACAGATTCCACGCTTTTACACAAACTGAATCGAGGGTTTTTATTAAATTTTAAATGAAGTTCTTTATTACACATAAAAATAATGGAACTTAAATATCTGCTCCTTGTAAATCTTCTAAAATTTGTTTCAAATAAATAGTTTTTTTATTTAAAAAATAATGCTTTAAAAACTTAACGTTTTAATTTTGTTACGTGTTCAAACAAACAGCTGATTCTTATGGTTGCTCAATTCCTTGTAAACACTTGCTTCACGATTATCCACGTTCAATGAACCCCTGATCTGTCAATCTACCATTATTACATGTAAAATTTAATTAAATTTGTGTTTGTTTCGTAGTGATCGGGTTATTCAAATACATTCAACTATTTTAATATTGTCTAAATATGGTTTGGGGAAACCGCTAAACTCAAAGTCCGATCAATTTAACCACTCAATTTCTGACGATCTTTTACTGGATTTCAATTAAATTGTTGCTGCTGAAGTCTGCTTTTTACTTTATTTATTTATTTAAATTCCCTCCCAAACATTAAATATTTATCTTAGTGTATTCTTAAATTCAATAATTTATTTACATCAAATTCATAATATTCTCATTATCTTTTTCTTTTGTATGCATATGTACTATTGATTGTGTATTATATTTTCTCATACTTTACTGCAGACAGTAGTAAATTTTGAAAACATATTTGCTATACATTATGATATAATCAAATTTGCTGACATGATAAAATCTCCACACAGGCTGTTACTAGATTCAGTTCAGTATGTTAGCATTCTCTCATAACAGCTTGTTATCTAGAATTCTGCTTACCATCCAGTATGACACTAAATACTGTTAGATGAACTTGTCTGTGCAAGAGTACATTGACAGTTTGTTTTTTAAATGTCCATTTTCAGTCGTGTTCTGTTTTCTTCCTATATTTATTTGTAATTTTTAAGTACGTTTGATAGTAAACATTATTTCCTTTTCAACAATAAAAGTAGATAAACATGTTGATAGTTTAAGTATGGATTTACCTTTGTTATATCTTTTAAAAGTATTTAGTAACCGTTACTTGTTAAATCGTTTGTTTCTCTAGTTTTGCTAAATATAAACAACGCTATCTGTATTTAGACTAGAACATGAAGACAATTTAAATATTTCTAAATTACATTTAATAATCACCCAAAACATGCATACTCATCTAGAACTTTAACAAAATCTATTATACTTAACCTTTACTCTGGAAAATAAACATTTCAGTTTTGAAATCTTTAGGAAAACTAGATACAAAGACAGTGATTTAGTTTCACCCGCTTTCTCATAAATCAATTTTCAAATCCACGATCAAAAGATTCATTTCAATAAAAGTACATCAAGAAAAATTTTGTGTTGACATATTCAAGCTGTCCTTCCCGCTTAAAACTAAATTTCTAATTTATCAAAACGTTTTATTTTCAACAATTACCAAGAAAACTTGTTAAACTCCCAGAAATAAAACTTGCTTTTTACATAGAAATGTAAACAAAATATTATGCAACGTTTATCGATTAGGGAGTTTACAAGTTACAACTTAATGAATATGTTGCTGTTTATGTAGGCTAAATGAAAAACTCAAGAATTCGGACAAAATAACTTGTGAAAATCTGGAGAGACCCCACACTTAATTTAAACTCACACTTTAATTGTTAACATTTAGTACAAAACAATCACACATTTAAATTATTCAACAACACCACACTAGACATTCAAAACAAAGGATTACAACTTAACATGGTAGAAAATATATTATAAGTGTTTTAAACAAAGTGAGAATATTATCATTGAATTTATTTATACTATGTAATAGAGTGTTTATTGTGACGCCATTATTCTATACATTCTCTTGTAACACATCATGCCCCCATTTTCATTTTGCTTTGATTTAATGAGTGCTTATTATTCTTTCTTTTATGATTTTTTATCATTACACATGCCATCATTATTATATATGTCTCATTTCTGCATGTCAGCATTATTTATTGATTCAAATTTGTCTTTGTATTCATTATTCAATATAAAGATTTGTCACATTATATTTCATCTTCATTGCTTTTATCTTTGCTTTTTCTACTTAATAAATATGTAACAGTATATTGTATATTAATCGTCCAGCTGGCATTACTGTTTATCGTACTTGGTTTTATTTTTTATTATACATTACTTATTTTATTCATCGACTATCAATCTCCTTGGCAACATGTATTTTCATCCTAGGGTCATATTTTTACACCGGCAGCGCTGTTGTTTTCAGTTAATCCTCCATTAGCCCTTTAACCTTTGTTGATCTAAAATTCCTTCCTGTCCCTACCCAACCTCTTCTCCTTTACTTGTTGTATTTTTAATTTATTTTGCAGACAAACTTTGTAAATATTTTATTGAGTATCTTTCTTCTTTAGCCTAACGTATATACCCAATGTTCGATCTATGGTGTTTTTATATCTTTGGAGTAAAGAAAAAAAACAGGGTTTCTATTTTTTTACATTTTTAATTTTCTAAAATTGTATTATTTAAAGAACTTTGTGCTTTCTCTGTTTGTATGCTCATGTTAATAATATTTGACTTCAAATAATTATAGTGCTGCATTTCATTTATAATTTGTTTAGCAGTTAACTTGGATTACTTTGAGTTTTGATATTAGACTGTGACAAAATCAGTAATTTTATCTTCATTTTGGTTTATTTAAAACTAATGTATATAATGATGCTGGGTATCCATAAAGGTCAGAATACATATGTTTCTGTATGTGACAGCTGACTTTATTTAATTTTGTTTGTATAGGTTGGTAATGCTGGTTAACATTGCTACGTTTCCATAGACTTGTCAAACTAGTGTAAATGGTTGCGATACAAGAAAAGGCTCAATATGTTTTATTGTCCCATGAATCACAACTACCGATTACAGTGCAAAGATATTTTATAAGGCAATAAGGGAGACTACCACTAAGCATTAATACCATGTTATCAGGTGGGCCTAGTGTTACAGAAGAACCAGTTGATGCCGTGAGAGCGTCTTTTCGCTGAGATTTTAGGGAATTGGAATTTCAAGTACGTAAGATCTTGCACAAAAAACTCAAGTTGTATCCCTGCAAAGTACAAATTGTGCAGTCTTTGAAGCAAAATGATTACCTTCGCCGTGCTGGCTTTGCTGTTTAGATGTTACCCCATATTGACTTAGACAATTACCTTAAACGTGTGTATCTTTTTACAGACGAGACAACTTTTCACATATCTGGTGTAGTAAATGCGCACAATGTTCGTATTTATGGCAGTGCAAATCCAAGGGTTGTTTTAAAACAGTTTTAGGAAGAGTACAAAAGTTGGTCTAATCCTCAAAAAAATCATAGGCCCATAGGAATTAGTTATCATCTGGATATGAATGAACTGTAAGTTGTACCTCAATTAGAAGAGTTCCAGCTATGGATACTGTTTCAACAAGCCGAGGCAACGCCACATTGGGCATCGGATATGTGAGAGTTTCTTGATGAAACTTTCCCTAATCGATGGATTGTTCGAGATGTTTCCAACTGTTTGGCCTCTCCGCTCACCGGATATCCCATCTCTGGATGTTTTTAATGTTACTATATAAAAGGCATTTTGTATGCTACACCAGTTCCTGATATGGACAAGTTGAAGAGAAGAATCAACGTTACATGTCCAACAATCAGAGAAGAGATGTTACTAAAGACGTGGGCAGAAATCAAATATCGGGTAGATAATGGCGCACGCGTGGAACTTTTAAATTTTGTAAATAAAACGTCATTTGTTACCATTTTCTGCAAAAAATGTTATATTTTTTTAGCCAACTTCACTTTCATTTTACACATCTTATAATCGGTCCAGGACTTTGTAGACACGTGCTATTTTTTTAGTTTATAATAATCTAAGATGTTAAACTATCAGTAACAATCAATAATAACATTAAAATAACACGCTTATTTCCTCAGCATTTATTTCTATAAACCTCCTCATTTCCTTCCGCATATTTATATATTTTATCGAAATCATCTACAAACTAACAAGTAACAACACTAAATGCAACTTCATTTTTTTTTAGATATGTTAAATTCAGTTTCATTTTTTTATGGTAAAAATGTGTTTTTTTAATTTTAGAAGTGTGTTTAAATGAATAATATTTTTTTTTGTTTGAGAGGAAAAACACCTGTGATTGTATTCACGTTTATAAAATAGTTTTAATTTTGTAGAAACATTTTCATTTCTACACTTCAAAGGTGAGAGATTTAAAGTTTTCTGTTATTTTAAAAACTCTTTAATATTTCCTCCCTAATTTTTTACAACATCAACCCCCACTTTAAATGATATGTCCGTGATAATTCTGTAACCTGTTACCCCGCAATACCACTCAACCCCAAAATCTACAGCACCCGAGATTGGAAGAGGGGGTTGTAGAACACCACAACACCAAATCGTACCCGATCCATTACAGGCTTTACAAGCGAATTTACACATCGTCCAAAATCAAACCCCGATAGTTTTTCCCAAAGATGTCACAAATTACACAAAACTTTGTGACACGTGGCAGACAAATTAAAAGATGGTCAAAAAACAATAATGGTTTACTACGCCTAAGACTGCAAATACATCGATAGCGTGACAGTAGTTTTTTATGTGTGACAGTAGTAACAATCGATAGGTCATAAATAAATATTATTAAAACGACATCCAGACATTCAAGAACAAAGAGTGTCTGGGTATTTTCAAGCAGAAATTCTAAAGAAGCACAAACCTATTAAATATTATATTTACACACGTATTAAAAAGTCATTTATGCGATAGGATAATTTCACAAAGTGGATGCAGCTCTATTATCCTCTAAACTGATAACGATCAGTCTTCTAAAGGAATTAATTGTTTTTTTTTAATATTAGAGAGGTTAGTTATCGAACAAGGAAATGACTACATCGAATAAAAATTATTTTTAATGGGTAACATTGTAATAGATTTCCAAGATTTGTGAAACCGTATAGAAGCACTGTTTTATTAAATTTGTTTAATTTTTATGCAATTAGAAATGAGACATGTAAATTGGTTTACTTCTATTCTTTGTTAGGATCCAGCTATTTTTCTCACAATTTGAAATTATAATTGAGATTCTTGTTGTCTTTAATTAACCCAAACCAAAAGTGGTGGTTATGTTAATTTTTGTTTTCAAACAAATTGTGACTGCCCATTGATTTCATAACAAACCAGAGACGTCAATTATATTCCAGTTTTAAATACAGTATACCATTTATATATTGGTTAAATTATGAAGTTTAAGGTATTTAAAAGTAAACTATTAAACACCCCTAAACTTGTTTAAAATGTATAAATATTTAAATTGTACAAACGCATTTCATAGAAGTACAAAAATAAATTATGAAATAATTTTGAGACTTAGAGACCGCAAAATATATTTGAATCAACTCAATTTTTACTTATTTATTTTACCTTTAAACAGAATAATTTTATGTTTGTATACTAAAAGTCACGTAAGGGATGAGATAATTTCACAAAGTGGATCCACCTCTATTATCCTATAAGCTGAGCTCATAGAAACGTCCGTCTGACTATAAATTTAAACATCTACTGGGATATTTATTCATGAGACTCAGTGTTTTATTTTTGTATAAAAGGAAACAATGTAATAAACAACTCCTTGAGAGAAGATATATCATGTTTATTACCGTTGGCGAATCATAAACTGGTTATAAAATAATAAAGGTTAGCTTATTGATATAATTAAAGTTTATTCGGGTATTTGCCATCATTTGTCTATATACACAACGTTTCTAGAGTAAAAATCAACGTTTTTATCACTTGATAATAAACCTTAAACATGTGAAATGTGTAAAACGCCGCGTAGTAGCCTAAAACACGTTGGAAACTAAAACTAGCATTAATATTCTAAGAAATAAACCCAGCACTAAAACTATAACTAAATATTCAAAATAACTAAAAGTAGTCACAAGCGTAGTCATAAAAATCATAGCCACAGAATACAAAGAACACCAAATAAAAAATCCTCTATTTTAAATAAAAATGAAATCTCCACAAGAAGTGATCACGAGGTTAAGCGCAAAATTTGAAAGTAATGAGAAAAGATTGTTCACTCCGATAAACCGTTAGGTAATCACGCCATTAACATACAACCCCTATTTAGTTAGTTGATAAGTGTAGGCTCTGGAGTTTACGTAGTTCCGCTACATATAGTTGTCCTGAAAATGTTTGTATCCAGTCTTAGTTACTTCGATTGCACAGTCTTAATTGTAGCTCTGGGTTCCTTTCTTATAACAGTAGTTTTAAAGTTTCCAACATGGCCCAAGGTTACTAGGTTATGTTAGCGGGGTTTTTTCACATTAACATGTTCTAAATTTATCACTTGATAATGGCAGTTGATTCATACGCTCGAAACGTCGTGTATTAGTTTTTATAAACATAATTAATTTACAATTCCATAATTTTCGAATAACTTTAAATTTAGAAAAGATTAGCTTTTTTCCCATTACTTTTGAGACCGAAGGTTCTTGGTGGAATTCCATGTTTAAGAAAAATAATAAAACACATTTTTTTTATTTTGTAACTTCTACTAGCTCAAGTGGAAGTTACAAAATAACAAAATTGTTTTATTATTTTTTCTTAAAAAGATTAGCTATTTAAATAATTTTCTTAAAATGTTGCCGATAATTAACAAACAAACATACGTTTATTTCTTTGGTCACACTGATTCTAGAACAGTCATTAAATTATTCAACCCATCAATAAATGTAATCATTCTTTAAATCATTAATTTCGTTTTCTAGAACAATCATTAGCTTCTAATCGACCATTAAACTCTCCCAATTGGAGCAATTAAATATTTAATTACAGATTAAAGTTTGGTTTGTGACTTTGTTGCGCTAATTTATTTTATGTTCATTTTGATTTAATTACAGTTTTAAAACATCGTTTAAGTTAACATGGCTTGTGACTTTATGTTGTGTTTATATTTAAATATTTATGAAGTAATTAAATTTTATTTGTTGTATTTTTAGTGTTCAAAAATATTTTATCCAAATTATTTACTGGTATAACGACATAACTTATTAATTAATTTCACGCCTTCTTATTTATTTTGTAATGATTCAAAGCTTATCAAATTATTTTTTTAGTAGTTCAGATAAAGAATTAACACAAGTCATTGAGTTATTAAGTAAGTATAACTTAGAGAATAAGACACGATTCATTTATTTATTTTAGGATGAAGAATTCAATATTAACTTTAGGTTCAGTAATGAAGGTTCACATTTTAGACATAATAGCACAACGTTTGGAGAATATGATCATATTACTCATTGCTCATATTACTCATTGCTCATTGCTCATATTACTCAATGCTTATATTACTCATTGCTCATATTACTCATTGCTCATTGCTCATATTACTCATTGCTCATATTACTCATTGCTCATTGCTCATATTACTCATTGCTTATATTACTCATTGCTCATATTACTCATTGCTCATTGCTCATATTACTCATTGCTCATATTACTCATTGCTCATTGCTCATATTACTCAATGCTTATATTACTCATTGCTCATATTACTCATTGCTCATTGCTCATATTACTCATTGCTCATATTACTCATTGCTCATTGCTCATATTACTCATTGCTCATATTACTCATTGCTCATTGCTCATATTACTCATTGCTCATATTACTCATTGCTCATTGCTCATATTACTCATTGCTCATATTACTCATTGTTCATTGCTCATATTACTCATTGCTCATATTACTCAATGCTCATATGTTAAACCTAAAGCATAAAAAAGAAAATCACCAATATAACTTTAAAGCCTAAGATTTTGTTGGGAGTTAAAATTAAATCTGTAAACTAAGAAAAGAAAGCTAAAATTAGTCTTGAATAGTCAATATTTAACACTTAATAACGATAGTCGATTTATATTTTCGAAACGTTGTGTATATACACAAATTATGGCAAATCTCCAACTGATTGAAAATTACCTACTAGTGACAAATAGAAAACTGACAAAATATGAATAACAAGTTATCTACAATTTGAAACTATGAAATGATTAAATATTTAGTAGGGTTAATCCCTTTTATGAATCCCCTAATGCACCTTTCATGACTGAAAATGTCAGTATGGATTTATGGGCAATCACCAAAGTATCTTTCTCCTATCATGAGAGATTGGTAAAACGTTAGGTACACCTGACGTATGTCAAAAAGGTTTAAAAATTCATTAACACGGGTAAAAAACTAAAACATATCACAAACGTATGTAGGATCAACTTGTACACGCAATTTAATCTCTTATCAAATATTAAACCTAAATATTTATTTAAATTTACACTTTCAATTTGGTCACAAAGAACATTGTTTGCTTGGATATTTAAAATTTTTAATGGACAATTAAAGTAAATGAATTATTGATAAAGGTAAAGATACAAGCTCTTCTCCTTTTTCTTTTTGTTGTTCTTCTTCTTCGCGCAAAAACATTACACACTTACACCAATAAAAAATATTGTGTTGGAAATAAAATTAATCAATCATAAATACTAAATGATTCAAACCAATCATCTGGAACAAATACAATATAAATACTTCATGTAGGCGTTCCTAGACCTGTTTTGAAGCTTGCAAAAAAAAAAAAAAAAACACATCTGCGTCAAGAAATCATGATATAAAGAAGACATAAAAGGTGCTGTGAAAACTAAGAAAGAAATAAAGATAATAAAGCAAAACAGTGTCAGTTGAGATTATACAAAATATAAAATCTGTATGAATAGGTGTAAACAAAAGAGCACAAATAAAAAGTAATAAAGTATATAACATCCATCGAAAGAAAAATTTAAACAATGCACACACAAGTCCCAAACCATATCCACATTTTAAGATATATATATATATATATATATATATATATATACTGTTTTTTTTTTATGTGATTATCCATAGCGTGTAAAACCAATCATTTAATAACAAATAAATCTCTTAGCTCTTTTTTCTGTAACTAGCTTTAGCAGATTCATCAGCAAATAATTAAATATTCATCTGTATTAATTTTATTAAAATTTTGAGATAAAATATAATAAGTTAAAAGATAAAATAATATAATTATAATAAGTAATTTTATTTATAAAATAAAAAACAAATTGAGTAACAGTATTTTACTCAAAGTATTGATTTTTAAATAAAACTTGAACATAATTTCACACAAATATTTCGTTTATTAACTCAAACGCGTTTCGACGAGAATGTCGTCATCTTCAGTGATGCATGGGCTACAATAGTTATAGTTTGATAACTGAATATAGCTGCATTGTCGTTTGAGTTAATAAAAGAAATATTTGTGTGAAATTACATTAAGTTTTTATTAAATTTTTTATTCAATTTTATAAGTCAAGCTCAATATTTCTAAGTATTACAGTTCAGTGATATTTACTGATATATACTTGTAAATAATCAATTTCATTAAATATTGATTATGCTTCTTTATTTCAGCTCATAGACGCATGCGAACAGTTACAAACTATTTTCTGGTAAATCTAAGCATCTCTGACTTGTTGATGTCTCTTTTGAATTGTATTTTCAACTTTATATTCATGTTGAACTCTAATTGGCCTTTCGGTTCTGTCTACTGTACAATGAACAACTTTGTGGCTAACGTAACAGTGGCTTCGTCTGTCTTCACATTGGTAGCAATATCTATTGACAGGTAATGAAAACAATAACTTTCTAATTTAATTTGTCAAACACTCATGTAGTTTATAATTTATTTAATTTGTTTAGAATTCTAATTCATAGATACTATAAGTTATTTACGGTGAAGACCGTTGATATTTATTGGGATTACAAATTAATAATTAAAAAACACTTTTTTTGCACTAATTAAGTATATCATTAGAAAAGAAAAATTGTTATAAACCAGGATTTTGTAATGATTATAATTTAGGGAATTTGTTAAAATAAAGATAAAACAACAAAAATGAGTTGAAATGAAGGTTATCAATTAACCTGTAATATTTGTAAAGCCACATATAAATCAAACAGGTAGTTATTTTAAAACTAGATTAGATGAAGATAATAGAAGTTGGCCTTGGGCTATGAAGACTCATTTAAAAAATTTAGAAATTAATGAAGTGGTTAGGTTAGGAAATTAATAGAATGATTTGTAGAAAAAATGTTTTGGTATTAAATGATCAATTAGATTTAAGCAGTTACACACTCCTTAAAGTCATCATCATTTTCTAACTCAGTATCTACCCCTCTCTCATACTTAGGTAACTTTGTCTGGTTGTTTCCGCCGAGCGGCCAGTATTCTGAGCACCACATTTCAGTTGACAAGGGTCAGAAGGACAGGTCTAGAGGTTATCCAACAAGCGGTTCATTTTTCTGCTGCATTCTTTCACTCCCTGCACTCTTATACATGTTGCTAACTGACACTGTGCCTAAAGGTTTATTACGTTTGTCAATGGTACATAGGCCAACATTCATAGATTTATGGTAATAAACAAGTTCTAATAAATCTTTTCGAATAAAACGTAAAAACCATATCTGTTTTAAACTTTGAATTCATGTTTTTTTTTTTTTGTTTTTTTTTAATTTACAAAGTACGTTTTAGAAACTAAAAATGTGACTAACACATGTCAATTTCGAATCTAACCTAACCCTAATGGGCAACTTAGAAATCTGTTTTAGCAGAAAAATGTTTCAGCGAAAATCTCATACACCTGCCAAACCCTTTTGATCCTTATTAACTAAAGATGCGACGCTCTGACCACTGGCTTCTCGACGGAAGACACCATTTGTCTTTAATCTGTTAAGCTTCCTTGACAATGTATAACTAGCGAAAACATGGTCGGTAAGGTTCAAATAAAAAAGTAATGTATGAAAAAAATTGTGTTTTTTAATCATTCTATAAATAAGTGTTTTATGAACATCAAACCAAACCTTAAGGTATCGTAAGTATTGCAGTTGTTGAATTGTCGATCATTATTGTAGTTATAGTTAACGTTGTCTTTATAGAACTACAGTTGTTAACTAGAGTTATCTTTGTAAACAAACTCAAAGAAAATTACAACTAGGATTGTCTTTGTTGTTTCCCTTGTTGTTCTGGTTGTCATTATTATTCTGCAAGTTAGGACTAAGTAGACTTTTCAATAGTAATTTGTACCCTTCCTTCTTAGATACTTTCCTTGGTTTTATTCTCCTTTTATGTATCTACTATATTATGGTTTAGTAGTTTCTAATGCACTCAAAACAAGTCAAAACACTAAATAATGACAAAATTTGTTTAACCAAATAAAAAAACACATTTTATTTGTAACGAGACTACGTTTCGATTTCTATGTCATCTTCGATTGTTACATCTACCAAACCTTCACATCACTAAACTACAAGAAAGCCAATTCGTCATATAGATAGAAGGAAAGAAGGAATATAACCACACCTCCAATTGCAATGACTGAAAATCACATAAGGCTGATCAATACTAATACAGGATAAAATAAAACTCGAACAAAAGATCTCCCAAAAATTACATTTAGGTAATCAAACGCGTTTCAACGACAAATTCGCCATCATCAGTGATACATGAGCTACATTTAAATCAAAAAGAAGAAGCTACGTTTTCATGTTTTTGCTTACTTCGTTGTGATAGGTACTGCTACACCGTGATTTTATTTCCTTTGAGGCTGTGTTTGATTTGATTATAAGTTGGTTTTTATATTGTTTTCTGTTTTACATGCTATACAGAGAGTTATGAGGGTCAAAAAATGGATATAAGTGTTTTGTAGATATTTTTTAAGGTCTTCTGAATCCAAAATTGTAATCGTTGCTGTCATTATGTTCAGTACTCTACAAACCTAACTCGTAGACCGATTTCATTGTATTTTGGTATGTGGGCATTGTTTCCGATAACTCAAAATTTGGAGGCAACTGGCATTAAAAAAACACAAAAGTACGATTTTATCAAAATCGTTACTAACGTTTTCATCGTATTCAACGTAATATCTACAAAAGTTCCGGTTTGTGTGTCTTCGGTAAAAAAAATAAAAAATTGGTCACGTGGCCTATTATAATAAAAAGTAATTTCCCAAAATTCATTCTCCCTATTTCGTCCAAATTAAAATAAATGTTTTGATTAATGGCCCAAACCAGAGTGTGAAATTGTAGGTAAAAAAAAATATATATATATATATATATATATATATATATATAGTTCAGGAATAATCGGCAAAATTAATCTAATTAAACCTTCAATGAAAAGTTCAATTGTAATCAATTTACTTCAAACGGAATTGGCCTAGTCTCTTATAGTTCAATGCTAACAATGTTTGCGTACATTTTTATAACCATTAAAGATGTTATTGAAACGTTAACTTGTTTGTTTTTATTTTTTAGAAGTGTTGCACATTTAATTAGAACAGAATTCTTTAAAGATAATTATCAAAATAACTCTTCTTAATCCAAGTATTAATTAACATAGTTAACCCATGACCTTAAACTCAGTGTAAAGCCTTTAAATGAACCAAACCAATATAAAGTCCTCCTATAAAAACTCCAACCCACGGTGGAACAAATAATCTGATAGTGTTTATCAAAGTGGGTGGTGTTGAGTAGATTTACACTACGTGAAACCTATTCAATTGTAACTCTCATCTCCACTTTTATACCCATTAATTATGCAAAACAATGATGCAGTTTCATGATGTTTTCATTGAATGTAAAACAATTAATACATAGAATGTTAACGATTCAAATTAACATTTACAGACTAAAACACAGTACATTCTTCAATCCTATAACCGGTGCAGTATATTTTGTAACATTGCATAATTAGGTTTAGAGAAGATATAAACATTCAATTGACTAAGTGAAATATAGTCATTTAGAAATTTATATTCTAAATTGTCTGTTAAGAATTATTTGTTTAAACCATATCAAATCCAGCACTCTGAATTTACAGAATTATTTGTTAGAAATCTGAAGTAAAATATTATATCACGTAATCATAGACACAATAAACTATGAGGAAAACGAGGAATCCCCAAACCACAGAGACCTTGTTTTCCTTATTGTGAATATCCCCCATAATTCTCCTTGGATAGTTAACAATAAACTATGTTCATAACAAGACATTGAAAAGAAGAATGAAAACCCAGCACAGGTCCAGGTGACAAGGATGTTTACAACAACCCGGTAGATTTTGTTTTGTTTTTAATTTTGTTTTAGGAATTAATTTCTTTTTTTCTTGGGATCCCAATTAATGCATTGATATTTTGGTAATCACAAGACTCTTCAGGCAGTTTCGACTATTGATTCTATCTTTATGTATAGAAATCTTCAATTTTTATGTAACTTGCTACTTGTATATACAGACTTGCCTATCTATCTATAAAGTGTACTATTAAAGTTGTATTTCTAGGTATATGGCGATAGTACGGCCTCTGCAACACAGGATGTCCAAAAGTACAGCCAGGGTCGCCTTGGCAAGTATATGGTGTGCCAGCAGTATCCTTGCTGTACCGTGTATTTTATATTCCAAAACCAAGACAAAAAGGTACGCCATTTTGTTTAATTTACTTGCAGATTTTGTGATAGTTCGGATTTAAAAGAAAAGTATTTTTCAATTGGTCATAAATTCATATAATGCACATGTACTTGTATTTCAAAACGTTCATATGATAAACGTACCAATTAAGTATGGAAAGACTGTGTAAAGAACAAATACAATAATTTGCAATAAATTTAAAATGTGTCAGATTTCTTTTGTCACGTTCAGCGAATAGTAAAATCTATCATAAACGCCAAAATTTACTGATATGAGAATATGAATTTATTTCCTTCATAAAAATACACCAACAACATTGTTTTCTACTGGAAATTCAGTTGGTTACAGTTACCAGTATTTGTGGCCACCTATTTATATATAAAAAAATAAAATAAAATACACTTAACCAATCATTTCAGTATAACAATTACAAAGCTTCCACTCCGCGGCGTCTATATCGTAACATTTAGTTTAATTAATCTAATAATAGGTTATAGTCACATTACAAAATAATTTTTTTAATTAAAAGTTTGCATAAGTAAAATATTAATAACAAAAATGTCCATCAATATTCTATAGTCCATAGTTTTTTAGAAATATTGTAACTACAAAAACAAATTCAAAAATAAGTTCACTTTAAACAAGAGTAAAATTTTAAAAAGTTACATCACTAACATGAAATAGCTTTAAGCTATTTAAGGAAGTTATTCAAATTTTGGCAAGGTTTAATATTATGTGGTAGTTGGTTAAGATACTTAGACGCAATATATAGAAATGAGTGTTTAAACATAGATTGTTTGGATAATCGGAAAATTCTTCTAGTGTTATAAAATAAATTATTTGTATCAGTGTTGCCACTTCTACATTATAAATAAATAAATGCTGGAGGGGAATATTTTTAGTGAACAAAAACATGGATTTCAGTTTTAAGACAATTAAGTATTAATATAATGACACAATTTTGCTAAATTCTCAGTTTTTCAATATAACGTTTAAAGTGCCCCCCCCCCCCCCCAGCACCGAATACCATATTGTATCCAGGAATCAATTAAAGCAAAATACAGTATTCTTAATATATTGGGTTCACAGATATTCGTCAAAAAAAAGTTCTGATCATGGATTTTCTTTCTTATGTAATGTTGAAATCTGTTTTTGATCATTTAAATTTTCATATAAAATAACACCTAAATATTAAAAATTATTACGTTTTCTTATTGCTTCACACAATTTGAAACGTGGTAAAAAAGAGCTTCACAAAAATCAAAACTATTAACTAAACTAAAATTAACATATTATGTTTTACTAACATTGATTTTCATTTTATTCATAGAATACCACATTCTCATCATTTCCAAATCTTTACTCAGATTAGCCTATATATCATCAACGCTTTTCTCTAGAATAAAAGAGAACAACATCATCTGCAAAAGCAGTTCAACGCCCATGAAATGATAAATTTTGTAATTCATTAATAAAAACGAAAAATAAAATAGCTGATAATACTGATACATGAGGCACGTCTGCTTTGATAGTAAACAGTTTGATCAATTCTGACTTTTTTGAATTCTGTTACTTAGAAAACTTTAAACCAATCAAGATCAGTTCTTCTTACTCCAGCTACCACCAATTTTGACAGTAAGATACTACTGTCTACAAGATCGAAAGCAGTTTCAAAATCATTAAAAAGTCCTGTTATCCTATTATTTGAGTTGAAACTGTTATAGATTTTTTTTTCAGTTGCTGTTAATAAAGCATCGTCAGTTCCCATTCACTTTCGAATTAGGTTAGGTTAGGTTAGGTTAGGTTAGGTTAGGTTAGGTTAGGACGGGTTAAAAAAAATCTCAGTTGTCTAAATAGTTAAAAAGTCTCATTTTCATTATTTTCTCAAATATTTTTAGAAAGTCCAGACAATAAATTAATCGGACAGACAGACATTGTCAACTTTTAAAGAAGAACTTTTTTTCAAATGGCAGCCTCTATACCGATTTTAAGTTTATCTGAAAAAATGTCATTTTGAAAGCTTAAATTGATACCAATCTAACAATACCTACAGACATTTTGTCATAACCTATTGATTTTTTAATTTTTTTATAGTAATCAATACTTTGTTAACAACAATGGGCACAATAAGAAATGAGTTATCTCTGTTTTCGCGGGTACATTACAAACTGACTCGGATCACTCTGGCTGTATTGAGATAAAATTAGCATTGATTAATTCCTACTCTTTAGGGTTCCAACAATCATGCATTATATAACTCAATCTTATCAACGTGCTTTCCTGTCTATTATATTATTTATAACTGTCTTATACTGTGAAAAATCTCTATTACAATTTTTAATTTAACTAAATCTATTGCATTCTTAAGTTTTTCATAAAATAAGCTAAAATATAATCTGAAAACCTGGTCATACGGCTGCTTTTTTTGGGAATATTGTATAGTTTTTAGGTTTTTGTTATTTTGATGAGCAAATGCGAATTTAATCATGTGCTAAAAGATTTAGTATTTACTATGTTTTCTGATTGTTACCCAACTTACAACTCTTCAATTTTTTGACGGTAATTTATAGAACTTTTCATAAGAATTATTCGTATCGTTTGACAAAATAAAATCTCTCCAGTCTAACTCATTTATATTCTTAACTAGCAGCTTACCTAAATAAACTTTTCAAGGAAAATGATTGTTAAAATCAATATTCGAGATTTTAAACGTAGAGTTTATATCAATATTTAAACCCAATAAACAATGATCGGTAAGAGCAATGTCAAAAATAGAACTTTCAAACAATCTATTCAAAAATACAGTAGGTAGAAGAATAAAAACATAGGATAATAAGATAACCCTCTGGTTCTAGCTAACATGTTTCTATATAAGTTTATTTAAGCAACGTCTGTCTTATTACAAAAATAAAAACCAAAAAAAATTATTAACCAATTATTGAATGTTCAAATTACAAAATGAATAATTATAGTCTCTTAAACGTGAAATAATTTACGTTCATGCAATGCTTTGATATAAATTTGAGTTCAACTACTCTCTTTTGAAATGCACAATAAAATAACTAAGTGTACAACTTTTAGCTTAAATTCAAGAAACACTATTACCTTATATGTTTTAATTCAGTTGAGCCTGATCAATAGTTCACATAGCTGTTAACACAGAATTGTTCCTATTAAAATTATTTTTAATATTATTGACAATTCCTTACAGACTATCTACATCATTTCCCATTCATATGTTAAAATAGTTCCTTTTCATATTTGAATTACTGAGAAGCTTCATAAAAAATCCATAGTTGACTGCTCATGTATATCCTTTAATTGTTATAACAATGCTTTGCGTAGATTTCAGTACCAGTCCGTACCTCCCTCATTTGCATATTTCAGTCGCCATAACTCTCAATATCATAATTCATTTTAATATTCACATTTTAAATTAATCTTACTTTCTATTCTAAATTTTTATTACAGTATATTAATTTAATCTATATACTATTTCCACCAATATTTAATTTTATTCCATTATTATACAAATTATTACTTAAGTAAATACAAATACAAAGCACAAATACAAATTAAGTATTTATACAAATTAAAACTATATACAACAAATTGGATTCCCCACCTAGGTTCAATTTATTATTTCACCCCCCCCCCCTCTACCACAAGATTGATTATTGAATCAAAATGGTTCCCCGTTCATAATTTTACATTTCCCACAGCTGTTTTGGTAGTTTACCCAAATTGCTATCCTAAATCCTAATTTATTTATTCAAAGTCCTTAATTAATCCTAAATTCCTTTTACACATTTATTTCTTTAAGTCTCCATCCTATTAAACAATAAGTTCTTAATCACGTATGTACATTTCTTTAGTCCAACCTATCATAAGGTTTGTATTTTATGTTTTAGGCTTATTTAAATTATTATTATTTAAGTTGTGTATTGCCCTAATTTAAAATATGTTCTCCTTCAATTAAGTTATTCATATTAAAAGTTATTTCACAATTTTAATTAAGCCTAATTTTTCCTTACTTTTTGGTTCCAAGCTATCTTAATTTAACTTAACCCTACTGATGATAATAAAACACAATTTTTTTATTTTGTAATACAGCTTCGTCAATGCCCTAGCAGTCGAAACCATTGGTCAGCTAGACTAATAAAAAGTGGATATTATAAAATTTAAAAAATGTGTTTCATTATTTTTAAACATAGAATTCCATCAAGAACCATCGGTCTCAACAGTAATGAAAATTAACCCTACTGTTTATTTTCGTTTCAGTAGGCTATTAAGTGTTCCCTACCAATTTAAAAATACTTAGGCCATTTACTTTTATTTAATTTCATTAAAAATTGCTCATAAATATCTTGTTTCCTAGGCTATAATTATTGTGACCTGTCACAGGGTGAAAAGTGGCTTTGTCGCTCTCGAGAAAATTGCCAACATTTTCTCTCTTCTCGATAAAGTAGTGTTTTTCATTCTTAAATCACAAATTATTTATTTTTAATATATACAACTATTGCTTAGCTTATCTGTTTAAAACAACCCTTAATTTTTTTCTTCAATGTAGCTACGATCGTTTCGACTTCAAAAGATATCCTCAGGTTTGCTCATTGTCACGAACACAAATTACACATAACAATGATTACCTGAACACTTATCTACATTGAATAAAAAATATTTTTAAGAATTGTTTTAAACAGACAAGATAAAAACATTATATATGATTAAACCAACCAGATGTTTCAAAGAATACAGAAAAAAATAATCGGATGTAGAATTTTCTTACCAAATATGAACATTATAATCTATGAGTGTTTGTGTGTATATGTGGAGTCGAATAAAACTACAAGAAAGGTCAGAACTTATATAGTATATTATACTTTCAGATATGGAAACGGTCAGACCCGTACCGTGTGCTACATGCTCTGGCCTGATGGACAATACCCTTCATCAATGAGAGAATATGTGTAAGTATCAACACTCGCATGAACTGTATTATAACACAAAACCAAAATTTTGTTAGCATATTTTACTTACACAAAAAGTACACCTTTTCTATAAAACAATTCTGAAATAGTGTTACAGATCTGTCGGTATTTTTTCTGCTAGTTCTTATTAAAATTCCAAATTTGTTTTTTATTCACTACAATCTGGAATAATGAAAGAAACTTCCCCAAAACCACAATAAAACACTAACAACACAAAGACTGTATAGTTGTTTATTCTACTTTATGTACATTTTAATAGCACTGCTATCATCTTCAGTTTTACACACTAACTTTAATAACTACAATTACAACAACTGCAGCAAGGCGTCCCCCCCGCTACCTGATCCTCTTGGCCAATCACAGTCTGCCTCGTCACACATCATGTCAACGCCTTCTACCTTCTAATAGATGGTATGAAAAAGTATATGTATAAATTGAGCGGTTGATAATAAAAATAACTTTATGTTGTTAGTGTTTTATTGTGGTTTAGGAGAATTTTCTTTCATTGTACATTCACCACAGTGCTCTCTAGTGATTTATACAATCTAAAATGTCAAACAAAGTGTCGTTTTCAAGTTACAAAATACAGCTGATAGAGAGATTTAAGTACGATTTTTGAATCACAAGATGTTTACTATCTTCTTTACCTATTTTAAAAACTACAGTAGACGAAAATCATTTTTTTTTATTTTTAAAAAATTGATAATATGTCGTTTCGGATCTATTTAATAACAAACGTACACAATGTTTGTAACTAACGAATACTTGGACTTATCACAATTTTAAAACCGACACTTCATGATTTTTTACAGACCATTATCCATAACTACCTTTCACACTTAAGCAATCCTTGACAACATTGATGTGAAATGAACATAAGCAACTTAAACCGTGAAATTATAATCGTCAAAGTGCACAAAGCGAGTTAAATGCCTCGCCATGGCGACATGCTTGAGAAGTGAAACCTTTACCAAATGAACAAAATAAAATAACTAAAACAAAAAGTGTCCTCTACAAATTAGCTAATTGATTCCACTTTCGATGCAAGACGTATGACAACAGTAGCAGGTTTATACCAAACTGCTGTTGATATTCCAGAAGTTAATCTTGATTGTGATTGTATTGCTGGATCATGTAGTCAAGTTCTTTAACCAAGGATTCTTCTTCAATCGTTCCCACGTTGTTCCAGGCCTTAGATTATATTTTGAATTAGATAATATTTTCCGGATGTGTCATTAGATAACAAAAAATTGGATTTATTATTTTGGATGTTTTTAATTTTTCACTCTATTCATTCTATGTAAAGCATCTATTTGTTAAAACTACTTTTATACAAATACTAATATATTTTAATTTGCATTCTTTAGATACAACGTAATATTTTTGTGCCTAACTTACTTGGTGCCTGTGATTGCAATGGCTATTTGCTACAGCTTGATGGGGAAAGAATTATGGGGCAGCAAAACCATCGGGGAACAAACTCAGCGACAGTTGGACTCTATCAAATCAAAGAGAAAGGTTTGCTTCACATATGTTGTGATATTTATGTAGATATAAGGCAAAGTTTTATGTGGAAAATTGGCTTAACTCTATCATTATATTTTATGTGGTCACCACATAAATTTCTAAAAATTTACCTAAAAAAACAATATTCAATTCAAACTCATTTCAATAAAAAACTTACATATCAAAATCTTTTAGTAAAAAAATTACAAACTATAAAGTTTTTGAAATATACGGGACAGTCAATATGCCCTCGACCCTTCAAAATACAAAAATAAAAGTTTCATAAAAATGTTTTGTACTCCACCCACCCCTTAACTTGTTTATATCAAAATTTAGTTATTCCGCAAGAACTTTACCACAAAACAAACTACAAAATTTTGTAATCAATCATACCACCTGTTCTTGATAATGTATGACATCACTTCTCAACTTCGCCCTGATTTCTCCCTTAATCTTTAAACGAGTGTGTCTATAATCTAACCACTCCTTATGTCACCCACCCCCAATTAAAACTTCTACATGTTTCATTAATCAGACAAATCATCTGTACCTACTTTTTCCTTTAAGAAATACATCGGTGAATTTTTCATTTTTTATTTACATTAAAAACACTTCCACTTCCCACAACTAACTTTTTCGATTTATCAATTTTACTAAAAAATATAGAAGCAATAAATAATTGTTGGATTATAACTTTATGTTAAAAATAACATTTTGTATTGTATTATCCCATAAAACCATTGAAATAACTGTAACTTGTCATTGTTTAATGTAATTTTCCTTTTATTCAATATAATTTGTCACATCTTTCATCTACGAAGGTTTTTTATTAAAAATAGTATTTAGGACATGTCACTCTATTAATTTAATTTACTTCGATTTTAACGGAAGGCTTTGACCAGATTCGATTCCTCGAACCAATATCGATTTTGCATGAGAGGTTAAAATTATTACAGAGACGAAAAGAAAAAGTCGAAAGGTACTGGTGAATTTTTTAAAACATTTAAAACCATTGGAAGGAATAATTTGGCAAACTGACCACTATTACTCCAGTTTAACTTACCAAATGTTAATAGGTAATAACCTCTTTTGAACTGTTTATTCGTTTCAACCTCTACTTGCATCACTTTTATTAATGCTAACATTCGTCGTAACTCATTTTGTATATTACCAATGACTACATAAATACTATAAGACACGACATGGCCATGTTAAATATTCTACGCTTATTCTTGAGTTGTCCAATACCCGCTAGGTCGCTCTGCTAGAGAATCTGAAGTTGATGTGACTGGCGCTAGGTGGCTCTACGGTCAAACAATGTTTCAGGCGGGTAAGAGAAAACGCACTGATGCCACATATGGGACCAGAGATGCGAGGGAAGGTCGAGAATCGCTTATCTCAGCGCACGAACTGACAACACTGACTATGCTGACGGAAGTAAGTGAGAAGGTTTGTGAGAGAGAGAGGTCAACAGTTGTACAGTCTCAACCAAGTGGGATGCGTACAGTCAAGCACCTGCTGCTAGCGCTTTCTGATAGCTGTGTGTCAAACTTGTGACGAACAGCACCCGTAAAGCGTAGACTATTTCCCTACCCTATGTCGTGTCTTGTAGTATTTATGTAGTCATTGATATTACTTCTTTTTATTTTTATCCCATTCCCCTTTATTATTAGTATCATCTAATCTTTTAATACTCTATACAAATTGGTATTTCTTAAATCGATATATTATTATTTCCTTTTATTATTAAAAATTGTTATATTTATCATTCACTTCATGTATTATTATTTTATTACTAAAACTTTTCATCCCCAACATTCCTGTGAATAGATCATTTTAATGTTATTTAAATATTAAATGAGCATCTACTTACCCTAGTTGCCTTAAACACTTCCTATCACTCAATACCCTCCAGTTATATCCTATCTTTGTTTTCAAACACCTCCATCATGTGAGGGAGTATGGATTGTAAGTAATTAAAAAAAGAGGGTTTTAATTTATCAATACTCCATTTTAGAATTCTATAGTGATTTTAACCATATTAAATCATTATAGAAAGTTAATATCATTCTAACTTCACCAATTATTTAATTACCTTATCTTGATATTTTAGGTAAACTCGCTTAGTCGAAAAGTACTCCAAAATTGATCGTTAACTGTTGGATATAAAGGATCGACTTGTGAATGTGTTAAAGACTATAATAAGAACAGTTATCATCGCAAATACAATTTGTTAAAATTTATATATGTGTATAAACAAGATTAAAGACCGTTTCAAAACGGAACACAAATGAATGTTACCCTATCAAATATTTAAATGTTGAACTTTATAGTTTAATAATTCACCTAATCAAATTAAAAATAGTTTAACATACAAAATGAGTCCTCTCTGAATGTCTCTTATTCCAAATGGTTTACACAAACGACAAAAGTAAATTCCACACAATATCTTGATCTCGTACACTGAAACTCTTTATATAAAAATACCAGTAAATTTTAAACTATGGATTCACGAACCACATTTAGAGAATAATAATTTGATTAGTATTTTGGGGTAATACTAAACTCATAAATAACTATAGGATGATATAATTATCAAATCAACTTATCTCCGTTCATTTCAAGCTTTTACTACTAATATAAACTTTACTTAAATGTTCTTACTGAACAATATATTGACTTGACTATACAGCTTATTGCTCCTCTTCGCTCATTAGTCTCTTGGCCATTTTGAGAATTCTTACCCCATTCCAATTTATTGGTTCCTGATGGGTTTAAAACATCTTTTTCCTTACTCTGTTGTTTATTTCGACCGACTACTTTTATTGAACTTCGCATATTTTTGCCTACGTTAAACTTTCTGTTTATATATCCGAAGACTGTTTATATATCTGTTAATAGACTTTCATTAAAAATAATGTACTCTTATACTATAATATATACAATATTTTTGTTATATACTAAACTAGCTGATGACCCCAGTTTCACCTGGGGATAGTTGAGATGGTTTTATAAAGTTTTTTTTCTTACCACAACCCTTATGGAAATAAATTATGCCCAAATACAGCAACACACAAATTTTGATCAAAATCGACCCATAAATAACAAAGATATGACACTTGTTTTTGAGGTAAAAACACCCTTGTAGTGGAATATTTTCAAAACCCTTTCTTAGTACGCGTTTACAGACCTACACACCCAAACCATGTTGAAAAATTCATAGCTAAAGGCTTCTTGGATCCAGAGATATGCTTTAGAGGTAAAAAAAACACCCTTAGAGTGGAACATTTTCAAAACCCTTTCTTAGTACGCGTTTACAGGCCTACACACCCAAACCATGTTAAAAATTCAAGCCCTAGGCTACATGGATCCAGAGATTTCGTGATCAGTCAGTGGGTTTTGACTTGTATACATGGATGGAATATATATATATAGAAGATTAAGTAATCTAAATAACAATGATGTCTCTCTTATAAAATTTCTTTAGTTATTTTAATGTAAAATTATTTTAACATTATTTCTAGAGAATTATTCATTACTTTGTATACAGCTCTCTCATAATTTCACTATATAAAATTGCTCCTTTTAATGAACTACTAAATTATCCCGTACTAATTTTACTTAATACAAAATCAAATTATTCTTAGTTATACAATTTTAAATTCTATTTGATTTTGATTTAATTAAAGATTTTTCCAGCTCCATCAAAACTGCTCAACAGGTACCTTAAGATCCTTTATCAGCTAATTTGTATCAAAAGAGTTTCTAATCTTTTAAGTGTATTTTAGTTTTAGTATAAATTACTTTTGAGATCTCACATCAATTTTAAATTATATAATTCTTTGATTTTTCTGTTCTTTAAGTTTCACTCCACATATTAATTTAATATTTAATTTTTTCACTCAATACTTTTGTAAACACTTTATGGTTTTTTGCTTTAGATTTATACTAATCATTTTTATAGATAAATTTCCTTAATTTTAAAATCCCAATACATTCAATTTTTTTTAAGTAGCCCTTTTCTACGTCTGATTGGTTTTCATTGGAAATTAACTTAGAACAACTTTTCGAAGTCCCCCCCCTTTCTTTCCTTCTAACGCAGTTAATAATTTGAAAGGAGTATTGATTACTAGTGTATTTTTCTTAATATATCCCACACTTGCTTCTGATTGGATTTTCTTCTCCATGAAGTTTGCAATCTCGTATACACCAGAGTTCATAGAAGTGAATTCTTAAGGGGCTTTTATGTGTGGTTTACTTATTTTCCGGGGAACTTTTAGTTCAAAACAACAGAGACTTGACACATGTCTTTATTGAAATCTGAACTTGTCCTGCATTCTATTACATCTTAAATTGTTTTCATCTTAATATTAATTTTCTATAAACATTATTTAAGAGATATTCGATTTTTACAATACATCTCTGACAGTATCTTTATAAACATCTAAAAAATAAAATATCCTAAATTTAGGAATGTTACAAAAATAAGAGATAAAGTCAGATTCAATTTCCTGGATCAATAAATATCCCTTTTTTATGAAATATTTTACAAAACATATCTGAATTACATTTATCTAAAATTAATTAATTCAATATTTTGCTTTAATTCCTTGAATCTCCCTTTCAGTATAACAGAATAAAATTTCCACTTTTTAATTAGTACATTTAAACAATTATTACAATTTTACATACAACATTGTTATTGTTATTATTTTCTGTACAAAGACTAAATATATACACAGCGTGTTAAATAAGTCCCGGGAAGGCTTAATATTTTTTTAACCATTACAGAGAGAGCTACAGAACTTTGCACATTGTTAATGGACACCAAAACCTATTTTAGTACGTATTCAGTGGAGCCACCTTTCCAGGTACTGATCACAACATTCGATAATTCGTTTAATAACTTACCGTACATCGTCGATTTTCAATCACTCACTCACAAACAATTGATACGCATAAACCCTGCTATTAGTAGATATAATAGAGGTAGAGGTTTTAGCTTCAAACTACAGTACTCCTCTAACAAAAAATGTAGTAGCACCTTGTCATAGGATGTGTCGGAGTAGTATCCGGTCAGAGGATGTATAACCGGATACAGTGTCAGCAAATATACAGTAGTTGATGCACGAGTCATCGGATACAGTGTCAAAATATTGTCGATATACAGTAACATGTAAAACAAAATTATTGTTTATATATTAAAAGTGTTTCGTTAATTTGATATTTTATTTGTAAACTTTGAATGTAGAATGTGTACGGTTAACTCGTTCACATTTTGAGATTATGTGAATCAATCGACCAATCAAATACTTTATTGTTCCATTAACAACAACATATATGGAACGTTAGTCAAAGTCATAAATAATATTAGTAATAATAATTATTTAGTAAATTAAAATACAAGCAACTTGTTATTTGTAACAGGTATGACTTGTATGTGACAATACAACTTGTGATTTGTAACAGGTATGACTTGTATGTGACAATACAACTTGTGATTTGTAACAGGTATGACTTGTATGTAACAATACAACTAACAACCCCTGGCACTGGGTTCGGTGTATATAATCACCGCGTGCTCGAGCCAAATGTACCCCTACAAACTGTTGTAACCCCGCTGAAAAGCATGGATGCTTGCCATTTACGAGTAGTTCGGTGACCATGTGACTCGCTGAGAGTAATTTGGAGGCAGAATATTTGCTGGATTCTTCCAAATTTATTCTTAACTTATATGTTTCTATATTTTGTATTTTCTTAATGAAATTATTAAGGGGTGGTTTTGAAAAAAGTGACTAGGTTAAGTTACATTCAAATGTGTTTAGAAATGTGTACTGTTAAATGTGTTACAAATTTCTTTATATATAGCTCTTAAAGTCATATAATCATTTATCAAATAAAATAAAATTAATAACTATAACAAAACAGTTGAGCCGGTCAATGAAAATTTGACTCATCTTGTGTTAATATTAAATGGTAGCATTTGCTAGACTTAAGGTAAAACTATTTAATGTGTAAAGCAATTCAGCTTAAATAAAAACATTATTCAAAGGAATATCGTTTTAATAACAAAAATTATTTAACCCGCCTCAAAATGTCTGCCATTTAATAGTTATTTTTCTTTATAACTTTTAGTTATACTTTAAATGTGGTAAGTATCGTACAAAACTATAGATTTTCCTACCCATAAATATACCAAAATTATCAAGCTTCTTAAAATTCTGTAAATTTCACTCGTAGATGAATTTTTATTTCTAGCAAATAATATCACCGATAACTCTATTTTTTTTCTAATAATTAAGTAAACAAACGAAAATTAGTAACTTTCAAATGATTACACTACTGACAGGTTTATGTACTAGACGTTTTGAAAACATTAAACTGCACATACAATGATGTTTTCAGGTTGTGAGGATGTTCATAGTAATAGTGACAATCTTTGCTCTGTGCTGGCTACCCTACCATGGTTTCTACATCTATGCCTACCACAACAACTCCGTGGCTGCAAGTAGTTACGTACAAAACATGTACCTGGCTTTCTATTGGCTGGCGATGTCCAATGCTATGGTCAACCCGCTTATTTATTATTGGATGAACAACAGGTAATTGTGATAGCCAATCCATAACATAAATAGTTATTTGTGCAACTAGTGAGCAAAGTGGCACTTTTTTAAACGAGAGAAAAATGTTAACGTCAATTTTATCGAGTTTAAAAAAGACACTTTGCTCACGAATTGCACATTATACTTTGTCTACAGTTGTTATTTTGAGACAAATAAAAAACATACTGCAGCAGTAACACAATTTAATAAAACATTAATTTAATACAATAGTTATCAAACAAACAATCAATTACAATTCGATCTTTAATAACTGCATTTTTCTTATTTTTCAGATTATTTTAAAATCTGAACTGTCCATATTTTAAAACTAACTACACAAAATATAGCAGTAGTGCTAAACAACACATCAACACTGAGTAGAAGGTCTCACGTCAAAACTGAGGTTATTTATGAATATTACAAATAACTTATGTGTATTGTTGAGGAAACGGGATTGCCAACTTCAAAACTCGGCAAACGAAAAATACTCTCTGTGTACATACACTGTAAATCATTTTTATGAATAATTACTTCCTTTTTCAACTTTAAAACGTTGTTTTGATGTTTATTTATGTTATTTTACATGTAAGAATTAATCTAACCTACATACGGGACATTTCCTGTATATTATAAATCAATTCAAATAAACTTAACCTAAATTTCGTTTTGTTCGGTTGCTATTCGGAGTGAGCAAAGTAGTGGGCAAAGTGAAACTGTTGAGAAATCAGCTGTTTTGCAAACTAATTTAAATGAACAAAATGCCACTTTGTCAACAACTGTAGACAAATTTATTTATTTTTCCTCTAACACCCTCCCAACTTTTAAATCACTATATGTTTATACAGTATTGGGTTGGATTACTTTTTCACATACAGGGTGATTTTTAAGGATGGAAACGGCTTACTGTATAACTTAAAAGTACTTGAAGACAGAAACAAATAGTGATCTACATAGTTCAAAAAAATATAGGTTTGAAATTTTTGTCCGTCATTTTGAAGTATTTTTTTTTTTTTTTTAATAGGAAAGTGGACATGTGATACAAGATTTTCATATTATGGTGAAAAGAGTTTTTCCATAAATACCAAGGTTTTTGTCTTATAAGCATTCAAGGTTGCAATGACGCAATATAGCGTTAGCTAGAAGGAAGGCATTTGTCGAAAAATTGCTTTTGCCATCGTTTCCTTGTCAAATTTGACATGTATCATGTAAAAATCATGTATCACATGTCATTAATATGTACATTAAATATTCATATAAAACAATCTGCATTTTTATTTTCAGATTTCGTGTATACTTCCGACAGATAATCTGCCATTGTTGCTGTCTGAGGCCAAACTACAAGCCCGACATTGAACTTCCTACAGTCAAACAATTCAGCCAATCAGACGTCTTTGTTCGGTCTAGATCTGGTAAGCGTTCACGGTAATAAAACAAGTTTGGCACTTTTTGTAGAATTACATTTAGTCGTATATAGTTTTAATTTATTACATTCATTAAAAGAGATAAAAGGTGTTGTAAAGCGATCTTTGAGAAGTTTGAAAATGGTTATCAATTCGAGAATAGCAAAGATACGTTTTGTTTGAATTATACATAAAGGTCTTTACTGACACATTGAAGTAGGCTATATTTTAAGATGTAATTATTAAATATAATCGTTCATGTTTTCTTGCATATTTAGCTTTTTCCTATCTGACAATAAGTTCAAACTATTTACATCCGGTAGTGTGCATGAAAATTCATCCCAATATATCCCATACTTGTAGCTTATAACTATAGTTGTTAATAATGTGTTTTTGAGGTTAATTGTTTTGTATTGTTGTCATGGTAACAAGAGATGCGGATAGAAAACATCGATATAGCTACACGGAACATCACTTGTTAACCAAATGGCTTTACTTTGCTCTCTAGAAAGCAAAATAAACTGTTTTGCTCTTTAAAGCAACGTAAGCTGTTTTGCTCTTTAAAGCAACGTAAGCTGTTTTGCAGTGTATTAGTGGATGTAAAATATTACTTTCCACAGCACCTGTAGGAAAACCATTGTATGCTACATTTTAATGAATTTACAACTTTTTTTTTTCATTAGAAAGCTTATTTCCCATTACATTTGCATATATTATAGAAATTATAGAATGTGTATGTTAGTTTATATGTGTGTCCGGCTATTTTTCAAGACTGTTTAACAGACTTGGTAGTATTTATTTATCAGGTTAGCCTCTGGAGTAATTGTACTTTTCATAAATGTAAATAGTGTTTGATTGTTTTAATTATAATTTATGAAGAGTAAATAAATTACAAATAAATATAAAATTATTATTTTAATCTTGAGTTTGTACATATCACAAAATCGGCTGTGCGATTTTACTCAATTTTGAGGACCTTAACGTCCCATTGTGGAGTCCTTGCATTATTAATTTTAATACATCAAGGAAAATTTGAAAATAAAATATCCGGATTAGGGTGGTTGAAACTCATATCATCAGTATTGGGCAAGGACGCTACAAGCCGCCAAGAGTCAAGATACCAATAGAGTCCGTGCGAGTTTCCCAACTAGTTTTTCCGTTGTGACAACGCTTATAACTACGAATCTTCTACAATTACGTTTATTTAAAACGTTTGGAAAAATCATAGATACTGTATTTAATTTTAAATCCCAATTGCAGAGTATAATTTTATGATTTTTTTTTAAATTAGACAATACCTGCTTGCCATCCCTGTAAACAAATCATCAAGAATTTCTCAATTAAATATTTTTCCGACTAATAAATGTTATAGAAATCTTACCCCTTAAATTAAATTAACTTCAACTAAAACTAAGAGTTATTTTTGTGTTGGGTTATTACTATTATTACGGGGGGGGGGAATAATTATTATCGTTAAAGCAAAAATTGTTATAATAATTATTTAAATAAAACAAATTTCTTTTAATTCACTTTTTAAAACGGACTAAAAATTATTTCTCGTAACCCCATACGAAAATTTGTGATTGTGAATTACTATGAAAATACTTATAAGTTTAAAACGAAAAACATGGGGTGCATGAAATAGATAATAGAAGTTTTTCCATCTATTGAATTAGGAGATACTTTTCCTCCATTAGGAATTTGAGATTTTTCTCAACGACACCGACAGCTGCTCCCTACACTCCTTACTACTGTATTATCTACTGCATGCGCCCCACGTTTTTCGTTTTAAATCTTACAAATATTTTCATACCTATTAAAAAAATATATAATCACAGGACAATCTGTATAGTGTTAAAAATCTATAATGAGGCTACGAGAAATTATTTTATACTTTTCAGTCGATTTTAAAAACTTGGTTTAAAAATAAATAATTATTTTCTGCTTTTAGTCATGTGTGTATGTTTGAAATTTTTTAATCGATTTGAAACATCTTGATGAGATTAATAAATCTCCAAAAACCATAATGTTGATGCCATCGAATGGTTCATTTTCCTTTTTTTTCAGTTGTCGCAATCTAGAATCGATCATGCAAACATTTCGTATGGAATCATAGAAATGACATCGGATGAACTGGAATTCAATGTCCTTCCACTGATTTCGCAAGACCTTCAAATATTTACCCGTGAGTGTTCCCAAATTTCCTACCATTTCTTTTTCCATCCTTCACAACTGGTAATTTAAATAATGTGTGTTGTTCCACCAGCAAGTAGTACCTTTACACCAGTCAATGCGCTTTTTTTAAAGCAGCGATTGACGGACAGACAAGAAAGCGAGTTTATATTACATTGTCATCCAGTTCTGAGCTGTTTAAAGTTTTAAGTATCTAGTTCATCGGGAAGTTAGTTTAAAATCGATTCCACGCCGAAAAGACAAACAAACCTACAAGAAAGTTAAAAATAATATGTCAGTACTGCTTACTTAATGATAATGAATAAATTAGACTAAATATGTTTAATTTTTTTTTAAACAAAAAACTATCTTTTATCTCATTAGAAACTACGCAAACGTAATAAAACTACTTATTTACTCAACTCATTTAGCATAGATTGACGTCAATGGCCTAGCTCGGAGTTAGCTTCGTTGCAGAGAGCTGTTCGAACTGACAACTAAGCGCTACTCTACTCTCCTATTGGCTTTTTTCCCTTTTTTATATAAATTCGTAGGAGGTGGAAAATCTTCAAAAGACAAAGGGAGATATCCGATCTTCCCAATAGTGTGAGGTTCTTAGTCACTAAAAACCACCTTCCTTCCTGTTAGTACCCCTATCACATAAGACAAGGAATCAGGAGTAGTTTTCCATGTACCAAGCTTGTGACTCTTTCCATGGACGTGTCGAGAAGATATGGTGAAAGAAAGCAGAACATTATGTAACCGCGGTGAAGAGCGAGGCAAATCCCTAGCAGGGACAGAGTCCAGGTAGGGAAAACCTCGCGACAGATCATGCAGGATCCCGGTTTGGAGTGTGGTGTGGGTGAAGGATGGGATTACCTTACAAATACCTTGTTAGTTATTTTTAATAGGAGCTTTTTTTTATATAATTTCGTAGGAGGTGGAAAATCTTCAAAAGACAAAGGGAGATATCCGCTCTTCCCAATAGTGTGAGGTTCTTACTCACTAAAAACCACCTTCCTATTTCTCAACGGACATGATTCCTGTTGCATAGTATAGGGTGCGCTAGAGTCGCGAAGACAAAAATTCACCAAAAAGATATTAAATATTATAAACACCTCTGTTAGTCGCTAAACGCCCACACTGTTGTGCAATTCAAAATGTTTAGTATATTTCTTTTAAGAAATGATTTTCATTAAACATTAAAAAATTGACTGAATTTGAACGTTGTTTTTAAAATAATTTCTTTATTTAACCATATTGCTGATGTTATAAAATAAAATTACATATTCTTCAAAAGTATTATATTTTATATTCAATTTATTTCAATAAATAAATCAGATCAGATCATTTTCTGAATTAAAGAAGACTATCTTGAAGTTATGTGTTAACACATTAACGAAAAAAGGTTTAGATTTTTTCATCTCCTTAGAGAGTTGTTCAACCGAAAACCTTGACCATTGTAGTGATTAGACTTTTAGGTTATGTAACTCTTTGATATTTTCTGACTTTTCCAAGCTGTTTTAGAAACGAAATTTGATATTTTAAAAAAGCGACTGCGTTTAACCCACTTTGAAAGTGAGAACTTTGGTTCTAAGATAATCAATTTTTATTTTTACAATAAAGCAACAGGCAGATGTAAATTATAACTTGAGACGAGCAATAAATGTAACATACATCTAAATTAGCGATATTGATCTCGGGTGAAATGGATACTCGCATTACTCGGTTTCAAATGATTTCAATACTCGTATTATTATTTCGAAATCGAGTATCTGCGCAGAATGATTTTGCGCATCGGATTCGAACTCAGCTTTACCAATCAGATCGTTTTAGATAAACCTACACTTTTGCGTTCTATCTGTTAGACTGATCCACCAAGTATTTATTTTTTTAAACAAATGTGATTGACACTTGTAATACGTAATTAAATGTTATCCTGCCTTGACACAAATTTAGTAATTTAACGTTAGTACAACTATTAGCAACATTAATAATTTAGTTGTTATTTAAAATAAGTTAATTTACTATATAAGATGGTAACCTATTAATATTTATTTAAATATAAATAATAACAATTAAATAATAAATTAATTTACTTTTTGTTAATGTGGAAATAAATGAATATTTTTATTTTAAATTGAACTAATCCCAATCTAAATCATTTTAACTCAAAATCGTAATGTTTAATTAATGTGTAGTGAAAAATCAAAGTAGAAACACCGAGCATTTTGTTTGGAATTGACACAACACTAACGAATATCGTTGTCCGAGGATTTTATTTCGAATTCATACTCGCATATTACCTCCTCCTTGTTCCTAGTTACGAGGATTTCGTCCGAATATTTTAATACGAAACCGAGTATTTTAATACTCGAAATGCTCCGAGGATTTTGATACTCGGACTCACCGAGTATTTTAACGAACTCACACATCACTAATCTAAATAGTGTTTTCTAAATTCGCCCTTCCTTTTAGCTCCAGCTTAGTGTACCAGAGTTATAACAATATCCGGTCTACTTATGTGACTATTGATGCCTTTTCTTTTCAGGCCGCTTACGGAGATCCGTGTCTTCACAATGGCGTCAGAGTACTCAAGAAATGCGTGTTTTAACTCAACTTCTGCGCAAACCACGCATAAGTCACAGCCTCGACTTAAGAGGTCCACTATCACCTATAAATCTCGATGTGAATGGACCTACTGTAGCCAGATAGCACCGCCCAGAGCTGCACGATAATTGTTCTAAATTTTAAATGTTTCTAAATTTTGTATTAAAATAAGAACTCAAAACTGGCAAGTTTTAATGTAAGAGAAATGTATATATTGTAAAAGACATAATAATAATTTCTTGGTTCTTTGTTTGTCGTTTTTATTGCACTCGGTTTAACAGAAGTAATAGCCGGAGAAGTCTCCGCTACAAGTTGACATCATTAAAATTGACACGGTTTGAATTTAATTACACTAATGTGTGCAGTAACGATAAATCTTTATTGCAATGACAATCAACAGCAATACTGAGAATTAAGATGTAGGACAATTTAATTGCTCCAAAGAAAGAGGAGAGTAAGTTGGAAAAAAATCTGAACAAGTTGTCTTTAAAAACGCAGTGTTGCAGGAATAAGTCATTATTTTTATATTTAATGAATATAGTTTCTCGTGAGAAACTTATAGTAATGTTTATTACATTTATATTTAATATTTATCTTTATTACATTTTAGTAGTTAATTCTGTAACCCCGAATATACAGCATTATTGAAAATAGGTTAGGTTAGGTTATGATTATTTTTACAGCGTGTTATTGTGTTTGTGTGAATGAGAGAAATATTTTCCAACTTTTTTACAATATTGTATTCATAGATAGCTGTAGTCCCTTACGCGGAATGCATATCCAATACCGTAGAGTGTTATCCTAATCCAAATTTTGTTGTTATTGTTTTTTGTTTTGTTTTTTTCCTTGTTAAGTTAGACAGATGTTATTTTTTGTTTACTGATATACTATGGTAACACTTTAGGGTATTTATGGTTGCATTATAACATACAATCCCCACGAATCGCATTATATATTCTGTTTGTTTTTTTGTTTTTTAGTATATTAAACTGCTATTAGATGCGTTCCAATCGATAATAAATTAACAAAGTTGCACAACTGCCTTAAAATAAAAAATCAAATTCATAGTCAGATCGGGGAAGTGGTTTGTAATGTGTATAAATTTATGAAAGAGGAAGCAGATATCAAGAGTGTGAAAATTAGATAAAGTTCGCCAAAGAACTGCTGCAGCTACCGGTGTTAGTGAGTGCCTAGTAACCAAAATAAATAGTAAACCGAAAGCTATAACAATATGAATGATTTTTCAACACAGAAAAGACATTCTGATCCCCGAAAAAATCCAGTTACAGAATTGGATGACTTTGATAAATGTGTTGTGAGAAGAATAGTGTACAATTTTTATTTAAAAAAAAAAAAAAAAAAAAAAAAAAACGACTACCTACTGTAAAACTCTTAAAGATGAAGTTTTAAAAGATGTCATTGACTTTAAAGAGTTGAGGAGGGAATAATAGAAATCCAGGTGAATGGACAATAGAGTAATAGTAAGTAATTATCCATAAGTAAAAGTAATAAACTGAGGTATTTCAGTAAAAGTTTAGGTTTATAAATTTCATTAAAAATTATGATTCAGTTTTTTAACTTGCACATTACAGTCAAATTAAAAGTCATTTGTGCGAGGAATGGTCGCAAACGCTGGAGTGACTCGTGGCGGTAATGTTTTCGTAATGAGTAGTACTATTGTGGCCACGCACAGACTACTAGCGGCAACTGTATGAGGATCACCTCTATGTTTTACTCAGATTATTGGAGAAATGTAATAGTTAACCAAAAATTACATCTTGTGTATGTGGACCTCAGAAACACTTAGTGTGCCGCTTGCAAAACTATGGGATTCTCTACAAGATACTACTATCAATATAAATGTCATCAAAGCCATGAAAAGTCACTTGATGTAAGGACTAGATGTGAAAGGAGGTAAAAAAACTGTAGGGTTACAAATATCCTACGGCATAATAACAGAGATATCTCTTACAGAAGGCCATGAAAACAAAGGTATCCTATTAAATGTCAGTATAATTTGCAGTGATTTGCTGATGATTAGGTCGTAAATTCAAAGACCTGACCAAGAAGTTGATAGAAGAGTAAGAGAAGTTGGTTTTATAGGTGAATATAAGGAATACAGAATATACGTGTGTGTAGGCGGCTGACATCACAACCTGATTTTAACAGTATAAAATGGATAAAGATGCTTGGGATGTATTTGTTGTTCCACTGGAACGATAAACAAACTCAATAAGGAAGGGGGTATTCAGGGATTCAATGTTTTAGATGGTAATTTCTGGATTGAGAAAGTATCTAAAGAGAATAAATATCGAATATACGATACAGAGTATTAGGACTGGCCGGTACCTGCCGTGGGCCACCCGCATGAGTTACCTACTTCATCTACTTCACTTGATCAAAATTTCATTAATTTAATTTGATATTTTAAAATAAAATCTGTAATATATTTTTATTCTAAACTTCATTAGAAAAAAAATGAGACCAAACAATGTATAATTTACTTTTAATAGAGTCCAAAATCAACAATGTTTGCAACAAAATGAATGACACTATGATGACTAATAAATGCGAATAAATAATACTATCGTATATCTTTATCGAAAAATATATACTATTCGATTTTAATGAAAAAAGGAACACCATATAATAAAAATAGTAATCATACAGTCGCTTATTTTCTAGCAAACATTGTTGATTTTGAGCTATAATTCAGTAAATTATACCTTGCATGGTCTCATTTTTCTTGTAATTATGTGTAGAATCAAAATATATTATAGACTTTATTTTCAAATATAAAATAAAATAAATTGATGTGACCTCCTTTCACTACCTCCCTTTTTTCCCGGCGAATTTACTTCCATTCTAACAACCCTGCTAGCGGGTTGCCTAAATGGTAAAATGCAGGGGAATTGTTTTGCATCAAATCAGTTTACACCCTCCCTCGGTGATGAAAATCAATATCACGCATCAATGTTAGAGAACAAGTTGTGCACCAGCCGCAAAAGAGACCGGATGCGTCCAAGGAAGTCCATGTCTTCTAGTGTACAGGATAACCGATATTTCATGTACCCCCCCCCATTGTTCACCCACCAAGAAATGGGTAATTAGCCCCTTTTGTGATGGGTGAGATGGGCCAGGATTTTCGGCGGTGAGTCTCCAAATTCCGTATAAATTTAAATATGTGATAAGTAGTTAAGGACCATTTTGGCTTAATACTGTTTCCTAGACCATTAGTTTTAAATAGAATCATTTCCCTTAATATTATTAATAGTTAATTTAATTTATTATGTATTATATTTAAGAATATAGTTTTAATGGCTCATGAAGCTAGCTGGCTGAGCTGTAGTATTTGTGTAGTCGAGGGTACGTGTCAGGTTTATCCCCCCATACCCAAATTTTCTTCCCGAACTCAAATTCTCTTAAATATCCACCCCAGTCCCAAACCCAATCCAAATAAGCTTCAGCTTGTTGCAAAATTAATGTTTTATAAAGTGAAGCACAGTAGGTGACCAGATGCGGGTGGTTTGGGGGTAGGTCACCGGACACCCTAATCCTCTACGCTTGTGTAAGTGAAGCGACCCTTCGTTCAATTGCATTCCCAATGTGATTTTAGTATAGACAGAAAAAAATAGGCTTAATAAAAGTTAGATTAATATAAATTTTAAAATAAATGCATTATAATGAAAATTGATGTTTAAAACACACAGCAAGACGTTACTTAAAATTTATTAAATACAAAAATTTAATCAAAATAAATCTTAAATAAAAACTGGTACTATAAAATTACTATTGTAATAGAACCTTGTCATTTGTGTCCGGGTGTTTAGAGTGTTATGGAGTATTCCATGGGCGACAGTGACGATTGTGGTTTGTTTTCTGCGTGGTGGTCTCAAGGTCTTAACACCCTTCGAATATGTTAAAATGTAACTTCTTAATAAATTGTGGCTTAATACTACAGGGTGTTTCAGAACTCTCCATACAAATTTCAGGATATTATTCCTTAGGTAAAAAGAAACCAATACTTAATACAACCAGGGGTCTATCTAGTTTTGTAATTGTTTTTTTTTCTAAAACAATATTTTTTAAACGGCTCTACAGAATTAAACCAAATTTGGTTTTATTGTTGATATTGTTAGTTTCAGTTAGTATGTTAAGTTTCATTATTGTACCCCATCTCGTTTCAAAATGGCGGCCATTCAAAATGTTAAAATTACAATAAATCTATAACTATCCATATTTCAAAAAATGTATAAGAACAACTTTTTTTTAAATAAATTTTATGCTTTTGTTTTTTTTAATTTCTTGATAAATAAACGATTGTGGATTTTGTTGTCCTGTTGTGTATGAGTATGTTAGTAGGATAATGTTTGATGGTTCGTATCGTACGACAAAATGAGTAAAAAGTCAAAATTTTAAAATATCTCTTTCACTTTATCAGCAAACAGACTAGATACACAAATAGAGATTTTTGATCACCATTTCTTAGAGACCAATAACTCACAAATTATATTTTGAATGGGGACAAATTATATTTTGAATGTGGACAAATTATATTTTGAATAGGGACAAATTATATTTTGAATGGGGACAAATTATATTTCGAATGTGGACAAATAATATTTTGAATGGGGGCAAATTATATTTTGATTGGGGACAAATAATTATATTTTGAATTGGGACAAATTATATTTTGAATGGGGACAAATAATATTTTGAATGGGGACAAATTATATTTTGATTGAGGACAAATTATATTTTGAATGGGGACAAATTATATTGCGAACGGGGACAAATTATATTTTGAATGGGGACAAATTATATTGTGAACGGGGACAAATTATATTTAGAATTGGGACAAATTATATTTTGCATGGGGACAAATTATATTTTGAATGGGGACAAATTATATTTTGAATGGGGACAAATTATATTTTGATTGGGGACAAATTATATTTTGAATGGGGACAATTTATATTTTGAATGGGGAAAATTTATATTTTGAATGGGGACAAATTATACTTTGAATGAGGACAATTTATATTTTGAATGGGAACAAATTATATTTAGAATGGGGACAAATTATATTTTGAAAGAGGACAATTTTATTTTGAATGGGAACAAATTATATTTTGAATGGGGACAAATTATATTTTGAATGGGGACAAATTATATTTTGAATGGGGACAAATTATATTTTGATTGGGGACAAATTATATTTAGAATGGGGACAAATTATATTTTACCTCACGACCTTATATGCTACATTTATTATATTCGCACCGATTATTTGGAAAAAAAAATTAATTTGTGGAATTGCAACCAAAGTGTTAATTATCATTCCTAATTTATTAATACAACAGTTAGTAAATTATGCCAACTTGCTCATTCGGTAGCAAAACTCATTACACAAACAGACAGCTGCGCCTGACATATAAATAAATATTATTCTAAAAACATTCTTTTAGAGTCAGTAACCCCTCAATGGACATTTTACATATTAACATATATTTCTGTATTATGTATAGGCCGAAAGTAAAAACTTTTTTGTGTAGGCCTATGCAACAGCTAAGGATGTTTGTCAGCGGAGTGTAAAGAAACACAGGTGGAGAGATAAAGGACTAGAAGGAGAAAATGATATCAGACCCAATGAACCCAACTCTGTGTCATAAGCTAAAAATGTTCAGATCTCACAATGTAATCCATTGCATTTCCTTTAGCTGTTTTTAACGAATTGTAAAATGCACAAATTTTATTTGTTTCACATTTATACAATCAATTTAATTTTTGTAATAAAGTCATCTATTAAATCCTAACTAGAAATCAGAAATACGTGTTTACACTAAAAGAAAGCAACATTTTTAGAAATATTTAATGATATTCTATGAGGTGAAATACACAATATATTAACAAAATAAATCGATAAACTGCATCTTGCACTTCAGCTTTAGAAAAACAATTGCATTTATTTTATAATTTTAGAGATCAACTATAAATAAAATTATAACTTACAAGTCGATAAATCGATTGTTAAGAAACTTTAAATATCCGATCGTATAACAAAACAGTATTACTGTACGATTTAATTTTGGTTTTCTCCTCGTTGTTTAAAAGTCGATTAAAAACCATTTGATTATCATCGTATTATAGAAATAAACCCCTAACCTAACTTATTGAGTTGCTCTGTCACATTAAAAGCTGATTAAAGATTATAAATAAATATTGAGGTTCACTTACGAGATCATATTAGATAGAATAAAACTCGAACACAAGATCTCACAAAAATTACGTTATAGTTTAGTTATTGTAGCTCATGTATCACTGAGGATGGCGACTTTGTCGTTGAAATGCGTTTGATTAAGTAAACATAATTTTTGTGAGATCTTGTGTTCAAGTTTTATTCTATCTGATTAAATGTTGTTAAATATGTTTTAATTATTATTAAAAAATGTACAGATACTCTGTATAAAACTAAATTTCAGATTAAAAGTGAAACATTTATACTTCATAAGAAAAGTGTTGAATGCAATTAACAAATTTTTAATTTAATTAAGACAGGGGAACGTTATGTTAGGTTAGGTTAGGTTAGATAAGATTAGTTTAGGATAGGTTAGGTTAGGTTAAGAAATTAAATGAGAAGACGAGGAAACTACCGAATATTTATAACGTATTTTATTAATACAATTCTGCTTTCATTTACTCCTTCATAAAAAGTCTAAGTTGATACAAACATTGCGCTTTTTACAATTATTGCATTTTTATTTTCATAGAGCTAAATATCAATTCTAAAGAATAGAGAATTTCTTGAAATATAATTAAATAAAGAACTGATATTTTTACCTCTTTCCGTCCTCTTACAATATCAAAATAAGAATTTGAAGACGAAAATAAATTAAAATTATTTTATAATTTGTTTCTTACAATGCAACGTCAACAAGAATCTAAATATACTCTCCACACATCTTGCTGACGTCATTGCAAGTGAATATCTCATAATTGTTGTGACTTTTTATACGTCACAACATTTTCATTGATATGCGAGATCAAGTTGGCTAAACTGACGTAATATAATCTAGTGGTTAGATAGTACAACCAGTTTGTGCAACAATTCCTACTAGGCATTTTAGAAACGTGCCTGGGGTGCAATGTTTCGAAGAAAACCATGTAGGTTGAAAATATTTAGAGGGAAATAATTTTTAGAGCGTAAGATTGTTTAAAGCGAAGAAAACAACGATTTCAGACCAACAATCTTGCCTTTCTAGTTATATAAAGAATAGATTATGGTGTGCAAGTGCAACGAAACACAACGCTCATCTGTTATCGTGTGCAGCTGTCTTGCGCATGCGCTCTGCTAGTTCGTTTGTCTAGTTTATTCTGCAGTTTGTGTACAAGTTGCCGTGCTGAAAATCTGTTTTGTTTGAGGTTTAAAAAGTTAATAAAATTGAGGGTGTGCGAGAAAAGAGAGACCGCCAAGCGTCTCCAGGAATTCCATCTGCACAAGGGAAGGAATCTGGAAGGGTCACGACATATCTCCAGAAACTGTTTTTTTTTGTTTTTTTTATGATGATGACAATTATATTTTTAGCGCCTTTTACAGTTTAGCAGAATTTTACCAAAATCATATATATATATATATATATATATATATATATATATATATATATATATATATATTGTATTACATTAAAACTAGTCTTACAGTCTAACCATTTATTTGTTTCTGGAATGTATTACATATAATAGAGATCACCCAATAGTGACAAAAAATTGTTCTATTATACTATATTCTATTCACGGATACACTGTGCACCACACAATTAAACCAACTCAAAAGGTTTCGTTCTCTTCAGTCTTCTGATCAGATTATAGTTGTCAAGAAGTTGGACTTCCTCTGCATTTACGTGTCGTTTCAAACGAGATTCATGCTTTGTAGCAAACCTTTTTATTTCACTAAAAACATCTGGAATTCCAAGATCCCGATGTAGGTCGATGTTTCGTATGTACCATGGCGCGTTGACCATGTTTCGTAAAACTCTATTTTGAAAAGTTTGAAACTTTTTAATCTGACATTTTTTAGCACAACCCCACAGTTGTATGCCATACACCCAGACAGGCTACAAAATCTGGTTATATATTAATATTTTATTTTGTATTGATAACTTAGACTTGCCTCCCAGGAGCCAATATAGCTGTCCATATTTGACTTTCAGTTCTGTTATTTTCTTTCTAACATCCCAACATCATATGACGAACTTTTTAGAACATTTTTTCATATGGCAAGTACGAATAAATTGTAAGTTATCAAAGCATATTAATACATACGAAATCAAAATCAATCTAGCATGGATGACAATCAGCTATCATTTATCTGCAATAAAGGGGATCGATTTTTTGAATCAATTCCCTTTTTGATACCCGTACTACGTACATATAAGGAAGAGGTTTACTCAGCGAATTCAATTTAATAAAATATTATTATAAACAAAACAAATGTAACTACCGACAAGAACTTTTTAACCCGACAATCATTCCGGTATTTTAAACCACAGATGAAGCTTTAAAGTTAACGATCTGAGATGGAAGACTATTTCCCCAATGACGTTACAACCTATATAAAAGCAACGATAAACTGCAAAATAAAATACTCTCTACAAAATGGAAGAGATTATGTCTATACTCAAAGCAGTAATAGTTTTTCCCTGTTTTCACATAAATTTTATACAATCATTGGTTTTTAACCTTGCTAAATCACGTTTGTCAACCTGAAAAAGTTTCAAAATTGCGAGATTTTTTTTCACTGATTTTCTTTCTAAACACAGCATTTTTATATATAAGTATACTTTAATACAAACAGTTGTTTAGAACTTTATTCAAACACGTTTTTCTATAAAACAAACAGAAACTACATTTTACCTTTATGTTGTCTCTTGTTTATATACAGAGTGATTCACGAAGTTTTACCTGGGCTTTCTACAGGCCTAAAGAAAGAAAAAACTTCATTAAACATATGTCCTAGATCGCTTTGGTAGCTAGTTACGGCTAGCGAAAGATTTCGCCATGATTTCTTATCCTGTCTTGCTGAAATCCCTGGATACATCATATGTGGTGAATTTATATACAATTTCACCTGGAAAACTGTAAAAAGAACGTTTCAGAACTAACTGTACCTTACATAGTTTATGAGGAAAAGTATAATCAGTAAGATGGCGCACCTCCCTACTTCTCGCTAGCTGTGAGAGCCCAGATTGATGGATTGGTCGTTACTGTCCATAATCCTAGTATTTGGGGGATGGATGAAAAATATTGTTTATAAGACTAAATTTCTTACAACAGCCCGCATTATGGATGTCGCTGAGCAACTTTAGGCCAGCCTTGCACAACTTGGAAGAGCAACATGTGCGATCCACAAGCGTGCAGACAAATGTATTGAAGTAGAAGGAGAAATTTTTGAAAATTTATTATAACATTTGGTGAGTTGATTTACCAGGCAGTTAAAAATCAGCTAATAGATTGTTAGTTTCATTACAACTTTTGTCATGTTTTAGTACACTGTGTTTTGTTTAAAATAAAAAACAATATTTATTGTTTGTATTTGATTATTTTTTACCTTATCTTCTAAAATTTGTTCAAAATTAAATTCTCTACAAATTTTGTTGATAACTTATACGTGTTTATCAGCCATTTAACAAAGATATTTTATAGCGAACTTTTAAAAGTACGTTTTTCGACCCAAATTATTTGTGTTTTACCACAGTTTTCTCTTAAACTACTAGAGAAACAGTTCTGAAACCTACTTTTTACAGTTTTTCAGGTCAAATTGCATAGACTATTAACCACCAAATTTGCCCCTTAATTTGTGTCCCAGGGATTTCAGTAAGATTGAATTTTACAGAAAGATTAGAAATCAGAGCGAAATCTTTCTCTAGCCGTAACTAGTTACCAAAGCGTTTTAGGAGATTTGTTTATATAAATTTTGTTTTATTTCTTTTGGCCTGTGGAATGAGCTCAGAGAGCGCCGGTGAATCAAGCATTAAAGGAACTAAAAACTAGAGAATTTGTTATAAAGCTGCCATTTTGAAACTGTGAAAATAGGAAGATTTTTGTTAATCAATTGTTCACTAAATATTACCACACTAACCACGCGAGTAACAAAATTTACTTTGTTGATTTCAAATTTCCTAATGTCTCTTCAACTGTTTTAAGTACAGATAATATACATGTAAAAACCCTAAATTCTTGTTTTTCACTACTTTAAACCTCTGTAGTGTCTAGACAGGTTTAAAAATTAAGAATGTAAAACCATCATAACATATAGGTATTTCTTTTGACATAACTGTAACAATAATAGTTCAAATTTCAGCAGGAACAAAGCTCTATTCTATTCTAGAGAAAAATTATATTTGATTTATTATTTGATTTCGTTGGAATTACAAAATTAATAAATCAGTAAAAGTAGTTTTACTAAAAGTTCTTTAGCAAATGTTAGTCCAAAACTAAAACCCCATATTCAGCATAACGAAATAACACGTTACCATTTCAACCAGAATTTTTTTAATCTCTAACGAAGATAAAAGATGGGGAGATGGGGGAGAGAGAAAGGCAATTCATTGAGGTCCAGACAACAGCATTAAAAATTAATTAAAATAAAAGTAAACAAAAGTGTAAATTAAAAGGAAACAAATGCATCTAAAGTGATTTGTATAGCTTATGTTTTGTGAAATAATAATAAAGTTAAAACAAAAATTTTAATAAAATATAAGTGTTATGTAATATATAATTTTTCAATAAGTGTATTTTTGTACATAAAGTGTTTTGAAAGAACTGTATTTAAATTTATATTTTTTTAAAATAACAGAGGGATATTAATTTGAAATTGTGTACATAATTTTGTATTATTTGAGATTTTGATTTTTTATCTCCACTAGGGTCGTTATAACTAAAATGGTTGCTTAAACCGAGTCCAAGCTTAGTATGATCAGTACTATTAACTGTTTTGATAATGGATTATATCCGAAACGCGTCAATAAACGTGAGATTCGTAAGTAAATAAATAGAATAATAAAAAAATGTAAGACACTATTTAAAAAGATACATAAATTGTCTTTGGAATTTATAAAAGCATATTATCGTTTGCAAGAAACATGTTAAAATAAGAATAGAATTATACAGAAATATATTTAGATAAAACAAAAACCTAATAAGTATTATATTTAAAAAATTCATAATAGATATTTTATATAAGTATGAATGCATGTGCGAAAGTTTTTTTAAAAATAAATATTTAAAGCATGCCATGTATTTAACTTATATAAGTAGAGAATTTAACACTCAAATTTATCTCTGTATATATTATCCCTTATTCAATTTTGGAACATCTGAAACACAGTCAAGTTAGGAATATTAATTTTAAGGATTTCCTACAAAGGTGACGAAAATATAAAAGTTTATATAAACCGAAAATAAACTTCCAAAGAACTACTTCCATTGTAAGACACATTAAAATGAAGATTTTCTATGGAAAGAATTGAATAATAAAATGAAACTGTATACACATCTTTCAACATGTAAACTAAGTAGCCTACTTTTAATTTAATTTTCATTAAGATAGGATAATAAAATAAGATATTTTAATTTATTTTTGGAATAGAACAGAACCCTGACGAAACCTTGTTTAATATTTCAATCTATTAGGTTAGAAAAATTAAATAATATTACCTGGATAGTCAATCGCATGGTTTCGTTTTAAAAATAAAATGTTATGTTTTGAGACACGTTTCGGAACCGTAATCCCATCATTAGTTAAAAATTGAACGTTCGCTCGTTTGAGGTCGTTGAGTATACAGGCGATATTAAAGACACAAAACGTAAGTAAAAACAGCTGATTACGCACATTGAGACGTTTGTTGATGCAAGATATAGGCCTACTACTGACCTTGGTATGTCCTGACTTATCGGGTAACTTTTTATTTTGTTTAAAAGGGAAAACCTTCTGTCATCATCACCTTATAAAACAAAAAAGAAGAAGAAAACATACAATAAAGACTCCAAGCACTTGAGTACTCTAATACCTGTCCGAAGAGAACAAAAGTTGGTCAAGAGAGACTTATTAGAAAGATAAAAGAGAGGGATCTAACCCAATGCTACATAAAAAAAAGTGCAGATCCAACAATCGTAATGGCTGTGTCGTAATATCATTTGATCGGAACGACAGTTCAACAGATCCTTAGGCTGATTTTAAATGCCTTATATATTTCTTAGCATTCACGTAATTTCCTATATTACAATGTAAAAAGGTGTTAAAATTTGGATATAAATAGTTTTCACGCATTAGATTTTGTCGAAATTTGATTTAATGTTGTGACAAGTGTTATTTCAACGCTTTTCTATCTAGAAACTTTGACAGTCATCCCAGAATATTTTCTACACTACAAATTTCTAATCGTCAACAATTGTGCTAACTAAAGTCTACTTTTTTTAATTTCATCAAAATTAAAAATAAATCCTTTTTCCCGAAAAGCTCTAAAAAAAAGTATATCCAACAAACAAAAATATAAAACTCAACTTTGTAACCCTTTGAGTGTATTTCGATTTAACACGTCCCGAGGTAAAATTGTAGCTCTGTATACGTTTATAAGAGAACATGAGACAGTTTGTAAACTCTTTATCATGAAGGCCTTAGTGTTTCATTATCGTAAACAAAATTACTTGAAGCAATCAATGTGCGTAATATTGTAAACAAGTTTTCATCCACTGTAAACAGATTGTAATGAATCGATCACTCTGCTATGAAAAGACTCTAGAGGGTGGCTGTTTACATTGTTAAGAGAATATTTTAAGGAAATTAATTCTGAAATCACCTAAATTCAAAATTACTTTCTTTCTTTTAACAAAATATATTTAAAAATTACTTTCTTTTAAGTTTTACTAATCTATTGATTAGTTCTATGTGGCTTATCGCTTACACAATTATATTGTAATTTAAAATACTCTACATTCAAATGATACGCTGGTGTAATACGGTGGAAATTTATTCTTCTTTTTCTTTAATAGAGATCTAAACCTATTTTAGTTAACATTGGCACAGATTTGTGTTCTAACATTTCGAGAATGATATTCAATAGCGATCTGTTGTATGAAACTTATAAAACAATTACATTGCAAAAAACTAGTCTGATGTTTCAAAATTTAACTTCTTTAAAGAAATATGACGTCCACCCACTATTCTCGAATCCAAACTAAGCCCTTATTGGCCGAGAAGGCCCAGTGCCGTGGCCTGCAAGGTCACCTGATCCTAATCCCTTGATTTCTTCCTGGGGGACACCTCAAGAATATTATTGTCTATCCATCTCCTGCAGCTACAATTCCAGATCTCAGATAACATATTGAGAAAGTAATCTTTAATGGATGCGAATCTTTGGGCGTATTCGGCAAAAGGCGCTAGATGGATGTGTGCTATACAGGGGCCGTAACTTTCAACAATTTCTTTAGTTTGTTTACAAATAGCACTGCTATAATTTGTATATTAAAGTGCACCGAGTTATCTTTTGGGTTACGGAAAAATTAAAAAACCTGTTTTCTAAAATTTTTTTGTAAAGTTTGGGGTTTTAGAAATATTGACATTAAAAATTTATAATGTCAGCCATTTTGAAAATATATAAAACAACGTTCTGTTTTTTTTTGTATAGAGATTGTTAAGGTTAGTTAAAAAATATGTACACCAAATTTGAGCACAATGTCTTTTCTATTTCTAATGATATTAAGTGTTTAGTAAAAAAAAATACAAAATAGCTGATAATATACCAAAATTTAAAAAATACATTTTTCATAATCGACTATATCAATTTTGATGAAATTTTGCAAAAACTGTTCAGAGACGAAACAAAATCTATTGCCTTCTTCACAGTGGAGTTATCAGTTAAACAATGTAACTTAACCATTTCGAAAGCACTAATATCTCATAATCAAAGCAATGAATTTCGATCAAATTTCGGTAAACTGGTGAAAATCTGTATGCCTCGTTTTTGGATGAGTCATTTAGGTTATTTTCCAATTGACTGAAGAATAGTAACACTCTTTTACATGAGATGTGACATATTGGTTTCATCTATATATATAAAAGTCAAAACCCACTGAATGATCACGAAATCTCTAGATCCAAGAAGCGTAGAGTTAGGAATTTTTTAACATGATTTGGAATAAGTCTATAGACTCGTAGTAAGAAAGGATTTTGAAAATGTTCCACTCCAAGGGTGTTTTTTACCCCTAAAGGATATTACTGAATCCAAGAAGCCTAGAGCTATGCATTTTTATAACATGGTTTAGGGTAGGTCTGTAGACGCGTACTAAGAAAGGGTTTTGAAAATTTTCCACTCCAAGGGTGTTTTTTACCCCTAAAACATATCTCTGGATCCAAGAAGCATAGAGCTATGAATTATTTATGATGTTTTGGGTGTGTAGGTCTGTAAACGAGTTCATGTATTTAGGCATAATATATTTCCATACCACCATCAATAGGGTTGTGCTAAAATAATTGTCTGTATATATAAAGGTCAAAACCCACTGACTGATCACGAAATCATGGGATCCAAGGAGCATAGATCTATGAATTTTGGGGTAGGTCTATAGACTCGTACTAAGAAAGGGTTTTAAAATTGTTCCACTACAAGGGATTTTTTATCCCTAAAAATGTGTTTTATTTCTAAAAGAAGTATCGTAGCCTATATTTTTTTTACTTATGGATTGATTTTGATCAAAATTGGTGTGTTGTTGTATTTGGATATACTGTAATTTATTTCCATGACACCACCGATAGGGTTGTGCTACAAAAAAATATTTCTTTATAAAACTATTTCAACTATCCCCATGTGGAACTGAGACCATCAGCTAGTGTAACTCCTAAACTAATAGCGATACCGAAAAGATTTTTTACAGAGAATCATCTGCTTTGGATTCTGCGTCTACAGTAAATCTTGACAAAGAAATGCTGCACTCTGCTCGGCATACTAATGAACTAGCTTAAACTAACCTACAAGAAAAATGAAAATAACACAGATTTCAATGAATATTTTCAATTTCTGAAATGACAGTTCGATTCAGAATTAAATTCTGCATCCCTTAATGTACATATCAAATGGTAATTCGAAAAATCGCTTTTCGGCCTTCTGAAATTATCAAAAGGGGGTATCTTCTGCTTCTATTAAGCTATATAAACATTCAAAAATCAAAAACTCAATTTCGGTCTTAAAAAATTGCAAGGGTACCTTAGGATTTTGCAAAATTTCCTATGAAAATTGGCTGTTTTCACGTATTTTTTACTAATAAACTATAAGAGATATTTTCGAATTGAAAAAACCACAGTAAAATGTGAACTTTCTTCTTTCCACATGTAAAAGTTTGTATTATTCTGATGCATAGTTAGGGAGCTACAGGCGTTTTAAAAAGGTATTGCAAGTGGCGACACGTGAAATGTTAAAATCTGGTATTTTTATCGACATATAAATTGCAATAACTCTTAAACCATTTGAGATGTCAAAATGATTTTTTTAGGGTTTATTCTCCTTTCAATTCTGCATCTTTTGATACCCATATCATTGGTTTAAAAAAATTTTCATCGTTTTTGAAAAAACTTTAAACTGCAATTACTCGTAAACCCTTAGAGAATTCAAAGTCATTTTTTCATGGTTTACTCTCTATTCAATTCTGCATCTATTGATGTGCATATCATTGGTATTGTTAAATGTTAAAAATTTTACCAAAAACTAGATAAAAATGAACAAATATTACAAATTTTGAAATTTCAATAGCACAAATCGACTTAAAATTTAATTCTGCTTCTATTAAGCTATAGAAACTTTCAAAATTCAAAAACTCACTTTTTGGCCTAAAAAAGTTGCAAGGGGGGTACCTTACGTTTTTACAAAGTTTGAAAATTGGCTGTTTTCACGAATTAATTACTCAGAAACTATAAGAGATATATTCGAATTGAAAATACCACAGGAAAATTTGTACTTTCTTCTTTCCACATGTAAAGGTTCGTATCATTATGATGCATAGTTAGGGAGCTACAGGCGTTTTAAAAAGGTATTGCAAGTGGCGAAACGTGAAATGTTAAAATCTGGTATTTTTATTGACATATAAATTGCAATAACTCTTAAACCATTTGAGATGTCAAGATGATTTTTTCAGAGTTTATTCTCCTTTCAATTCTGCATCTTTTGATACCCATATCATTGGTTTAAAAAAATTTTGATCGTTTTTGAAAAAACTTTAAACTGCAATTACTCGTAAACCCTTAGAGATTTCAAAGTCAATTTTTCATGGTTTACTCTCTATTCAATTCTGCATCTATTGATGTGCATATCATTGGTATTGTTAAATGTTAAAAATTTTACCAAAAACTAGATAAAAATGAACAAATATAAAAAATTTTGAAATTTCAATAGCACAAATCGACTTCAAATTTAATTCTACTTCTATTAAGCTATAGAAACTTTCAAAATTCAAAAACTCACTTTTTGGCCTAAAAAAGTTGCAAGGGGGGTACCTTACGTTTTTACAAAGTTTGAAAATTGGCTGTTTTCACGAATTAATTACTCAGAAGCTATAAGAGATATTTTCGAATTGAAAATACCACAGGAAAATTTGAACATTCTTCTTTCCACATGTAAAGGTTCGTATTATTATGATGCATAGTTAGAGAGCTACAGGCGTTTTAAAAAGGTATTGCAAGTGGCGAAACGTGAAATGTTAAAATCTGGTATTTTTATTGACATATAAATTGCAATAACTCTTAAACCATTTGAGATGTCAAGATGATTTTTTCGGGGTTTATTCTCCTTTCAATTCTGCATCTTTTGATACCCATATCATTGGTTTAAAAAAATTTTGATCGTTTTTGAAAAAACTTTAAACTGCAATTACTCGTAAACCCTTAGAGATTTCAAAGTCAATTTTTCATGGTTTACTCTCTATTCAATTCTGCATCTATTGATGTGCATATCATTGGTATTGTTAAATGTTAAAAATTTTACCAAAAACTAGATAAAAATGAACAAATATAAAAAATTTTGAAATTTCAATAGCACAAATCGACTTCAAATTTAATTCTACTTCTATTAAGCTATAGAAACTTTCAAAATTCAAAAACTCACTTTTTGGCCTAAAAAAGTTGCAAGGGGGGTACCTTACGTTTTTACAAAGTTTGAAAATTGGCTGTTTTCACGAATTAATTACTCAGAAGCTATAAGAGATATTTTCGAATTGAAAATACCACAGGAAAATTTGAACTTTCTTCTTTCCACATGTAAAGGTTCGTATTATTATGATGCATAGTTAGGGAGCTACAGGCGTTTTAAAAAGGTATTGCAGTGGCGAAACGTGAAATGTTAAAATCTGGTATTTTTATTGACATATAAATTGCAATAACTCTTAAACCATTTGAGATGTCAAGATGATTTTTTCAGAGTTTATTCTCCTTTCAATTCTGCATCTTTTGATACCCATATCATTGGTTTAAAAAAATTTTGATCGTTTTTGAAAAAACTTTAAACTGCAATTACTCGTAAACCCTTAGAGATTTCAAAGTCAATTTTTCATGGTTTACTCTCTATTCAATTCTGCATCTATTGATGTGCATATCATTGGTATTGTTAAATGTTAAAAATTTTACCAAAAACTAGATAAAAATGAACAAATATAAAAAATTTTGAAATTTCAATAGCACAAATCGACTTCAAATTTAATTCTACTTCTATTAAGCTATAGAAACTTTCAAAATTCAAAAACTCACTTTTTGGCCTAAAAAAGTTGCAAGGGGGGTACCTTACGTTTTTACAAAGTTTGAAAATTGGCTGTTTTCACGAATTAATTACTCAGAAGCTATAAGAGATATTTTCGAATTGAAAATACCACAGGAAAATTTGAACATTCTTCTTTCCACATGTAAAAGTTCGTATTATTATGATGCATAGTTAGAGAGCTACAGGCGTTTTAAAAAGGTATTGCAAGTGGCGAAACGTGAAATGTTAAAATCTGGTATTTTTATTGACATATAAATTGCAATAACTCTTAAACCATTTGAGATGTCAAGATGATTTTTTCAGAGTTTATTCTCCTTTCAATTCTGCATCTTTTGATACCCATATCATTGGTTTAAAAAAATTTTGATCGTTTTTGAAAAAACTTTAAACTGCAATTACTCGTAAACCCTTAGAGATTTCAAAGTCATTTTTTCATGGTTTACTCTCTATTCAATTCTGCATCTATTGATGTGCATATCATTGGTATTGTTAAATGTTAAAAATTTTACCAAAAACTAGATAAAAATGAACAAATATTAAAAATTTTGAAATTTCAATAGCACAAATCGACTTCAAATTTAATTCTGCTTCTATTAAGCTATAGAAACTTTCAAAATTCAAAAACTCACTTTTTGGCCTAAAAAAGTTGCAAGGGGGGTACCTTACGTTTTTACAAAGTTTGAAAATTGGCTGTTTTCACGAATTAATTACTCAGAAACTATAAGAGATATTTTCGAATTGAAAATACCACAGGAAAATTTGAACTTTCTTCTTTCCACATGTAAAGGTTCGTATTATTATGATGCATAGTTAGAGAGCTACAGGCGTTTTAAAAAGGTATTGCAAGTGGCGAAACGTGAAATGTTAAAATCTGGTATTTTTATTGACATATAAATTGCAATAACTCTTAAACCATTTGAGATGTCAAGATGATTTTTTCAGGGTTTATTCTCCTTTCAATTCTGCATCTTTTGATACCCATATCATTGGTTTAAAAAAATTTTGATCGTTTTTGAAAAAAATTTAAACTGCAATTACTCGTAAACCCTTAGAGATTTCAAAGTCATTTTTTCATGGTTTACTCTCTATTCAATTCTGCATCTATTGATGTGCATATCATTGGTATTGTTAAATGTTAAAAATTTTACCAAAAACTAGATAAAAATGAACAAATATAAAAAATTTTGAAATTTCAATAGCACAAATCGACTTCAAATTTAATTCTACTTCTATTAAGCTATAGAAACTTTCAAAATTCAAAAACTCACTTTTTGGCCTAAAAAAGTTGCAAGGGGGGTACCTTACGTTTTTACAAAGTTTGAAAATTGGCTGTTTTCACGAATTAATTACTCAGAAACTATAAGAGATATTTTCGAATTGAAAATACCACAGGAAAATTTGAACTTTCTTCTTTCCACATGTAAAGGTTCGTATTATTATGATGCATAGTTAGGGAGCTACAGGCGTTTTAAAAAGGTATTGTAAGTGGCGAAACGTGAAATGTTAAAATCTGGTATTTTTATTGACATATAAATTGCAATAACTCTTAAACCATTTGAGATGTCAAGATGATTTTTTCAGGGTTTATTCTCCTTTCAATTCTGCATCTTTTGATACCCATATCATTGGTTTAAAAAAATTTTGATCGTTTTTGAAAAAAATTTAAACTGCAATTACTCGTAAACCCTTAGAGATTTCAAAGTCATTTTTTCATGGTTTACTCTCTATTCAATTCTGCATCTATTGATGTGCATATCATTGGTATTGTTAAATGTTAAAATTTTACCAAAAACTAGATAAAAATGAACAAATATAAAAATTTGGAAATTTCAATAGCACAAATCGACTTCAAATTTAATTCTGCTTCTATTAAGCTATAGAAACTTTCAAAATTCAATAACTCTCTTTTTGGCCTAAAAAAGTTGCAAGGGGGGGTACCTTACGTTTTTACAAAGTTTGAAAATTGGCTGTTTTCACGAATTAATTACTCAGAAACTATAAGAGATATTTTCGAATTGAAAATACCACAGGAAAATTTAAACTTTCTTCTTTCCACATGTAAAGGTTCGTATTATTATGATGCATAGTTAGGGAGCTACAGGCGTTTTAAAAAGGTATTGTAAGTGGCGAAACGTGAAATGTTAAAATCTGGTATTTTTATTGACATATAAATTGCAATAACTCTTAAACCATTTGAGATGTCAAGATGATTTTTTCAGGGTTTATTCTCCTTTCAATTCTGCATCTTTTGATACCCATATCATTGGTTTAAAAAAATTTTGATCGTTTTTGAAAAAAATTTAAACTGCAATTACTCGTAAACCCTTAGAGATTTCAAAGTCATTTTTTCATGGTTTACTCTCTATTCAATTCTGCATCTATTGATGTGCATATCATTGGTATTGTTAAATGTTAAAAATTTTACCAAAAACTAGATAAAAATGAACAAATATAAAAAATTTTGAAATTTCAATAGCACAAATCGACTTCAAATTTAATTCTACTTCTATTAAGCTATAGAAACTTTCAAAATTCAAAAACTCACTTTTTGGCCTAAAAAAGTTGCAAGGGGGGTACCTTACGTTTTTACAAAGTTTGAAAATTGGCTGTTTTCACGAATTAATTACTCAGAAACTATAAGAGATATTTTCGAATTGAAAATACCACAGGAAAATTTGAACTTTCATCTTTCCACACGTAAAGGTTCGTATCATTATGATGCATAGTTAGGGAGCTACAGGCGTTTTAAAAAGGTATTGCAAGTGGCAAAACGTGAAATGTTAAAATCTGGTATTTTTATTGACATATAAATTGCAATAACTCTTAAACCATTTGAGATGTCAAGATGATTTTTTCAGAGTTTATTCTCCTTTCAATTCTGCATCGTTTGATACCAATATCATTGGTTTAAATTAGTATTGTTAAATGTTAAAATTTTACCAAAAACTAGATAAAAATGAACAAATATAAAAAATTTGGAAATTTCAATAGCACAAATCGACTTCAAATTTAATTCTGCTTCTATTAAGCTATAGAAACTTTCAAAATTCAATAACTCTCTTTTTGGCCTAAAAAAGTTGCAAGGGGGGGAAAAAGTTGCAAGGGGGGGTACCTTACGTTTTTACAAAGTTTGAAAATTGGCTGTTTTCACGAATTAATTACTCAGAAACTATAAGAGATATTTTCGAATTGAAAATACCACAGGAAAATTTGAACTTTCTTCTTTCCACATGTAAAGGTTCGTATTATTATGATGCATAGTTAGGGAGCTACAGGCGTTTTAAAAAGGTATTGTAAGTGGCGAAACGTGAAATGTTAAAATCTGGTATTTTTATTGACATATAAATTGCAATAACTCTTAAACCATTTGAGATGTCAAGATGATTTTTTCAGGGTTTATTCTCCTTTCAATTCTGCATCTTTTGATATCCATATCATTGGTTTAAAAAAATTTTGATCGTTTTTGAAAAAAATTTAAACTGCAATTACTCGTAAACCCTTAGAGATTTCAAAGTCATTTTTTCATGGTTTACTCTCTATTCAATTCTGCATCTATTGATGTGCATATCATTGGTATTGTTAAATGTTAAAAATTTTACCAAAAACTAAATAAAAATGAACAAATATTAAAAATTTTGAAATTTCAATAGCACAAATCGACTTCAAATTTAATTCTGCTTCTATTAAGCTATAGAAACTTTCAAAATTCAAAAACTCACTTTTTGGCCTAAAAAAGTTGCAAGGGGGTGTTTGTTACCTTACGTTTTTACAAAGTTTGAAAATTGGCTGTTTTCACGAATTAATTACTCAGAAACTATAAGAGATATTTTCGAATTGAAAATACCACAGGAAAATTTGAACTTTCTTCTTTCCACATGTAAAGGTTCGTATCATTATGATGCATAGTTAGGGAGCTACAGGCGTTTTAAAAAGGTATTGCAAGTGGCAAAACGTGAAATGTTAAAATCTGGTATTTTTATTGACATATAAATTGCAATAACTCTTAAACCATTTGAGATGTCAAGATGATTTTTTCAGAGTTTATTCTCCTTTCAATTCTGCATCGTTTGATACCAATATCATTGGTTTAAAAAAATTTTGATCGTTTTTGAAAAAAATTTAAACTGCAATTACTCGTAAGCCCTTAGAGATTTCAAAGTCATTTTTTCATGGTTTACTCTCTATTCAATTCTGCATCTATTGATGTGCATATCATTGGTATTGTTAAATGTTAAATATTTTACCAAAAACTAGATAAAAATGAACAAATATTAAAAATTTTGAAATTTCAATAGCACAAATCGACTTCAAATTTAATTCTGCTTCTATTAAGCTATAGAAACTTTCAAAATTCAAAAACTCACTTTTTGGCCTAAAAAAGTTGCAAGGGGGGGTTACCTTACGTTTTTACAAAGTTTGAAAATTGGCTGTTTTCACGAATTAATTACTCAGAAACTATAAGAGATATTTTCGAATTGAAAATACCACAGGAAAATTTGAACTTTCTTCTTTCCACATGTAAAGGTTCGTATTATTATGATGCATAGTTAGGGAGCTACAGGCGTTTTAAAAAGGTATTGTAAGTGGCGAAACGTGAAATGTTAAAATCTGGTATTTTTATTGACATATAAATTGCAATAACTCTTAAACCATTTGAGATGTCAAGATGATTTTTTCAGGGTTTATTCTCCTTTCAATTCTGCATTTTTTGATACTTATATCATTGGTTTAAAAAAATTTTGATCGTTTTTGAAAAAAATTTAAACTGCAATTACTCGTAAACCCTTAGAGATTTCAAAGTCATTTTTTCATGGTTTACTCTCTATTCAATTCTGCATCTATTGATGTGCATATCATTGGTATTGTTAAATGTTAAAAATTTTACCAAAAACTAGATAAAAATGAACAAATATTAAAAATTTGGAAATTTCAATAGCACAAATCGACTTCAAATTTAATTCTGCTTCTATTAAGCTATAGAAACTTTCAAAATTCAATAACTCTCTTTTTGGCCTAAAAAAGTTGCAAGGGGGGGTACCTTACGTTTTTACAAAGTTTGAAAATTGGCTGTTTTCACGAATTAATTACTCAGAAACTATAAGAGATATTTTCGAATTGAAAATACCACAGGAAAATTTGAACTTTCTTCTTTCCACATGTAAAGGTTCGTATTATTATGATGCATAGTTACGGAGCTACAGGCGTTTTAAAAAGGTATTGTAAGTGGCGAAACGTGAAATGTTAAAATCTGGTATTTTTATTGACATATAAATTGCAATAACTCTTAAACCATTTGAGATGTCAAGATGATTTTTTCAGGGTTTATTCTCCTTTCAATTCTGCATCTTTTGATACCCATATCATTGGTTTAAAAAAATTTTGATCGTTTTTGAAAAAAATTTAAACTGCAATTACTCGTAAACCCTTAGAGATTTCAAAGTCATTTTTTCATGGTTTACTCTCTATTCAATTCTGCATCTATTGATGTGCATATCATTGGTATTGTTAAATGTTAAAAATTTTACCAAAAACTAGATAAAAATGAACAAATATTAAAAATTTTGAAATTTCAATAGCACAAATCGACTTCAAATTTAATTCTGCTTCTATTAAGCTATAGAAACTTTCAAAATTCAAAAACTCACTTTTTGGCCTAAAAAAGTTGCAAGGGGGTGTTACCTTACGTTTTTACAAAGTTTGAAAATTGGCTGTTTTCACGAATTAATTACTCAGAAACTATAAGAGATATTTTCGAATTGAAAATACCACAGGAAAATTTGAACTTTCTTCTTTCCACATGTAAAGGTTCGTATCATTATGATGCATAGTTAGGGAGCTACAGGCGTTTTAAAAAGGTATTGCAAGTGGCAAAACGTGAAATGTTAAAATCTGGTATTTTTATTGACATATAAATTGCAATAACTCTTAAACCATTTGAGATGTCAAGATGATTTTTTCAGAGTTTATTCTCCTTTCAATTCTGCATCGTTTGATACCAATATCATTGGTTTAAAAAAATTTTGATCGTTTTTGAAAAAAATTTAAACTGCAATTACTCGTAAGCCCTTAGAGATTTCAAAGTCATTTTTTCATGGTTTACTCTCTATTCAATTCTGCATCTATTGATGTGCATATCATTGGTATTGTTAAATGTTAAAAATTTTACCAAAAACTAGATAAAAATGAACAAATATTAAAAATTTTGAAATTTCAATAGCACAAATCGACTTCAAATTTAATTCTGCTTCTATTAAGCTATAGAAACTTTCAAAATTCAAAAACTCACTTTTTGGCCTAAAAAAGTTGCAAGGGGGGTACCTTACGTTTTTACAAAGTTTGAAAATTGGCTGTTTTCACGAATTAATTACTCAGAAACTATAAGAGATATTTTCGAATTGAAAATACCACAGGAAAATTTGAACTTTCTTCTTTCCACATGTAAAGGTTCGTATTATTATGATGCATAGTTAGAGAGCTACAGGCGTTTTAAAAAGGTATTGCAAGTGGCGAAACGTGAAATGTTAAAATCTGGTATTTTTATTGACATATAAATTGCAATAACTCTTAAACCATTTGAGATGTCAAGATGATTTTTTCAGGGTTTATTCTCCTTTCAATTCTGCATCTTTTGATACCCATATCATTGGTTTAAAAAAATTTTGATCGTTTTTGAAAAAAATTTAAACTGCAATTACTCGTAAACCCTTAGAGATTTCAAAGTCATTTTTTCATGGTTTACTCTCTATTCAATTCTGCATCTATTGATGTGCATATCATTGGTATTGTTAAATGTTAAAAATTTTACCAAAAACTAGATAAAAATGAACAAATATTAAAAATTTGGAAATTTCAATAGCACAAATCGACTTCAAATTTAATTCTGCTTCTATTAAGCTATAGAAACTTTCAAAATTCAAAAACTCACTTTTTGGCCTAAAAAAGTTGCAAGGGGGGGTTACCTTACGTTTTTACAAAGTTTGAAAATTGGCTGTTTTCACGAATTAATTACTCAGAAACTATAAGAGATATTTTCGAATTGAAAATACCACAGGAAAATTTGAACTTTCTTCTTTCCACATGTAAAGGTTCGTATTATTATGATGCATAGTTAGGGAGCTACAGGCGTTTTAAAAAGGTATTGTAAGTGGCGAAACGTGAAATGTTAAAATCTGGTATTTTTATTGACATATAAATTGCAATAACTCTTAAACCATTTGAGATGTCAAGATGATTTTTTCAGGGTTTATTCTCCTTTCAATTCTGCATCTTTTGATACCCATATCATTGGTTTAAAAAAATTTTGATCGTTTTTGAAAAAAATTTAAACTGCAATTACTCGTAAACCCTTAGAGATTTCAAAGTCATTTTTTCATGGTTTACTCTCTATTCAATTCTGCATCTATTGATGTGCATATCATTGGTATTGTTAAATGTTAAAAATTTTACCAAAAACTAGATAAAAATGAACAAATATTAAAAATTTGGAAATTTCAATAGCACAAATCGACTTCAAATTTAATTCTGCTTCTATTAAGCTATAGAAACTTTCAAAATTCAAAAACTCACTTTTTGGCCTAAAAAAGTTGCAAGGGGGTGTTACCTTACGTTTTTACAAAGTTTGAAAATTGGCTGTTTTCACGAATTAATTACTCAGAAACTATAAGAGATATTTTCGAATTGAAAATACCACAGGAAAATTTGAACTTTCTTCTTTCCACATGTAAAGGTTCGTATCATTATGATGCATAGTTAGGGAGCTACAGGCGTTTTAAAAAGGTATTGCAAGTGGCAAAACGTGAAATGTTAAAATCTGGTATTTTTATTGACATATAAATTGCAATAACTCTTAAACCATTTGAGATGTCAAGATGATTTTTTCAGAGTTTATTCTCCTTTCAATTCTGCATCGTTTGATACCAATATCATTGGTTTAAAAAAATTTTGATCGTTTTTGAAAAAAATTTAAACTGCAATTACTCGTAAGCCCTTAGAGATTTCAAAGTCATTTTTTCATGGTTTACTCTCTATTCAATTCTGCATCTATTGATGTGCATATCATTGGTATTGTTAAATGTTAAAATTTTACCAAAAACTAGATAAAAATGAACAAATATAAAAAATTTGGAAATTTCAATAGCACAAATCGACTTCAAATTTAATTCTGCTTCTATTAAGCTATAGAAACTTTCAAAATTCAATAACTCTCTTTTTGGCCTAAAAAAGTTGCAAGGGGGGGGTACCTTACGTTTTTACAAAGTTTGAAAATTGGCTGTTTTCACGAATTAATTACTCAGAAACTATAAGAGATATTTTCGAATTGAAAATACCACAGGAAAATTTGAACTTTCTTCTTTCCACATGTAAAGGTTCGTATCATTATGATGCATAGTTAGGGAGCTACAGGCGTTTTAAAAAGGTATTGCAAGTGGCGAAACGTGAAATGTTAAAATCTGGTATTTTTATTGACATATAAATTGCAATAACTCCTAAACCATTTGAGATGTCAAGATGATTTTTTCAGGGTTTATTCTCCTTTCAATTCTGCATCTTTTGATACCCATATCATTGGTTTAAAAAAATTTTGATCGTTTTTGAAAAAAATTTAAACTGCAATTACTCGTAAACCCTTAGAGATTTCAAAGTCATTTTTTCATGGTTTACTCTCTATTCAATTCTGCATCTATTGATGTGCATATCATTGGTATTGTTAAATGTTAAAAATTTTACCAAAAACTAGATAAAAATGAACAAATATTAAAAATTTGGAAATTTCAATAGCACAAATCGACTTCAAATTTAATTCTGCTTCTATTAAGCTATAGAAACTTTCAAAATTCAAAAACTCACTTTTTGGCCTAAAAAAGTTGCAAGGGGGGGTTACCTTACGTTTTTACAAAGTTTGAAAATTGGCTGTTTTCACGAATTAATTACTCAGAAACTATAAGAGATATTTTCGAATTGAAAATACCACAGGAAAATTTGAACTTTCTTCTTTCCACATGTAAAGGTTCGTATTATTATGATGCATAGTTAGGGAGCTACAGGCGTTTTAAAAAGGTATTGTAAGTGGCGAAACGTGAAATGTTAAAATCTGGTATTTTTATTGACATATAAATTGCAATAACTCTTAAACCATTTGAGATGTCAAGATGATTTTTTCAGGGTTTATTCTCCTTTCAATTCTGCATCTTTTGATACCCATATCATTGGTTTAAAAAAATTTTGATCGTTTTTGAAAAAAATTTAAACTGCAATTACTCGTAAACCCTTAGAGATTTCAAAGTCATTTTTTCATGGTTTACTCTCTATTCAATTCTGCATCTATTGATGTGCATATCATTGGTATTGTTAAATGTTAAAAATTTTACCAAAAACTAGATAAAAATGAACAAATATTAAAAATTTTGAAATTTCAATAGCACAAATCGACTTCAAATTTAATTCTGCTTCTATTAAGCTATAGAAACTTTCAAAATTCAAAAACTCACTTTTTGGCCTAAAAAAGTTGCAAGGGGGGTACCTTACGTTTTTACAAAGTTTGAAAATTGGCTGTTTTCACGAATTAATTACTCAGAAACTATAAGAGATATTTTCGAATTGAAAATACCACAGGAAAATTTGAACTTTCTTCTTTCCACATGTAAAGGTTCGTATTATTATGATGCATAGTTAGAGAGCTACAGGCGTTTTAAAAAGGTATTGCAAGTGGCGAAACGTGAAATGTTAAAATCTGGTATTTTTATTGACATATAAATTGCAATAACTCTTAAACCATTTGAGATGTCAAGATGATTTTTTCAGGGTTTATTCTCCTTTCAATTCTGCATCTTTTGATACCCATATCATTGGTTTAAAAAAATTTTGATCGTTTTTGAAAAAAATTTAAACTGCAATTACTCGTAAACCCTTAGAGATTTCAAAGTCATTTTTTCATGGTTTACTCTCTATTCAATTCTGCATCTATTGATGTGCATATCATTGGTATTGTTAAATGTTAAAATTTTACCAAAAACTAGATAAAAATGAACAAATATAAAAAATTTGGAAATTTCAATAGCACAAATCGACTTCAAATTTAATTCTGCTTCTATTAAGCTATAGAAACTTTCAAAATTCAATAACTCTCTTTTTGGCCTAAAAAGGTTGCAAGGGGGGGTACCTTACGTTTTTACAAAGTTTGAAAATTGGCTGTTTTCACGAATTAATTACTCAGAAACTATAAGAGATATTTTCGAATTGAAAATACCACAGGAAAATTTGAACTTTCTTCTTTCCACATGTAAAGGTTCGTATTATTATGATGCATAGTTAGGGAGCTACAGGCGTTTTAAAAAGGTATTGTAAGTGGCGAAACGTGAAATGTTAAAATCTGGTATTTTTATTGACATATAAATTGCAATAACTCTTAAACCATTTGAGATGTCAAGATGATTTTTTCAGGGTTTATTCTCCTTTCAATTCTGCATCTTTTGATACCCATATCATTGGTTTAAAAAAATTTTGATCGTTTTTGAAAAAAATTTAAACTGCAATTACTCGTAAACCCTTAGAGATTTCAAAGTCATTTTTTCATGGTTTACTCTCTATTCAATTCTGCATCTATTGATGTGCATATCATTGGTATTGTTAAATGTTAAAATTTTACCAAAAACTAGATAAAAATGAACAAATATAAAAAATTTGGAAATTTCAATAGCACAAATCGACTTCAAATTTAATTCTGCTTCTATTAAGCTATAGAAACTTTCAAAATTCAATAACTCTCTTTTTGGCCTAAAAAAGTTGCAAGGGGGGGGTACCTTACGTTTTTACAAAGTTTGAAAATTGGCTGTTTTCACGAATTAATTACTCAGAAACTATAAGAGATATTTTCGAATTGAAAATACCACAGTAAAATTTGAACTTTCTTCTTTCCACATGTAAAGGTTCGTATCATTATGATGCATAGTTAGGGAGCTACAGGCGTTTTAAAAAGGTATTGCAAGTGGCGAAACGTGAAATGTTAAAATCTGGTATTTTTATTGACATATAAATTGCAATAACTCTTAAACCATTTGAGATGTCAAGATGATTTTTTCAGGGTTTATTCTCCTTTCAATTCTGCATCTTTTGATACCCATATCATTGGTTTAAAAAAATTTTGATCGTTTTTGAAAAAAATTTAAACTGCAATTACTCGTAAACCCTTAGAGATTTCAAAGTCATTTTTTCATGGTTTACTCTCTATTCAATTCTGCATCTATTGATGTGCATATCATTGGTATTGTTAAATGTTAAAAATTTTACCAAAAACTAGATAAAAATGAACAAATATTAAAAATTTTGAAATTTCAATAGCACAAATCGACTTCAAATTTAATTCTGCTTCTATTAAGCTATAGAAACTTTCAAAATTCAAAAACTCACTTTTTGGCCTAAAAAAGTTGCAAGGGGGGGTTACCTTACGTTTTTACAAAGTTTGAAAATTGGCTGTTTTCACGAATTAATTACTCAGAAACTATAAGAGATATTTTCGAATTGAAAATACCACAGGAAAATTTGAACTTTCTTCTTTCCACATGTAAAGGTTCGTATTATTATGATGCATAGTTAGGGAGCTACAGGCGTTTTAAAAAGGTATTGTAAGTGGCGAAACGTGAAATGTTAAAATCTGGTATTTTTATTGACATATAAATTGCAATAACTCTTAAACCATTTGAGATGTCAAGATGATTTTTTCAGGGTTTATTCTCCTTTCAATTCTGCATCTTTTGATACCCATATCATTGGTTTAAAAAAAATTTGATCGTTTTTGAAAAAACTTTAAACTGCAATTACTCGTAAACCCTTGGAGATTTCAAAGTCATTTTTTCATGGTTTACTCTCTATTCAATTCTGCATCTATTGATGTGCATATCATTGGTATTGTTAAATGTTAAAAATTTTACCAAAAACTAGATAAAAATGAACAAATATTAAAAATTTGGAAATTTCAATAGCACAAATCGACTTCAAATTTAATTCTGCTTCTATTAAGCTATAGAAACTTTAAAAATTCAAAAACTCACTTTTTGGCCTAAAAAAGTTGCAAGGGGCTTACGTTTTTGCAAAGTTTGAAAATTGGCTGTTTTCACGAATTAATTACAAAGAAACTATAAGAGATATTTTCGAATTGAAAAAACCACAGGAAAATTTCAACTTTCTTCTTTCCACATGTAAAGGTTCGTATCATTATGATGCATAGTTAGGGAGCTACAGGCGTTTTAAAAAGGTATTGCAAGTGGCGAAACGTGAAATGTTAAAATCTGGTATTTTTATTGACATATAAATTGCAATAACTCTTAAACCATTTGAGATGTCAAAATGATTTTTTCAGGGTTTATTCTCCTTTCAATTCTGCATCTTTTGATACCCATATCATTGGTTTAAAAAAATTTTGATCGTTGGTTTAAAAAAGTTGCAAGGGAATTGAAAAAACCACAGGAAAATTTGAACTTTCTTCTTTCCACATGTAAAAGTGAATACTGGAATTTGTGGGACTGGTAGACACCCTGGTAATATTTTCCCAGTTTTTTATGACCATTTTTTATTTTCGAAGCTATGTGTAGACTTCAAAAAGTCAAAGTGGCATTGTTGGAGGACTAAAATTATTGGACTACTGTACTTATATTTGAATGATATATTAATAGCTACCAATATATTAAACCTCTTTAAAACATATTCCATCAATCTTTGACATATTCTAAGATGGATACAGTAATACTTACATGAAAACATCTGGTTTCATCAGGATGAAATACCATCTCACTACCAACTGGGTGTCAGCAGATATGTCAATGAAATGTTTCTTGACTGATAGATTGGGAGGTGTGCATAAAGTAGCCTGCCAGATCTCCTAATCTGTCTCAGGAACATTTTCAAAGCACAATCTATGTGCCACCATAAAATATAAGATATTTAACTCTCTATAATTGCTATTTACAGTTATAAATTAATGTCATAACACCTTAGGATTTTACCAAATGAATCAAGGATAGAAGTTTGACCAATTTAAAAATCTGTAATTTTTAAAACCATTTATTGTAGCCAATATATTGTTTTGTGTGTTGCCATACTGGAATTTAATATGTAACTTTATTGTTTGTTTTACAGTAGAAGAACATTATTACTCGTATTTTCATTAAACTGCTTTAGTTTGCAACAAATGAAATTCAAATATTTTGTCAACATCAACCTAGTAAACCACTACTGAAATTTGTACATTAGTTTCAAAATGGTATAAAAATCAAAAATGAAAGATAGTATACTCAGAAAATACTTAATCTTAGTTTAACTTTTAATTTCAACTACTACTCGCTTATTGATATTATTCCAGTCTTCCATGTTCGACTCCGTGTGCTGTATTATGAGATTAGTGGAAGATATTGAAAATTATTAGTAGAATAAAAATTCAGTCCAAAATTATGTATCACATGACCCTATATTATTTGAAACTTTAAAGTCAGATTCAATATAGGTGATTCAAGACGGATGATAAAACTGAAAACTGCAAGAAGTAAAATGTAGCCTACTCTAAAAAGAATACAAAGTTGTAACCTTAAATTTGAAACCATTCTTCAGAAATTTATAAATACTTAATTTTCACCATTTATAGGTATATATTATAGAGTTTACAACTTTAAAAACATGTAGAACTTATTGAGATAACTTGCGTAATTGATTGATGATTTTTAAAAAAACATTAACTTTTTCATTATGGTTCGAAGTGACTCCACTTGTGATATGGCAGAACTCCAATCAATTTTTTGCTAAGCTCAAGCCAGTAAATCAGGTGTCACTTCTGTAACTGTAGTGTAAATTTGATTTCTTAACTCAGGATATCAACAGGTAAATGTGAAACATACACTCAATCTCTAATGAAACCCATACAACAAAATCGAGAGAAATCAAGTCTGTGACCAAAACAAAACTCTCCAGAATGCTGCTTTGTAAGTTATCAGTAAAAATCAAAAATGGCCATGTTAAAAACATTTAATTCCTCAAAATTGGTTCTACTCGCCAATTTTACACAATTTTAGCGAAACAGAGATTAATCACCTAAACCTGTGTACAAAATCGCTTCAAACCCATCAATCAAAAACAACTTTCACTGATGACATTTTATGGTACAAGCGAAGCATTTTTCCCATGGTTCATTTTCATTATTTGACTGACAACTACGGAAATCACAGTTTTTCTGATGATTAGGTTTAGTTCGTTTTTTATTTGGTTTTGAAGATTGATGAGAAAGTTTATTTGTGTGTTCCATGTTGTTTAAGTGTTTTTTATTTGGTTTTGAAGATTGATGAGAAAGTTTATTTGTGTGTTCCATGTTGTTTAAGTGTTTTTTATTTGGTTTTGAAGATTGATGAGAAAGTTTATTTGTGTGTTCCATGTTGTTTAAGTGTTTTTTATTTGATTTTGAAGATTGATGAGAAAGTTTATTTGTGTGTTCCATGTTGTTTAAGTGTTTTTTATTTGGTTTTGAAGATTGATGAGAAAGTTTATTTGTGTGTTCCATGTTGTTTAAGTGTTTTTTATTTGGTTTTGAAGATTGATGAGAAAGTTTATTTGTGTGTTCCATGTTGTTTAAGTGTTTTTTAATACAGTGATGACTTTCATTTATCAATGTACTTTCATCTATAGAAGAATGCACTGAAACTATAACTGTGAAACATAATTCACGCTAAATCAATCGATTGCATATCTTAATTTAATCACTTATCTGAATTTTAAAATGAAAATAATTATATACATCATACAAAACTTTATTTTTATTAATATCTCATACAAATTTTTTCTCTTAGATTAACAAAAACATAATAATTATTTTATAAATATTAAACAACAACAAAATATTTTATTTGGAAGTATCCTGTAAGAGGAGATAGGATAAACTCTATATAAAATCTTTAAATTATATTATTTTATCCTGTAATTACTAATTAATAATATAGAGGGGGAAGAACACATAAAATACACAAGTTAAACCTACTTCTTCTTTAAGACAGTAGACAAAAAGGTCATGTAATAAACCTCATGGAAGACAGATAACTCTAAGGCATAATGAGAAACTATAAGAATTCTAGACACTCATGAATCATGAATAAGTGTTTTAATCAATTGATCAGTTTGTAGTATGAAATGTAAATATATTTCCCAAAAAAATATTAAAGGTTTTAGAGTGCTGTAAACTAAGCACAAACATTTCTGGTCGTTTTCAAAATTACTTTTAAAAAATATTCTTATAGGAAAACCTTCATTCTTGGATTAACAGTATTTTTTAATTTATATTAATTAATCTGTCTAAAATAGTAAGAATTATTTTAAACAAACCAGTATAGTAAATATGATATACTCTTTCACAAAAATAAAAAGTACAATCCAATTAAAGGAAAATCTGTGACTTTTGAGTATACAATTTGTCAATCAAGATACAAATTAATCTTCGTGTTTGACGAAATACATTTTTGGAAGTTCTGAATACCACCAAGCATTAAGTTTTATAGGAGTGTTTAAGTGATTCAAGAAGGGGAATAATCATGTTCCAGTTGAAACCATAAGAAACATAGCTTGGTCCAAAGAGAGAGTCTGTAAAGACTTTATTTGTTGTCTGAAGCTTGTGAGTCACACCATTCAAGAGTAAACAGTTCGTGAGTGTTTTTATCATCAGAACTATCCATAAGCAAATTGTGGAAAATGTTTAATGAAAGCAAACCTGAAAGTGACCAGGTGACGGAATGTTTGTGTTAATAAAGTGTTTTGTAATAATTTTAACATTAGTTTTTCAGCCTCTGCTGTCGATGAATGCAGCACCTGCTTGAGCTGAATCACACTTTCCATTGAGAAAGATTAAGCTCAAAACGGCAGAATTAAAATTTGAGAGATAAGCCACGACGGTGTTTCGTTTTATCGTTTGAATGTTAGAAGAATTTAGTTCTTCCAAAGGTGAACAACCAAATAGTTGTAAAAGGAGAGTTGGACTATAAGCTAGAAATTAGGGAGAGAAAGGCCAGTTTATTTATAAAATAGAATATGGATATGAAGATATAAATCCGCCAATTATTTCTACTGTAGTGCCAAAAATCCTGCAAAACTTTAAGATGTTGCTCAAGTGCTTGAAAAACATTTCAGAGTGGATTGGAGAAGCTATGACACACTTGTTATAAAAACTTGACTGAAAGAGAGCCTTGGACTGACAAAACTGTGAATGTTACGATAGGCCTTGTAACGTTCACAATTTTGAGATCTTTATATAAAGATATATTTAATTAGGAAAAATGAAATAGTTGCAAGTAACGTGATTAATCAATAAACGTAATGAAATTATAAAGGATTTTATTGCATTCAAAGACAAAAAACTATAATTCAGAAGTTGAATGTAGACAGACAGCCGAGATTTCAGAGTTGTTAAACTTACAGGACTATGTATGTGTGTGATTTAGAAACAATCGGGAAAACTTATAAGAGATGTTAGTTTAAGATTTCATAATTGTAATAAAATTAAGTAATTTGGTATGTCTAATGGAATTAAGAAAAAAATTATATTTTGCAAAATAATTGGAAATAGTTTTGTCAGACATCAGAGGGCTAAGTATCAACCAATAAGAAAACCGATAGAAGAAAAGTGTGTAGTAGGAAGATGCATAATCTTAGATATCAAAAAATTTAGACTTCTATCAAATGGGTGTCCGAGAAGATTAGTTCTGAATTAAGAACGCTCGACCTCTGACATAAGCTGATTGGTTGATTTTCCAGAGCAACGATCAATGCCCATTAAGTAATGAAAAATAGTTTTTTAACATTGAACTTTAAAGTAGAATCAGTGAAAATTACGCCTTGGTATGAACGTGAAATTAAATTTTATAATTTTAACATGAACAATTAAGTAAATTGAAATTTTTTTTAAGAGCTGAGACTAATAGTATTATTAAAATAAAGAAAAATTATGTAAAATGTAATAAAAGGACTTTTGTAAAGAAAACAGTTATAACAATTTAAATAAGAAAACTACTGTTCCAAAGAGTTTGAGTAAAAATGAACTTTCAGATGGACCGTCATAAGTAGTGCTTTCATTTTCTACCATTGAATTAAATAAGAAAAAGAACTTTATGAACTTTTATTTGAAATTTTAACTTTATGTATACTTTGAATATAAAATATGTTTGTCATTTACAGGAATCTTGTTCTATAATTTGTTTAATATAAAACGTATGTGTATCAGGATGAGTGACGCAAATCGCTTAACCAAATTATGTATGTTTAATATATCTATATAAATTTGTGTAAATAAATGTATGAATTTCAGAAGTTTTTCATGATCATTTCAATCATATATGAGTACATTTTCCTGAAATTCACGACCTAAGAAAAGAGTAAAATAAATAAGTGTAGGTGCTTTTCTCACAAGCTGGCACCTGACAATTTAAAGTATATTCTTCCCAGTAAAAATTTAAATAAATAAATTCAGGCCTTCAGTTTTAATTAAAAGGTGATGAAATAAATTATTACAACCTGGGCAAAATGGATGAAAATAAAATTGTTGTAATAATTGTTTAAAAGATAATTTTATGCTCTAGGAAAAAATAAGTTATCTATAATTTGTTGACTGATTGCCTATTTATTATTTTTTAAATAACTTGTTTACTGTTATATGAATTTAATCTTTTCTTCATGGAATTATTAATTAATGGTGTTCTTTTTAATAACAAATAATGTTAGCTATTTTGGTTTTTGTCTAATACCATTGTACTAAATAGAATTTTTTTTTACAGAATGTTATTGACAACTAAATGATAAAACTTTTTTACATTTATGGGGAAAATTATAAAAATGTATTTGTTATAAGATATATAGGTGTTGATAAAGAAATTTCAGCTCTCGTAACAACAACTTTTTGATTCCTGACATACTGACTCCACAAATTTTATAAAACACATTTTTTTTATACCATAAATGGATTCTTTACATCTTTCTGAAAAAAAAATGGTATTTTACAAGTTGGTTTTCAGATAAGATTACTATTTTTTCTGATTTAAAAAAAAGTATTAAAAATGGCCCAGCTAATGGATTGCCGCTTTTAGGGTTTTAGAGCTAAATTTTAGGTCATATTTCTACTTAAATGGAAATGGAAGCATCTAAATCTAGATCCTAAGAATTTAAATTAAAATAAACAAAAAATAACTTACATAAATATCAAATACTCTCTTCACAACAAAAAATTTGCTCTGGTGAAAAATCTCGAATACTACAGATGTTGATATCTTAGGCAGCAGATTCTTTGATATTAGGCAACTCATTTGTTGAAAAGAAAAAATGAAAAAAACATAATTTGTTGGAAATTTTATAAGTTTTGAAATATCTACTGAGTGGTATTAAAATAATAACAAATTTAAGAAAAACTACTTTAAATTCAATCATAGGAAAGTTAAACTCATTTTCACAATTCACATGTGGCTCAAATCATAAACAGTATTCTTGGCTTTAAAATTAAGGCTTTCAGCACTACTTTTATTGTATCATTCATAAAGATTTAATACAATGATTTCAATGTTGAATTAAAATGTAAACCACATTTAACTTGAGGGTAGAAATAGTCTATCAATTACTTATAAACATAATATTAACAAAAATAACATATTATACATGTTAAATATTTTTAACTGGAAATTGTTTTCATTGTTAAAATATTTAAAACAATATTAAAAGAAATCTGAAACTTCTAAGCAACATAAACTTTCAATCAAAATAATAATAAAAGCCTTAAAAAAACTACTTTAAAATGTTAATAATGTGATGACCAATAACATCACTGACTAACAACATTTTGTTTATTTATTTAATTGAGCATTTTAATCACTTTATTTTAGATAATAACTTCATAACATAAGACGACAATCAAATATTGCAAGAAGTATGGAAAACCAAAAGAAGATTTCCCGTTCATCAATTCACCCAACATTAGACAAAATGTTGCCAACAGTAATTTCATAGGAACTTATAAAAACAAATCAATTAATGAAAACCTGTTCAGGATTGAGTCCAATATTAGGAAACTAATTTTCTATGGTAGTTTTAGTAACATTACAATTTTCAGAAGTTGAAGCCTTTTGTTTTCTAATACTCTTGCAACGTTTCTTGCCTTTAAACACTATTGAAACTTTAACATCAAAGTTTCCAAGGAATGAATGCTCTTTTGCTGGTATAACTAAAATACGCCCTCGTTGCAGAAGCCAACTTATGCTTTTTTCTACAGGTGGAACCTAGGACACAAAGTAAAAATAATTAATAATTTTATTAAAAGTAAATACAAATAATCATTCTGAAGAGATATATTGAAAAACAATAAATGTTCTGTATGGAAAAACTGATTTCTTATACAAGATTATGATTATAAAGCTACTAATTTACAAATTCTTACTCACTGTGTTCTGCAAACATTTCTGTATTTCCTAGTATGGTATAAATTTAAAATTTATCATGTAGTGAGAGAACCTATGTTGATTGTAAGAAAGTTCAAAAATACTGATTTTCGAGTTTGGAGGTTTCTACAAAGTCTGAAAACCCCATTTAAAATATAAGTGGTCAAATCAAGTACGTGTTAAAGAGTTAAAAGATAATGAAAGTCCTTGTTCAGAATAATTTAGAGTTCAAAGGTAATTTCATGGGTATTTCCCTCTATTCACTTATTTCTAAACAAAACAAAATTTCAAAATAATGCTGAAAATGTTCAACATATTTGTTTGTCAACCGAACTTGATCAAACTCATTTGGCATGTTTTTAGAATTTATCATCTCCGTTGACAAGAACAAAAATGCTTGTCCTATTGATCAAATCTCCATAAAAAAAAGTAAATAATAGCCTAAAATAATAACCTTTATTTTAAAATTTTATCGAATTCCCTTGGAACTGTTAAGTATAATACTATAATTACCTTATATAGGTTGTCTTCAGTCCGTATTTGTGCATATAGCTACTGTTTCGCTGATCACTGTCATCTCCGTTAGGCTTAGTATCAACACTTACACACGTAACACATAATACAACAATTCACTTTCTACCCGCCCTAGAGTATGAATGCACTTATAATGTGACCACAAACTTTCCCAAATAATAATTTATTACTTAACGAATAATTACACTCAGATCTTGTGTTGAAATGTTATGTGTGTAAACATTGATACTAAGCCGACAGTGATCGGCGAAACAGCGCTGTAGCTATATGCACAAATACGGACTGAAGACAACCTATATAAGGTAATTAGAGTTTAACAGTTTTTATAAAACTCATTTGCTATATGTTTTTGTCCTTTAAAAAAACAAAATAGAAGCTAAAAAATGTAACTGTTTTGTGTAAATTATTTTTGTTTTGTTTAAAGGTAAAAAACCTCTTGGTCATCATCGCCTTATAAAAAAGAAAGTAAAGTTAAATGTTTGCCACCTAATGACGTGGGACTCTTAACCCTTAGCACGCTGAATAACAATTTAGGCTATTTACTCATAACGTACTATTAGGGAAAAAAATATTTTTTGTAATTATTTAAAGTTCTATTTGATTTTGGGTTCTTACAGATATATTTGGTAAAAAAAAAATGTAGATTGGCCTTAAAATTATTTTTTAATTTTTTTTTACAGATTAAAACAAGAAAAAATAATTAATTTCACATTTTTGACCGCACTATGAAACAGATTATATATTTTTTTTAATATTTACAAACAAATCATATTAATTTTTTTTTATATAAAAGTAGGCCTACTATTTAATTCAAAATCACCTGAATTTCATCAAACAAATAAATTTTACTAAAAAAGATTTTGAGAAAAATCAACATACCGTATCAAAAATATCTTTCTACTGCTCATAATAATTACCTATATTCAGGACATCAAAAAATTACTGATATAGACTAAATATACATATAAACACACAAACAATATTTGACGATAATACCGTGTCCATAGAAACTGTCTATATTTCAAAATGTATTCTGTAGTTGAAAAAGATGCATTCATTATTTCATCGATAAATTGGTCAAATCCATGGTCGTAAGGGTTTGCCATTTTAATAATATTTTACTAGCCTATTTTACACAAAATAAAAATGTATACTATAACCTAAAATATAAATAATAAGGCCTAAATAAATTAACAATGAACAGATATAGCAGTTATAACGCTGACACAAAACATTTCACAACTGACAGTCGTGGCTTACTAGAACGAGAAATCACGTTATACGTGTTGGGCAGAACACAAAATGGCGGCTGGTTGCTATAACAACCAAATAAAGACCAACGACAAGTGATCGAGAACAAAGACCGTAGTGGGAGTGTCACGTTATACCAATAGGACATTTCCCTGCACTCTATTGGACTTTAAACGAATTAAAAATACCTGTAGAAGTCAAATAATGTTAAATCGAGATATCCCATCATACGCGTTACCAGTCAAGTTGAGGTTACGTGAAATCCCGTCATACGCGTGCTAAGGGTTAAAATCCCCAATAAAGAAGAATGACTCTAAATCTGAAATAGTAGAAAAAGTGTTAAAGTGTGTTTTTGGCTAAAATAAATAATATAAAGGTAACAGAATGTATAAAGAAGAGTTTAATAGTTGAATATCATCAATGATCAACCATAACAGGAAGAATTTTCAATATTGAAATCTGTTAAAATTAAGGTAACAAAATGTTCACCTTACATATATATATATATATATGTTAATTAAAGAATGCCAACAAACCAGAAAAACTGAGGTATAATTATATAAATTGTAAAGAAATTTGTAAAGAAATAAACAACTTGTAATTTAATGAGAATTAATAATATTGTATTGTAAATGTTTGTATGTCGATTTGTTTATTGTATTATATTTTACAGAGAAAGGTTAATAAACTGAACATTATATATTTTTTATAACTTTTTTGGCACCACAACATGGCGCTAGTAACAGAAAACTTCATTATAAATAACCAATTAAGAATATCTTCATAGTTAGACTAAGTAGGCCAGTGGGGAAACAGTTTAGAGAAAACTATACTTGTGTCTAAATATATATAAATAAAAGGTCTATTCAAAAAGTATTGAATCTAAATTTGTCCTGTAGAAACAAATGAACCACAGGTGCTCATTGATAAGGAGGTTGAGAGTATTTTCATATGAATATAAAGTTTGAAGAACTCGTCATATGACTGTTGGAAAACTTTCAGGTGAAGGTGGGGATAAGCACTGGTTCGACACATTCCATTTTGAGCAAGTATAATGTTGCAAAGGTTAGATACTTGTTTTAACAAAGCTCCTACATGTGTTGGAATAACTAATTATCTGACATCACAGCTATTTGTTTATCCCTTGTAAATTTAATTATTTTAATTGCGTAAATGTTATAGTTTGCCAGCTAACTTGGCATACTTATTACAACATATGTAATATAATAGCAACATGGATTTCAAACTTACAATATTATTGCACTAATTCAATATGACTAAAATAAATAAATTTCTAGCAAATATTTTAAATTAATACATATTTATTCTTTTATTTTTTTACTCCTTTGTTCATTCTTTGCTCTTCTTAAGCCTATATTCTAGGCTTGGGTTGTATATATAAACTAGCTGATGACCCCAATTTCACCTGGGGATAGTTGAGATAGTTTTATAAGGAAATTATTTTTTTTAGCACAACCCTAATGGTGGTGCTATAGAAATAAATTATGCCCAAATACAGTAACACACCAATTTTGATCAAAATCGACCCATAAAAAACAATTTTGATAAAAATCAACCCATAAATAACAAAATATGATACTTGTTTTAGGGGTCAAAAATACCCTTGGAGTGGAACATTTTCAAAACCCTGTCTTAGTACGCATCTACAGACCTACCCCAAACCATATTAAAAAATTCATAGCTCTAGACTTCTTGGATCCAGAGATTTCATGAGTCAATGGGTTTTGATTTTTTTTTATATATAACAGTGTACTTCTGATTATACGCGAGCGGTTGATCCGTGAAGCTGATTATCCATGAGTCTTGCGGAAAAAATAAGTAAAACAATTTTACAGTTCTCTTTACCTGTTTAGTAGGGGTAACAAAAAACTACGAAGTTGTGCAGCAGAGCTAAGCTTACTATCTAGAGTGGTTGAACTAGGACGCTAATGAGCTGGGATTCGAGCAACTGACGGACCAAGGAATAGCAGACAAAAGAGAAACAAGAGGGGGCAAACGAAGAGCAAAGTGAAAGAAGAAACATACGAGCATGCGCGATTGACACACAAAGTGGCCTTGAACACATTGTTGGACTGCTCACTGCTCTAGTATTTAGAACTAGATGGTGACACGCAGTTAGCTGACAAACTGGTGCTAAGAAAAGTTCAATCAAGAGACAGTGTTTTCTCAATTAGAAACAAAAAACAATGTTTGTATTTTGAAAAACTGTCAGGTAATTAAAATTCCAGTATTGCATTAGTGTAACATAATGTATTTCCTGTATTGTTCATTTGTTTAACTACAAAAACTTCTTGTTTATTACACTTTTTATATCATGTAAAATGTACATTAAAATGTTTTTAATTTATAGATTTGTACTGTGTATTATGTGTTTTATATTAAAGTACAGTATATTAAAGTCTTTTTATGTGAAAACTATTTTTTTATTACATATTTTCCCTTTATTTTTAGCATTCTTGAATTTTCGTTATCCGCGAGGTTTGTGCCACCCAATTTCACGGAAAATCGGGAGTACACTGTATATGTATGTATGTGTAATATGTATGTATATGATACTTACTGAATGCAATATAATTAAGATAATAGAATAATACAAACCTGATCGACATGAGAAAATGATTGCTTAAAACAGGAAATCACAATCTCATATTCAAATCTATTTGCAGCATGTTCTGGTGCGGTAAATTTTAAACAACTGTTTATATTGTGATCACCATGGATTTTAACAGTTAGAAAGAACAAACCCATATTGGAGATTTGGATTGCCTTCTGGTAAGTTTTCTGCCGTTTGTAGCTTAATGTGAAATTTGTTGTGAACATTGCTTTGGTGCCCTTGAACTGTAAAAAAAAACAATAGATGATTATTGAAGTCAGAGTTTCTTAAACGAAAATCGAAAAAACACCAATGTATTCATTTAAGGTCTATCTTTAGATATGTAACCCCACAAGAAGTTCACCAGAGAGTATATAAAACAAAATAAAATGATTCAATGTTTGCAATTTTTAAAAAAAATGGGTTTTAGAGAAATGTATACATCATTATTAAATACAGTAAATACCAGTAAAACACAAGTAATGTCTTTTAAAAACTATCGCAAGTACAGATTCTTCAAAGTTCCTGATAATGGTTATGATGAAAACTTAAATGAAAATCATATATCCGCTTCTCTTTCAAATAAAAGTCATTTATCTCACGTGAAAGCCATTTTAAAATTTTAAATAATTTTGAATCCATTAAATTAAAAAATTTGAGTCCTAATTTTTTTAGTAAATTTTAATCTTTAAAGTGTTGTTGCCGAATAAAAGTCCTCATTTGAGTACTTACAACCAATGATATATCTGTAGAATTTTCTCCACTAACTAACCATGTAGGTTTTATCAAAATATTATCACTAAATTTTTATCCAGATGTCAAAAAATGCCTTAACTACAAGCAAAACTGAAAAAACTCTATTTTTGGTTGTAAATATGAAACAAATAGGTTTTGGACCTATCTTTATATAACATTTTTTTCTTGTATTGACCCATGGAACCGTTTCCCGAAGTTTGTCACGGTTCCCATGAAACACCCTGTATATACATACTATTCCCTACAATGAACGACCTACAATCCCCATCTTCAGACGATTCCTTTCATATCTCAACCCAGTATTTAACCCATAAACTATAACCAAATAACCATGATTATCTGACATTATAAATGAGTTTGTTTAAAACCCTTTCCCGGGTTCTAGAAAATTCACGGATATCATATAGGTTAGTTAAGTTTTATTAATTTTACAATGTACATTGTTAAACTATGAATATGAATCAAAGCAGACATAATCATAAAAATATACTTCAATCTCATGCTCAAGAAATCCAGGATGCTAGAATCAATGTACGGATTCTTCTTGGATTGTAACCATTCAAAAATCTAATGATCAGATATAAAATATCTTTATACCGTCACTGAATATATTCATGATTTTCAATTTAAAGATAATTCATAATGATAGATTGTTCATATTATTGATAGAATTTAATCAGATATGTGCCATCAACTAAATATGTTACGTTGCAAGAGTATAAATCAACTCCAATACTAAGTGATAAACCTAGATCATGAGAAAAGAAAAAAACCGCAAGTCGCAGAACTACAGCGCACAAGTAGTAGCAAACACCATGTTTGACTACACTAGTCATAAACTTGTGATTGTTCAAACTATATTTATATTTAGTCTAAATTATTTTGAATGCCAAACCCATAGCTACCTTCTTAGATTAACAACTCTACTAGTTTAGTTTTAGTTTTCAACATGTCCCTAGGTTACTAGGCCATGTTGCCATGCTACAGGAGTTTATTTATACTCTTGAAACATCGTGTATTAATTTTATATACACAAATGATTACAAATGTCTGTTAAACTATTTCAATAATATATTCATGATTTATTAAAAATATGAATTATATGTCAAAACATTTCACAATTAATTATTATTTAATCACTATTTGTTAATAACATAACATACGTGAAAAAAAAGATGTTCGTGAACATTTTTTACATGTGAAATCAATTTTCCAGCACCCATAGAAGAATGTCCTCCATTTCTGCAACCTTCCAAAGGACAGTGGAAGAATCCCTCTGGTAATAGACCATATTCTAATAACTCTGGATTTTTGCTTAGTTTTCGTTTTTTGCAAGAATTGTTAGCAGTTTCTTCTTCTGCGGGTTTTTTGGTCTGTTAAATAAGTTAAAGAAGATTAAAAGGGTTACACCAATCTCTTATACTGTACATGTAAAATGAAATAAATTTGTATATATCATTTTCAAGGTAAATTTAATACATTTTTTAAAAAACAACTTGAATGTTTGGACTGTAACTTTAAAACAAGGCTTCTTTATATGACCTTCTACAAATATACATTTTGTTCTGTATCCTTAAATAACAAATAGTCTACAATCAATTAAATAACTACTGATGATATTTTCATAGAAAGTAAACTTTAATAATAGATCATGGTTCAAAAATTCTGATCAAATGTAAATTATACAGTGTACAAAAAATATCTGGAATTAGATTAATTATAATAAAAACTGTTATGCACTAAAACGTGGCAATTTGGATCCACTCTCTAAGAATTTATAGTATTTTGAAATGGCCATTTTAAATTAGTAATCTTAGATTGTAATGTATTTTTGAAAGGACTAAAAAAGACAATCTTCATGCCTGATTTTTAATTCTAAAATCAATTGTCAAATCACGAATCTAGGGTCGATTGAACAATTTAACGGTTTGAGTGTTTTTATTTTAGGGAAGCAATGAGACTGAAAGGTTTTTTTACCTATAAACAACAATGGGTGAAGATTTAGTAAGTCAATCTAAAGATTAGATACCTAACAAATTTTATCAATTCATTTAGTACAACAAACCTTATTTTGAATTTATAAAATACTATTTTACCAGAAATTCTTTTTTTACTGAAAAATTGAAAAGTACCAAATTCATATAAAAATATAACCATGTAAAGTTTAATAAATTGTTGTCACTGAAGTAATTACAGATGACAAACTACTAGATCAGAGAGAACGTGATTAAGTGTAGTTTCGATTATCGATCAGACTAATTACTAATAATAGGAATATTTTGATGGTAAAGGATGTTTGTTGATATGAAATAAATACGGTATGTACAAACCTTGCTATGAAAAGGAAAATATTTTTAGTGGAAGTTACTTTGTCATCGTAAAAATTTAAAATAAAAACTTCACTTTGAAAAAGAAAAATATTATTTTTTTAGCACAATAATTGAAAATGGAAACCTTACTTTAAATAGGAAAATGATATTTTTATAGGGCAATTAATTTTTTTCACCATATAAATTTAAAATGATAAATACCAAGTTTATGTATCGATTATCAATCAGACTATTTTGGATTATGTAACACAACTTTTTGCAACAATCTTACTTAGAATGAATAGGAATTAATGTAGACAGATAGATGCCTTAACCTCATAAGCCTAGGATTTCCTACTTTTAAATTGCTTATTTGAGGCAGAAATAATGGATTTTGATACTTGATTTGGGTCTTCCCAGCTTAAAGATGATCCAATTGTCTAACAAAAGGTATGTAAAACACGATTTCATGATATTTCTATATTAAATCACAACGCTGTATCAACTGGACATTTACCAGACCTAGTAAATGAACTGAAGGTCTGGTAAGGTCACTGTATACCTTCCCAGACATGTAGTTCCTTTACTATGTCTATGTAAAGGACTAGTGGTTTTTTTATCTCTCAAAACTCATTATTTATTACACAATCATAGAAACTGTACAATTTGTTACATATTCTATGTGTAGCCATATTGAATTCACTCATGGGGTGCATGCACACTTCATTCACTAATACCGGTTGATATTATTACGCCTCTATGATCTAACATTCATGATGACTAGGTCTCTGAAACCCAGACCTAGTACAAGAACTATAGTTCAATATATATATATATATATATTGACCTTCCTTGAAATGTAGTTCTTTAACTAGGTCTGGTTAGTTACCTTCCCTGACCTTGTTACACGACATGATTGATATTAAATGATACATAGTTTGACAGTTCTTCATAGTGACCATTCTTAAAACAGAACTATTTTCCAAGCGGAATAAAAAAAAATTGTTAGATTTTACTTAAAATGATGGAATATGTGTCAAATAACCTCTAATTGCCATAAATCAGTCATTTTAACTTCAATAAACATACGAAAGGTTTAGCTAGGTTAATAGCAATCTAGCTTAGCCATTGTGTAATGGACATGCGTCAAACCATACGATATTCTTATACCTATTATGTTTTGCCATTATGTGTAATCTATAAATTCCTCAATTTGATAGTTTTTAGATTGTGATTTTTCAGTGAAAAATAGTAATCTTATTAAGCTCATTAAACATACGAAAGGTTTAGCCAGGTTATTATACAGTATATGACAGGCCAAACCTGTAATGACATGAAATAGCGATCTAGCTTAGTCATTGTGTAATGTGCACATGTCAAACAATACGATATTCTTATTCCTATTATATCTTGCCATTAAGTGTAACCTATAAACCCCTCAATTTGAAAGTTTTTAAATTGTGCTTTTTCACAATTTAAAAAATAGTGATCAGCGCAAGGAAAACATATTCTTATGAAGTAAGATATATAGTAGACGATAAAAAAATAAAATCCGGAAAATACGGCGTCACCTTAAAGTAAACATTTATCAACAAAACATATTATAAAAAACTAATTCAACACTGCATCTTCAGATAAATGTTTACTTTAAGGTGGCGCCTTATTTTTCGGAATTTTTTTGTTTATCGTCTACTACATACCTTACTTTTTAAGAATAAATAATATTTTCCTTGCGCAGATCAGTATTTTTCACTGAAAAATCACAATCTAAAAGCTACCAAATCTGATGTATTTAAAGGTTAAAACATAATGGCAATATTAATAGCATATGGTTTGACGCATGCGCATTAGGCCTACATACATACGCTAGATCGCTATTTCATATGACAACAGGTTTTTCCAGGTTGCCTTTGGTATGTTTATTGAAGTAAATAATTTGCTTACTTTACTGTATATATATATATATATATATATATATATATATATATAGAACCCTTCTAATCCGCCCTCGGGTGGTCCATTACTCCGGTAAATCCGACCGTGCTCGAGCTCGCGATATTGTGCCGACTTGCCGATGACTCACAGCCCGTCTGGCGCCATTCATCCGGTTTGTTATCGCTTTCCCGCTTCAGTGCTGTGTCATCCCACTTCAGTGCTGTGCCATCTCTCGTGTTATTTCTATTGATTTGCTATAGTACTTGCAGAGTTTATTTATAGACTTTATTATATAGACTTTTAAAAGTTTATATATCACTTATTTCACTTTAAAAAATCTCTTTATATTAGAGGGGTTCTACTGTATATATATAAACACGTAGCCAAACCTTTTGTAAGTTTATTGTAGTTAATTATTTGAATTTAGATTATTAATATGGAGGATTCACAGCATATCACGTGATCTGTGATCACGGATATTATAGATTGAAATATCTTTTTAGTAATATATAGGCCTAATACATCAATATGAACATTTGCCATTTATCTAACCTTATATATCAATATGTTGGATTTGATAGTTTTTAGATTGTGATTTTCAGTGAAAAATAGTGAGCTGCGCAAGGAAAACATTTTTTATTCTTAAGAAGTAAGGTAGGCTATGTAGTAGATGATAAAAAATAAAATCCGAAAGATTTTGTTGGTAAATGTTTACATTAAGGTGGCGTCGTATATTTCGGATTTTATTTTTTTATTGTCTACTACATACCTTAATTCATAGAAATAAATAATGTTTTCCTTGCACGGATCACTATTTTTCACTGAAAAATCACAATCAAAAACTATCAAATCTAACATGTTTATAGGTTAGACTTGTTAGACATAATTATAAATGTTCACTCTTACGTCTCATGTTATTAAAGATATTTCAATCTTTAATATCCGTGATCACAGATTTTATCTGTGATCTAATTTCAAATTATTAACTTCAATAAACTTACGAAAGGTTTGGCCAGGTTAATAGCGATCTAGCTTAGTCATTGTGTAATGTGCATGTGTCAAACCATACGATATTCTTATTCCTATTATGTCTTGCCATTTTGTGTAATCTAGGCCTAAAAACCCCTCAATTTGATAGTTTTTAAATTGTGATTCCTCAGTGTAAAATAGTGATCGGCGCAAGGAAAACATTATTTATTCTTATGCAGTAAGGAATGTAATAGACGATAAAAAAATAAAATACAGAAGATATGGCGCCACCTTAAAGTAGACATTTACCGATTCAACAACTTAATATATACACACACACATTCAATTATTGGAAGTTCATAAACAGATAATATAACAATTACTTAAATACTGTTAAATATTAAGTCAAAATTGGAATGAATAGAATTATCTGAATCAGTATGATTTGATAAGAGTAGGGAGATAAATTTGTAACTAGAATAGAATATACTTCAGAAGGAAGTATAGTTAAAAACAAATGTTCTGAAAGAGAATCAAAATTTTTATCATACTTACAGGGATAAATTCAATTTTTTGAATTAAATCTTCAGCCAAAAAACTTCTAGTTTTGGTTAATGAAGCTGTACATGTTGGGCAATTGGTTAGAAGTTGTCGGCACCTGAAGCAGACATGATGACCTCTTGTACAAAGAACTATAGGTGGTGGAGGTAATTCAAAACACACTGGACATCGCAAAAGTGTTTCCAAATCTAAAACAGCTAAACTATCTGGAAAACCCATTAAATCCACCTTATTTATAAAATTAGTTTAAACGCCTAAAATAATTAGGCAATGATAGTATTCAATCAAAATAATAACTACTTCCTATGATAAATAGTAAATACATGTACAAATAATGAATCCACTTTATATTCTTCTGATTTTCAAATACAGTAGTAATTAAAAATTGTTACATAAAACATATTTATCACAATTGAAGTACTGTGGAAAATAATTGTAAATTGTAAACATATTCATTTCATCTATTACTCATGAGCATGAGTTCTGTTGGGACGCAAAGCTCACTCACAGACTACACACACAAATGCACTTATCTATGTTCTCATCCAACAGGTTTTCAGATCAGCTGTTTGTAAACGGACAAAAGATAGAAAAAGGAACTAATAGTATATTATAAATTTTTTTAATAAAATGTATTATTTAAAAAAAAGAAATTGTTAACTGATTTCAAATTGCCTCAACCCTTTTAGGTTAAATTCCTTATTTTGGTTTTCAGATTTTACCATGCTGCCTATATCAGTTTACAGTTTACAGATGTATTGGGATTAATATGGGATAACTATAAACTTCAATTTTTGGGCTGTAGACTTTACTGTCAAGGTTTAGTATAAACTATGTATTATAATATTGGTAGGTTTAAAAGAAACTAAATAAGTACTGTAATTGTATTAAATGAAAAATCTAAAAGAAAACTAGTTTTATATTCTGGAATAATGGAAGTAAGAGTTTAGGATAATAATAATAATCTGTGGTAATCTGTGAAGTGAATAAAAAGTAGATGATCCTACCACTTCCGTATTTTATAATTATAACGCCTTTAGTGTTACTGAAAGGTACTAAAGTTTGCAACAACTTTACTATTCCCAACAGTTAGTTGTAACTTCAGTTTTCCGTAGTAAATTACCTTTGAAGTAAATTAAGTTAAGATACAACTTAAGTGTAGTAAAAACCATTACTATTAAATAGTATATAAATTAAAATAGTACTTTCACAAAACCCAGTGAATATAAGGTTTCTAAACCAAAGTAGTAAAACACCGAAAAAACTCATAGTAACAACTTGACCATATTATTAAACTCCACCCAAAAATTGCCTGTTGTGATGGGAAAGTTCCTTTACACTTACTACTTTTATTCTCCCACTTTTTAAAATTATTTTTAAAAGTTGAAAAATTCACAGATTTTGAAATCAAACAAACAAAATACCGCTTATTTCTTCGACTACAAAGAATAGTTTCCTGTAACAACTTAAATTAAATAAATCCATTTCAAATTTAGGATGAACAACTAGAATTAAACAAATTGAACACAATGAACTGAGTGACTATCACTAACTTTTAAAACTAAGAAATATATTTTAAAAAAATTATAAATATTATTTTTAAAATAAAAAAAAGATGTAAACATCGGTAATGTGTTGATAAATGTACATAAGTATATATGTACAGGAATTAAATAATTTGTGAGTGCATGGGTATGGAAATTGTTTAGTATGTGGGTATTTGTCAACGTCGTGGGAGCACGTCCCATTGCTTTATTGCAATATATTTCTTAATTTTATGAATGAAGTATTTACTAATTGCCTTATTTTATTACTTTGTTATTTATTTTTATTATTATTAATTATTTTTAGGAACTAAGGAAGTAAGTTTTATTTTAATATTTATACACATCTTACATTATTCCTTAATTTTACCCTTATTATAAATTATTGAATAATATAATATAATTATCTAATAAAACATTTCGGTGCGTTTCTCTTCTTCTCTATTCTTAGTCGCTCTAGTCTTGTTCTGTTCAACGGCAATATCAATTTCAGCTTGCTCTTCTTATTCGATATAATCGATATTAATATCAAATATCAAAATGATCATTCAAATTGTTCATGATTCATTTGTGGTGTATAGTGTCAGTGTGTACCTGTGTACTGAGTACTAATATAAATAAATAAACACTAAGGAATAAGGGAGGAAATATTTTTGTTTTGTAATGAAGTAATTGTATTTGTATAATTGTTTTTACTAAGCAGTAAAACACTAATATTTGATTATGTTGTAATAATACGTAAATTAGGAAATTTTGCTAATTGAAAAGAAATCTTGACTAGTAAGATAGAAAATGGAAAGGTAATGAATGATAATATTTAATATTAACTAGGATTAGTTTAAAACACCAATGTTATCTAAGGTTTATTGAACTCCAAATGTTAGGTTAGAAAGACCTAACATCTATATACAATATAATGGTAAATATGGAGAGAAGTTGTCCGATCTATTGAACTGCGAAATCTCAGTAATTCTGCTTCAAAATAGCATTTTTCCATCAAGTAGATACTCATTTATAATGCAAGTGGTTTTTTTTTTTGCTCTCACAATTCATTATTTACTTACCAATGTATGAAATTGACGAATTTGTAACATTCAATCCTATAGCCATATTGAATTCACTCATGGCGCCTATATGCTCTCCATTAACTTCTACAGGTTGATATTACTACGCTCCTATGATATAAGATTCAGGATGACTAGGTCTCTGAAACCCAGACCTAGTAAAAGAACTATAAAGCAATAAAGCTAAAGTTTCAAAATTATTTTAATAATATAAATGAGCTACAATTGTTTTGCTTTGCGGCAGCATCAGGCAACTTGTTATTATTAAAATTATTTTAATAATATAAATGAGCTACAATTGTTTCGCCTTGTGGCATTATCGGGCAACAAGTTGCCTGATGCTGCCGCAAAGCGTAACAATTGTAGCTCATTTAATATTATTAAAATAATTTTGAAACTAGCTTTATTGCTTTATTTAAATCCTTGAATATGGAGTTTCAACAAGAAATATCTGCTGTTACATTAAAATTAATAGAACTATAGTTGAAGTAAGGTAAATATAATATAATATATATATATATATATATATATAATGTCCCTTCCTTGATCTGTAGTTCTTTAACTAGGTGTGCTTAGATAACCATACACAAGATCATTGACACTAATGATATCTGCATAGAATAAAAAAAATCCATAAATTTTACTTAAAATTGATGAAAAATTTGTCGAACTAATCTCAAAATGCCATAAAACAGTCATTTTAAATCGCTAATTTGGACAGAAATAATGAATTATGAAAGATAAAAAGTGGGAAGTGTCTTTAATATGTATCGAAATGATAGACGAAACGCTATTTTCAAGAGGAATTGCCAAGATTTCATACTTAACTCGATTGGACAACTTCTCTCCATATTAACCAATTCAACAATTGGTATAGTTTCGATAATATATATGTTGTACTCCTATTACAGAAACGTAACATATGGTGAGTGAAACGTAACAATGTTTTGTTGCAATATTTTTTAAAGGTATTTATTTACTTTAACTAAATAAACACATGGATTTCATAGTTTTTAAATACCGGTAGTGATTTTTCGGTGAAAAAGTGACTTCCGTATTGAAAACATTTATTCTTAAGAAGTAAGGTATGTAGTAAACGTATAAAAAAAATCCTGAATATTAGCAGTCAGGCTAAAGTAAATAAAAACCTTTTTATAAAATGTATAAAGGTAATATCTACAAGAAAAAAAATGGAAACACTTCTAAAAACCTCAAACAAAATATTCAAATTGAGCATTTATCATATATTTTAGATTTATCTTTGCTGTCACTGTTCCATTATACACAACAACGGTCTACACTGATCGTGAAAAGAATGACCCTTCATTATGTATGATCTATTTTGAAACAATTCAAAATGATGTTAAAAGGAATTTATTCAAAACAGGCCTCACAGTTTAATTAGAAATTGACCGCCACAAACTCCTAACATCAGAAATTAGATGTGCCTAGAACCTTCTCTTAAAGATTGTAAAAGGATGACAAGTTGTTAGAGAAAACTAATAACACCATTGTATTAAGCGTATTCTGATGCATAATAAATCCTTTTTGCAAAAATTCCCAATCTCGTATCAGTAATTTGCTAGAAAACAAAATATAATGCTCTTCCTAATTTCTAAAATGGATGATTCTTGAGATATATTTTATTTTGTCTGAAAGTTATTGTTATTTTTATCGAAGACAATTTATGTAGGATATGTCTCAAAAATTGATTTAGTATGGACTAAAATTCGGGTATTTTGAATATTATTTCTGTACTTGTACATTTACACATTTGTATCACGATGGGTCATAAAAATAAAAGCATAAAAAAGATTTAAGGTCCCCGATTCCAAAAAAGTACTAAAACAAATGACCGATTCTCGGATTGTTGGTCTGACACCAAACAAATTGACTGTTTCATACAAAATTTTGTATTTATGTGACTATCAATGTTCTAGTAAATGATCTCTGTATTTTAAGGAAACCATTATCCGATTTTCTCAATTTTATCCCTAATAATTTAATAAAATACCTATATTCTGACTTTTTACCAATTTGTATTTGAATGTACCAATTTGGAATTTTTAGTGAAAATGCCATTTTAAAATTTAATAAATCAAAATTGAGTAATGCCAGGACGCATGTAAAAGAAACTTGTGGTTAACGAGTAGTGGTAAAAAAAAAACATTACCTTAACCACTGTCATTAATATTTCTGTATCATATTACAAAAGTGTATTATATTTCTTAGAACATTAATTGTTTTGCGCTATTGGTGTGGATAATTGTGAAAGTTCATGTATCATTGATAGGTTTTTAATTAAATAGAATTTATTTATTAATTTTTTTAAAGCTCAAGGAAATTCCTAAATATTTATATTTACTACAACAGTGTTCAGTAGCGTTTTAAAATCCACTTGGATTTTATTTATTAGCCATAATTTATACCCAAATTATGTTTTTGAATAAATTTCTTGTATATTTAAATTTTAAAAAGTGTTTTATTAAATGTAGCTTACTAGTTGTGATGCAATAAAAATGAGACACATCTATTCATTTTATTTTATTTTTACAATTCAAAAATTATTTGTAAATGAAGTTTAATTTATAAACTGTATCAACTTTATACATTGTGATTATATTTCTGTAAATATTGTTACTGTAAATAAAACAAAATAAATATCCGCTAGCTACGACGGATCCACTTCCCAAGCTACTAATTCTTTTAGTTAGTGTTTTATTAAAATACAGTTCGATATATTTAAGAAGAGAACAATACAACAAGAATTTGACTATCTGGTGGAATCTAGCCATTTTAAGTTCCAATCCATATCCATCTTTACAAATTAAATATCTTATTTTCCCTATAAAACTTTGAACAGAATAGATAGGACTAATAATTTAATTTTTTTTGTTTTTTTTGTTGAGTGTTTATACCAATTAATTGAATCAAGTACTTTATTTTGAACTTATGATTTCATTCCCTATAATTGCACATGAACAATAGTTAGTGGTAATTCAGTTTCGAATACCTGGACACAGTCCAAATTGATTTTGTAATATATATTATTATGTTAATTGGCCCCCATACTTGGGAAAAGTCAGCACTATTCCCTCCCTGATATTAATATTTCTTGTGTGATATTATAAACTAGTGATAGGAAAAAAACTGATGTAGACAGATATTTTAATGATTATTGAGTAGCCGTGAGCAACATAAACTAGAACTTAGATGCGTTTTGTAATTTAAAAAAAAAAATGTTAAAGTGATTAAGAAACTATAAATTAGTAACAGAAGGATAAGACAATTTACAATATAAACTAGAAATAATTTGTTTGATACCCACACCTATGCTTAATGTTTCCCGAAATTCAAATGATGTTTTAATTGAGGACATTTATGAACAATATAATTTTCGGTTTTTCTTGTCTTTTAAATATTAATGTTGGTCAATCTTTATCTATTAGAATTTAACATGTACTTAATTTTGTGTCTTTGATTTTAAAATAAAAGAACCCCAATTTGTTATATGTATTCTTTTGTGCTCATTTTCAGTTGTGCTTCAATAAGTTATAATTTAACACACAAGAATGTAATCAGTATTTCTGAAACAAAAACAACTACATTTTCTATAGAATACCACTTATTAAGAAATTCAGCAATTATAAAAAGGGGTGTTCATATATAGGCCGAAACAATTATTTTTTCAATATAATTTTAATAGCAGATTATCTATAATTGTAATAAAATGACATCATCTGTGTAATAATTTAACGTTGTAGATGTTCAAATTGAGTGTCATCTTGATTGACCTAATCTTGCAAATTTTCTAGAACAGAGCTACACATGATGGCAAAGATATGTTTGTTATTGTCGAATTCATGAAATGTGTCATAGATGAATTGCTACATGTTGTTTAGCTTGGGTGACTTTCTAGAAAATGTTGTCTCTGACAAATCCCCAGATAAAAAATCCATGAATGTTAAATCAGGTGAAAATTGAGGCCAATCGATGGAATCATGGCGAAAAATCCATTTACAGGGAAACTTCTGACCCAGTAATTCATAGACAGAAGTGCTGCCTTGTTGAAAAATATTATCATTGCCGTAGTACTATCTAATTGGAGGGATAACTGTGTTTTCCTATATACACATTGACTATATCAAAAAATATTGGGATATAAACACCCTTTAAGATCAGGCCACCCTAAACTAGTGCCCCTGGCTGGTTAAACTCCTTTTCAGTGGTTCAGAAGGATTACTCTGTGAATAATAAATAGTTGTACTGGTTTATACTCGTAGCCCACTTAATGTACAAAGGTCTTTGTCAGGCCACAATACCTTCAAGACTCCATTTCTTTCTCTCTGCTCATTTAACACAATTTCACAAAATTGGAGATGCCAGTCTGGGTTAGCCTCCAACAAACTGTGAACAAGTCGTGAGTGATACAACTTACAAGTGATAAAACATTGCAGCTTATTTAAAGAACTTCTTAAGATTTATAGTTCAATCGAAGGTCTTACTTATGATTTTGTAGGACTTTTCATAAAAGCTTCAGTAACCAACAGTTGTTGTCTTTTAAGGAAAATACAATAGAGTTTTAATTAATTTAATTTGCAATGGAATTTCACCATTTATTGGTCATGGGCATAAGAGAACAAAAGATTAGCAATAAGATGGTAACATAGGTGCCACCATTATTCATTACCTTTAAAAAAATATTAGTGTTAGTAAGTAGTTGGTATGTACAGTAATTACAAATTTATACTTTTAATGTTAATAGGCCTAATATGTCGATGAGAAATTTATTTTAAATTGTTTATTCACTAGTAAAAATAACATTTTATATATTTTTAGTGAAGAAAAGGACAGTTCAGGAGGTGTTGGTCATTTGGAGGATTTACAAATTGACCCTGACATCAGAGGGGATGCAATAGGTGATACAGTTTATAGTGAACGATTTGTACTTCGATTGCTTATAAAATTAACACAGGTAAGATTGTTATTTACGCTTTCTGTTCGTGTATTTTGTAAGCATATGTTAAAAAATAAATACTTTATCAAAAACCGAAATTGTTGTGTATCATTGCATCTTTTATATGTATATAGAATCTTTTTTTTAAATTTGTAAGTTTTTTAAAGATGACTAAGGGTAGATTTACAGGTTCTGTATACAGATTTATCTGTTGTTAGATGTCTGTGGAATCTTGAAACCTTTCTTTATAATATTGTTTAATTTATTTTTACCCGAATGATAGTATATAACTTATGATAACTGGTAGTTTGACTTTTTATTTGGTATGATTTTTTTTATCAGAAAAAAATGGTTTTTACAATCTGCCTAGGATTATAACATATTATTCAAAGGCTAAAATTTTAGAGTAATTTTCCAGTTCAATTATTAATCTTCTATCGCATTTATTTGCCTGACTGTAGGGAATAGTATGTTTATTCGCTGGTTTCAAAGTGACAATTTTGGAAATATATTTGAAAAGCTCCTTCACATGGACCTGGTGAATTAATTCATTAAATATGTTATTCTATTCCGAGTAAATCATAAAATATGTCCCCATTATTTATCGAGTAATAATAACTTTTTCTTTCTTTTTTTTCATTTATTTGTAAGAACAAACATATGCTCATCCAGAACAGTACAGAAAAAAATAATAAAATCCATAAATAAATATTACAAATAAAAACTTTACACAAACTTAATATAGAAAATCTATATTACTTTACAGTCCGTAGAAGCACTCTATTACTCTATACACTAATATCAAAACACTAATATATATTCAAACACTACACTGCTTCACACAGCACACATAGTTCGACAAATGATGTACTCCAGAGATAAACCTGTATTGGAGTTACTGTACTTTCAATAATTATATACACAAACTTTTGCAGATGAAAAACAACATTATTATTCATTAATAGTTAAAATTAAATTTGAAAAATAATTTAAATGGCTTTTAAACCTAAAAACATCCTGATTCACACAATTTACAAAAGTTAAAATGCACTCCTCAAAAGATAATGAACGTTTTTGTTAATCTTTGTATTGACGTTTATTATCTTAGACAGAAGCTAATTTTTAAAACGGACACTATATAGATTTGTACATAATTTTAATATACGATCTGCTAACCCGATGGTCATCAAAGTAAACACATATTAATTTTACGGTATATTTAATAGCTTCCCTCTCTTTTTTCCATCTTTGTAAAATATACGTTGTTTTTAAATATTAAAAACCCTCCAATGTCTGAAAAAACTGCTCATCAGATTCCTTCATAAAAATACTTATTGTGTTTTGTTTCAACAATTTTTCTATATTAATTGCTGCGATGTAATCCTTTTAACAGATGGCAGAACATTAGTATAGAAATGATTAGCGGGATATTTGTTTAAAAGTTTTATGTTATATGAATTTCTGTGAGTAAAAAATAGAGTTATTTATTTAATATATATATAATATTTTTAATATAAATATCGGATGCTATGTGTTTATATAAAAGTCTTTGTGTGACTAGTACGAGGAGATTCACTGGAATGAAGAGTTGGAGTCAGATCTGTGTACACTTTGGGACATGACAGCAACAAAAGCAGTGGTCGCATTCCTCATGCAACATAACTGCCTTGAACTTTTTACGGGCATTGTGCAGTCTACTTCAAATCCACGATTAATGGTAATATATATATATGTATGTTTACTGTTTGTGGTGTATAGCCTTCTTCACTTGATTAATTATTAGTACAGATGAAAATTTATTAAAATGTAATACAGTGGAACCACGATAATTCGAATCTCAAAGGGATTACTAACACTTCAAGTTATTAAATAATTCAAGAAAGTGAGGTTCGAGTTACCGAGGGCAAAAGTACCGACTTCGAGTGATAGAGGACCCAAGTTCACTTCAGCAGTATGTTCTGATTACACTTTATTCCTATAATAAGGAATAAGTGAAAGAAAAATACCACAGTACAAGTATTTTGTTTTATTAAACAGTTCTTAATTTTATATAATCATAAATTGTCACATTTACTCCTAAGAACAGTACAGTCGGTAAGGTATTTGGTGAGATTCCACAGTCCTTTGCAATTTTGCTTTTCTTCTTCACAACTTCACCTACAGTTTTTAATAGGTTTCGTTTTCCTCTACACTCACTGTCCTTAATTTTTGTTTCACTGACACACTGCAGCACAAACCACTTCACAATCACTTTAATAAAAATCAAAACTATAATAAAATACAGTATGGTAGACACATAAACAAGTACCTGTATAGACAGAATGAACAATAGAGCTGGTATTGATTTCAATTGCGGGAAGATGCAAAGATTTGGGAGAGGGGAAAGTTCATGTCTCTCACAGTACAGCTACCCTAAACTTCGACTTTTACAAGGTCCACGGGTCAAAACTTCAAGTTATAAAGGTGGTTTTATTAAAACTTTAACTTGTAAAGGCTTACGATACGTCTACATTCGAGTTATAGAGATTTATTGACACATCCAGGAAACCAACAAAATTCGTCTTATCGAAATACTTTTTTAAAAAATATTCAACTTATAGAGTGAAAATTAGCATTATGGGAACGACAAAAATTCAAGATATCAAGGAATTCGAGCTATCAAGGTTTCATTGTATTTTCTTTTTTTAAATCCATCAACTTGACTTAATTTTTACATCTCTATGACACATTTCAAACCATATACTTCATCATTCCTTCTTCAGAGGTTGTCAACATATTAATAAAACAACACAGACAACGAACACAAAACAACACACAGTGCACCAAGGTTGAAAACCAACACTAGTGAGATTGTCAAACATTGTATAAAACTTTATACAAAACTAACAAAAATAAGATAAATATGATTGAATAGACAGACATTATAGGTTAATATATATGCTTATATTATATTTGTGTTGTAATTTTTTTTTTTGAAATTGTTAATTTAAAAAATGGTAGGCTAAAACAAAATTAGTTTTCACATGGGTGTAATTTTGTGATACCTCATTTTAAAGGTCTTTTAAAAATAAGAATAATGACGTAAACTAGAGGTCTCTAAGTTCATCCTATCCAACATAGGGACCAATCGAATTGTGAATGTTAACCTACAAACTCCGGTTGTTTTTATTACATTACAAACTGCTCTATGTTGGTAAAATGATGGTAAGAGCCTTACCTTGTTTTTTTAGCTCAGATTAAGTTCTCGAAATGGCTACCATTTACTTCTTGGCAGAAATAGATTCTGGACTCAAAAGCATGTTGTACATTTTGTAACATTTCTGGTGTAATAATTAACATAAAATTCACAATTCGATTGGTCGCTATGTTGGGTAGGATGAACTTAGAGACCTCTAGTTTACGTCATTATTCTTATTTTTAAAAGACCTTTAAAATGAAGTATCGCTCAATAAGTGTTGCTATTTAAATTCTTGACATACCCCAAACTACCCCATTTTAGGGGTAAGGGTTGAAAATGTTGATACTTCAAAAAACTCCTCCTTTGGTTATCTAAACTTTCCCCAAAGCAAATCTGTCTATTTCCATTAATAAAAAAAATAATAGGGGGGGGGGGCTTTTAGGACACTTGGTATATTTGGGATCTACATAACTTACAAATATTATATCTAATTGTTATGTTTTGATATACACAATGCAATAGAATGTCTACACCAATCAAGATACCTTGAACGGACACTGCGTAATCAGCTAATGTAGTAGTAAAAAATTCTGAATAATTCCCAAGTTAATACTAACTAAGCAAACGAGAATGAAAATACAAGGAGATTTTATCTATGCTATATGGTTGAAAACATTATGTATAAACTGTACAAGTTGGAGAAATACAACAGAGCAGTGATTGTCACGTATGTGGAGTCAGATCAGACTTATTGTTTTCTGCCTTAATGAAACTGCTTCGTAGAAGAATCATACGGTTATTAGTAGTACACAGGTCTGCCACTTGTCTTTGTGCATGTAGTCGACTTAATAAATTTATTTAACTGTTGTCAAACCTTAATAGTCGTGTTTAAGTAAATTACAATTTCACCGATGAATAATTTGTATGTTATTTTAATCATATATTTAGGCTATGTTTTACCTTTATAAACGAATAGTATACTAATGAAGACTGCTAGAGTTGATATATCGACACAAAACAAGTGAAATCAGACCATATTTATAATAGAGTAAGGACAAGGACCAATACGAGTATAGTGATCTCAGGTCATAATTAAGTTGAATGATAAATGAACTCATTTTGTTATAAATACTTTTTTAATACATTTATGCACGGTTTCTGTGCGAGCTTCGTCTACTTAAACATTATTTATCTGTCATGAAAATAAAACAATAAGAATAAATCTTGTCAGTATATTTGTTTTAAAAATTATAGCCTACAACAAATACATTCCATTTGGATTGATAGGCCTACATGTTTCAGGAAATTTTAATAGGTATGATAGGCAACATGTGCTGCGAGAAAGATGTAAGAAATATACTAGCTAATCAGGAAGACATTCAAGATACATTATTGTCTCTTCTGTCCAATCCAGATCCATTGATATTGGTACAGTTAATGCGACTGTTGGAGTGTATAGCCTGGGATCTGTTGAAACCTGAATCTACAGAGCTCATGACTGCAGATAAACATTGGTTCGAAAATCATTTGGAAAGTGAACAGTTTGCAATACATATAGCATTTATACTGTCTAGTTCAACATCTGGTTAGTTTATTATTGAATTTTATTCTTAACACACACACACACTTAAATACTTTTTTATAAGCTATGTAAATTTATTGTATTATGTAATAAACAAATGACAATTGAAATTGATGTACTTGAGATGGACTACCCCAAAAAGACTAAACCCCATGAACTGCTTCCAGTAAACTGAAAGAGAAATACAATTATATAATATGTAGCTTACTCATGTGATGATTTATAAAAAGAAAATCAGTATATAATCTTCAGGTGGCACTGTGATGAATTTCAGAAATTTATTTCCTCAAATACTCTGTATTTCAAAGCATGGTTATCATCATTTGAGAGTTCTACTGAAATGATAACTCTACAAAACAAGTTATCCGATTCATACACCTAATCTGTGTAAAGATTTACTGTTTTAGAAACACAAATATTGTAATAACAATTTTATTTAATTTGATGTCTATAATTCATCAACTATTGCAATAAACAAAATAAACATGATATTTGTATTGGTCATTTATCTCCATTCATTAACTTATCGTTTTGTTTTTTCTATGAAAATGCTTTCATAATTAATTATTCGGCAATTTGTCACAGGATATATTTTTCACTGATTCAGATATACTAGATTTTTCTGATTGGATGTGACATGTACTAATTGTTCTTTAAATCTAATTTTATTTTTCTCTTGATTGACCAAGATATTTCTTATCATATTTGTTAAAATTAATTTTTTTAAAGAATTTTAATCTGATGACGATAAGCATGTTATTGAAATTTACATGAGTGTATTTAATCTGCCAATATTAAACAAAATTATAAATGCACTTTATGGAATTATAAATTTAATCATCTTTTTATTGACAGGTTAGTGTCGTAATTCATAATCTCATTATTTAAAATAAGTACAATTGATTTCTATTTAAAATTAGATAATTTGCAACTTTGAAACTCGTCAAAAATTTGCTATAACTATATTTTTATTAAAATAATAGCTTCATAACATATGAGTTTTGAATTGTTTTATGTAAAACTAACCAGTATATTGAAAAAGAAAAACTACATAGATGGTTTTGCCTGATTGTTTTCATTTTGTACAATGTTAAGTGGAGTCTAATTATTAAATTTGTTTTGTCTATTTATAATTAAAAAAGTATGAATGATAAGCACATTTAATATTGAAATATGACGAGGAATATTCAATGTAATGTCATTAACAACTTTTAGAATATAAACGAAAGAGGCATTATATACAGGGTGTTTCGGAACTGTACAACAATCTCTTGGGAAATGATTCTATAGCTTAAAATAAGATAAAAAAAACACTTCATTAGCGAGTTGTAAAAGATTTCACCTTGATTTTTTGATATGCGGCCTTGTTGAATTTCACAGGATATAAATTATGATGCAAATTTGGTGGTCTTATATGTTTTGTGCCCTGAAAAAGTGTAAATAATAGGTCCCAGAACTGTCTCGTATAATTTTTGAGAAAATACAATTTGAGTTAATTGATATGCATGAAGCCAATAAAAACAAGTTGGATGCAAATAGGAACTTTTTTTAAATAGTCTTATTTGATTCTTAAGGCCTAAAATTAAAAAAAAAAAAAAGAAAAGATTTGGAGATAAAAAATATCAGAATTTAAAATGTTTTATTTAGTCCATTCCTGTTATAGACAATGACCAAGTAATTTATTTTTTAGGTTTTTGTCTATAACTTCAAATACCAAATCTTCACTCTTATATATATATATATTTTAGATATATTTTCTTTTTTTAAATACAAAATGGCTAACAGTCGGTAAACAAAGGTTGGTACTTACGTATTAACGCCACCGCAGCAGAAGTTGCGCTAATGCGCATGCGCCAATAAAGAGCAAACTGGTTTAAGGGAAGCAGAATTCCATTTTTTCAGCTTTGAGATTCATACACTTTCATTTTATGATTTGTCGCGAAAATTTTAGGCGTAGATTGGCGGCACTTCACTTTTAAAGTTCATGTTTATCCATGATCTAATTTCAAATTATTAACTTCAATAAACTTACGAAAGGTTTGGCCAGGTGATTATATATATATATATATATATATAAGGTTTGGCCAGGTGTTTATATATATATAGCTACCTGGCCAAACCTGTCGTGATATATAATTATATCGCAAAGTAAGCAAATATTGGCGCATGCATTAGCAACTTACGTTAATACGTAAGTACCCAAAGGTTTTCCAGACCTATGTTTGTATGAACTTTGAATCTTATTTTTAGCAATAGAATCATTTCCTGAGAGATTGCCCTGCAGTTCAGAATCACCCAATATATGTTTGACATGAGTACATTCCTCTGCTATTTATATCATTGTCATAACTCCTGGTGACATATGAATTCTATTTTCAAAGACTATTTTGTACTGATTAAAGGAGACATGTTATGTAACCTCCCCTCTTATCTATCTGTAGACTTAGCCCTCTTGTTGTTACAGTAATAATTTATCCAAAATGCATCAGCAGGAGTAAGCTCAATGGTAGAAGAATGTATTCAAATCAATTATGTACGTCCTCACAAAAATATAGATTGTTATAATAATATTAAATATATCTGTTACAGAAGAGTTGTTGAATGGGATATTAGTTCTTTTAAACACAATATGCTCTCTAAACATCAATGATAAAGATTTCAGTCGATATTTTGCTACTCCAGGTATAGTAGCAACCTATTATTGTCATTTGAATTTTTTAGATCAATATTTGTTTGGTATAATTATATTTCTTATATAATATGATGGTTAAAATATCCATTGTTAGCAGTTTATTTTTAAATTAAGTATTTTTTATCGTCTTTGGTTTTTTTATTTCATCTTTAAACATTTTAAATATCTTAAGCCAGTATACTTATTAAATACTACATGCAGCAATAAATTGATTGATATGAATTATAGTTTTGATTATAAAAATGAATTATGAATAATTACTATAAAACAAAGTTAATTGTCTGAGGAGTATATGACTGCATTTAGTTAAGTAGGACTTACCCAATTTAGTTTATCCACCCTATTAAGGACAATTTAAAATTTCTTTCCCTCTAATGATGGAAAATGCCACAGTTCTTGAAACTGCCTAACATAATGTTTTGGTAAACTTTTTTATGGCTTTTACTATCTAAAAGGTCAAATCTGTAATAAGAGACAACTTTCATTGGTGTGTGAAGAATCTGTCTGTGTTGAGGACAAAGAAGAGAAGTATGGATATAAGAAGTCAGGGAAGTGTTTTCAAATTCATTACTATTTGTAACAGTTTTGAGAGTTGAGATCTGTTTTAGATCAATCTCACTAAACAAAGCTGTAACAGGTGCTGCAGGAAATGTACGTTTTATCAAGAATTTAGAAATGGAACTTTATTGGTACAGACTGACTTTGATAAGTAGAGTCAATCTCTGGTAAAAATGAAGTCCTTTTTGAGGTTATAAACTTGTCTGTTTAGCTTCACAAGCATTTGTTTAAATTCTTCTTGAAGTGTTATTTCTTGCAGCAACCACGAAGGTCTTGAATGAGACCACGAAGGAAATTAAAAAAATAACAGCATATGATAAACGTTGAACATATTTTCCATACAAAGAAAAAACCAACTGGTTCTATTATTTTAACACTTGTGACTGAGCAAGTAGTTCAAAGTCTACAGTCCATCTGTTAGATCGTACATTCCAAATCCAAAGATTTAGCTGGATCTAAACTATTTTTCACATTGTCTTGGGTTAGATCCCTCTCTTTCATCTTCTCTATCAGTTTCTTGTCCAACTCATATTCTTTTTGACTAGGGGGTGGTGGTTCTTTATTTTATGTTCTTTTCTTTCATTTTTGTATAAAACGATGGATCACCGAGGGATATTTGCCTTTAATAAACAACAAGGAATAATAAAAATAATATTGTTTCCAGCTAAAAATAACTGTAATTAAATTATCTAAAATATGTATTTTTAAAAATTTTTGATATGACATATGGTTCTCAAATTATTAACAATTAATGCACTTAAAAATCGTGTTTGAACATAGGGGTAGTTTCACCTCCACATTTAGAAGGTCATAAAACACCACATTGTAGGCAATTTTATGATCTTTAAAAGTTGTACTTGACATTTTTTCGTAAAAAACATATTTTAAGAGATATTCATAACATTACAAAATTTCAATCCCTTCACTCTCTCCTTTAAATAGTGACTTCAGACAACTTCACATAATTTGTATTGAGGCTTTAATTTTATCCTTTTTGAGTGAACTTTAAAACTATTATTACCGTACTATCTTGCCTTTATTTAGGTTAGACTAAATTGTTAGATTTTTTACACAAATCAGGTGATTTATAATTTAAAAAATTTAATTGTTTTAAATTTTTATACAGAACTAGTGGCTGCTATGCTTGAGTGTTGGAATCAGCTGTTTTCTAGTTGTGAATATGATAATGATTTTGAGTTTCCCAGCAAACAGCTGGAAAAATCGGCAAACAATTGGGTATCAGTTCTCCTGTCATTCACCGGTCATGAGAAAGGAAGGTTTTCTTTAGGTAAATAGATTTAATAAGGATAATTTTTGTGAATATGATACAGGTTTATTGTAATGACTGTATGTGCAAAGATCCTGTTATATTACTAAGAATGTGTTGTTATTCCTAAAGATTGGAAACAAGTCTTGTAAACTATGGTACTTTCAGACTTTTGGTTCTATAATTTTTAACATTTTAATATCACAGAAAATACACAATCTAATATTATTAAAATGCTCACAAAAATATTTATTAGCAGCAGATTTTTAATTTTAGATGCATCCCAATTAATTTTTATTTTTTTTTAGATTTATAAAAAAGATTTATCAAATGTGTTTAAATTAAAGATAAGTTATAATTTACTTTAATAAACTATAAGATGCAATCTTGTAACTTCCTAAATAGTTTTTAAAATGATAGTTGTACATCGTCAAAACCAGATATTGTGATGACATCAAAACTATCTAAACAAAGAAAGAATATGTTTATATCAAATGAAATTATAAGGAGTTACCTTGTGATTACTGTCTTGATAAAATCTAGAATAAAAAACTTAAATTACACTTGCCTAGAAAGGTATATCTTATCTTGAATATAAAACTAAATTATATTAGACGTTAAAGTAAATTAATAAATGGATAATGAAATGTGAATATATAGAGAAGGACCATAATTGTATATGAGAAAGGAAATTGTTGTGGTTATAAGAGGAATTAACATTTAGATGGTGCCAGTGTTTTAAAATGAAAATGTTTAAGTTAGTTGAGCTAGCATATAAAGCTGTCGATTAAGTCAGTAAGTAAACAGACAAGGACATTGCAAACGTAAAGTTATACAGTTATATGAACTAAAATTAGAAATATAAGTCAATATTTTATTAAACTTCCAGTTTTATAAATATAAATTTAAAAATTAGCATAGATAGGAGACACAGGCTTACCTTAGAAAGTCGTCTTTGATATTATGTAATAGTACACACATAGGAAACACACCACAAATACTAAAGTTCTGAAATATTTCGCAAAACTGTTCACGTTCTCAATCAGCAGAGAGTATAATCTAAGATGGATCTGGTCCGAGTGTTGAACCACAGATGGATATTTGTTTTAAGCCTGTTGGGAGAGGAAAAAGGATTAAGGATGATTTATTTAAGGTTAATGTTAGTGGTTTCTCCAATTAACTCTGACCTAAAAGTTAGCATAGATTAACGTAAGTCTGACATAAAAATCGAACTAACAACAAAATGGACTTAATTCCTACTTATTATTTAAGAAAACGCATATAAGTCCTTCATGGTAAGTTTATGTTTGTAGATTAAAAATTAAGTTCCACAACTAATTTATATTTTTTCAGGAAAGTTTGCTGAGCAATTGAATGAAATTTTGCTAATTTGGATTGAAATTCCAAAAGATGGCTCTGAAATATTACTGACTTCTGTAATTTGGTTGCTAGAAGGCATCGTTGGTTATAGCTTCTCACCTGTTGCCTTTACAAAGACATTGAAAGCAGTTCACAAAATCATTTCCGATAAAGGTAACTTTTGTTAGTATATACTACATATTTAAGTTATAATAATACAAAAGATAAAAATTAAAAATATTTTACTTAGTCTAAAAAAAATATTGTTAGATCTATTTTATTAAATCTAAAAGAACATATGTTATAAATATTGATCCTCGTTGTTTTGGAGAAAATCATCACAATGATATAAAAACATTATATTGTAAGGCTGAACAGATCACAGAAAACTTTATTAATAAACAAGGGTCTTTGTCCAGCTATGACCAAATAGCTTTATGGTATGGTAATTAAACTTCAGATACAATATGGCGCCCTAGTGTGGTGGAGAAGAACACCTAGATGTCACTAGGTGTAGGTTAACTAGTCTACAAAGGTTGGCCTGCCTAGTGCCAATGTATATTAGGAGTTTATAGAAGTACACTTACAGTCTAGAAATATAAAAATTTCTGGACCTATAGTCCAATACAAAAATTTACATAAGTCCAGCAAAATCAAAATATTACAAGAAAATCACTTCAGAACTCTCGTCACATTTTTAAAATTTTGTTGCTTGAGCTTTTGTACTATTATAAACATATATGAAATATAGATTTTGCTTTGACTCTGTATACAATAATTTTTACTGATAAATTAAAGAAAAAAATGTAACGACCTAAGAATATCGGAGGTATGTTTTACAAATTTTCGCATGGTTAATTTTACCTTTATGAACAACAAAGCCCAACTCGGAATTATTTGGAAGATGACTAATAAATAAATGGGTTTCATTTTATGTAGAGGTTTATGCAATGTTTGTTTCCATCTGTTCAGATGACAGATCTCAAGGCGAAGCAAGCTTCATGGAAGAATCATCCGAGTTAGAAAAGTTGACGTTGAAAGAAGGATTCAAGAGTTATTGTTTAGCAGTGAAGAAACATGTGAATAAAGAAGTGTTGGAGAAAATCCTTAAGTTATGTAGGAGCAAGTATGTATCTTTGTTTTGGTCTGTATTGGATGAGCAAGACTCTGATTCAGCCCCTAAATAGATCATCTGAAGTGCATGTTTTGTAATATTTATATATTTTATGTTCAGTTTAATAAATTATTGTAATCTTTTGAAATATACAAATATAAATTGCATGTTGTTGAAAGCTTTTCTTTAAATATACCCGATTCCGTAGGAAATAAGTTACTGCAACCACAATTTAAACAAAATCAGAAAACTTTGTGATATCACTGAATCCATAAAAAACAATATTTAAGTAAGCTTAATTATCGTCAAACACTCCTCAACATATCCCTGTTTGTTAAAACTTAATGAAGAAGTTACTTTTTGTAACATCTTGAACAAGTTTGACAAACTACAAGAATAATCAGATTCAAAGTAGCGGCTATTTTAACATATTGAATGATTTTCATGTTTTTTTTTTAATAACATGGTTTTTATAAAGCGTTGTTGACAATACAGAGTTATGATTTTAACCTGCCTTTTGTTTCCATAATCTTGTACATTCTACAATTTTTTAGTTGAACTACCGGATTATTCAGAAGTGATGCAACAACAAATTTTCATTGTCAAAGTTATTTAATATTTTACTTCGATTGGAATTAAAATCAAACACCCATACCACAGTTCAATAAAACAAGATTTAATTCCGTATGTACATTTCAGTAACATAGTTACCGTCTTCAGAGGTACAGTATTCAACAAACACTAATTCTATAAAATATTATTAACAGTTATACAAGTGAAATTCTTTCCCCTATCCTGTGGTTAGTTCAACCAATGTCCATGAATGCCATCTGACCACAGTAAGGAGTGGGGAAAGAACCTCGTATAACTAATAATAATATTTTATAGAATTAGTGTTTGTTGAATACTGTACCTCTGAAGATGGTAACTATGTTACTGAAATGTACATACGGAAATAAATATTGTTTTATTGAATTGTGGTATGGGTGTATTTTAATCTTCAAGTTTGCCATGTGCAGTGTGCTTAAAAGTGTAGTATTCAATTGGTATGTACATGTGATAAAATAAAATAGAAAGTAATTCAGAATAAATCGTCTGTGAAATATTTGAATTTGGCAATTTTAAGGAGAAAGAAAAAATCATAAGCAAAAGAACAACATTGGCAAGCAAAACAAGAAATATTTTACTATGTCCTGAACTAAAAATAAATAATTTAATAGTTATAATAAATAACCTAGATTTATTTATTTGCTAAAATCCTTCTGTACAGTACTATTTTTTCATTACTTAATAAACTTTTTTCTTTGGTTGTTTGTCTTTTCATATTCTTCCAAAATCTCTCGCACTGAGGTATTCCTAATTTGTCCAGTAACATCATTGCAATTTGAGGCACTATTGGTTGTAAAGCAATACCGCAGATTCTTAACGTTTCCATGGTAATATGAAGAACACATGCTAAATGATCTTGAGACTCAGCTGATTTGCGGAGGTTCCAAGGTTGAGACAACTCAAAGAAACGATTCGCTTCATGTAACGTTGATATTATGACATCTACACCCTTGTAGAAATTAAACTCGCTGAAATGTTCAGCAACTTCATCTGAAATTGTTTAATAAATGTGATATGTCTAAGTCTTAATTTTTACAGATATAGCGCTCATAATTTTCTAGAATTTATAAAAAAAAAAAGGTATTCCACTCTTAAGTTGTTTATATACATCCAAATAACTCTGTACATTAGAGTCTGTACACTCGCCTAGTGGATGAATTGAACAGATTTTCATAAAATTTGATATGTAGGAATATTTCAGGAATTATAATAATGATCAACACAAGTTTCAAAATCGTTCTTGGAAAAGACTAAAATTAAAAAAACTTCCGAAAATTGGCTCTAAATAATTCTGATTAAATTTTACTCTTCAGGACTTGATCAATACAACAATCCCCAACAAATTCTGAGCCTGGAATATTTACTGCTAAAGAAGTTTGAAATAACATGTGTGATACATCTTGTTGAGTTTGATGTGAATTTGTCCAATTTTTATTTTTATCTTTTTTATATTTGAACTAATTATATACCGTATAAAGAAGTTTTGTACTGCAACAGAGGTTTTTTATTTAATTGTTTCTCTATAAAATTGTTGTTACGAAATAGCTGTCATATTTCAGTATTAACAATGGTCCTGAAATTCTGGTCGTATGAAACACAACTTAGCTTCTCAAAAAAAGTCAACACAGAAGTAATGTTTGTTAGTAAAAGATAAATGTAAATTATTATTATTATTTAAATAAACTATCTTCGCCCCAATTTATTTATAAAATTTATTTTCTAACTAGAATTTTGTTATGGGCATTACCATTTATATACACAGTGTGGGTGAAAAGTATGAGAACGGCTTAATATCTCGTATATAAGGGAAATTTGCAGGTAGATGTGATTGAGAAACCTACTCCATTTAAAAATACTATTTTATGATTTCAAAAATTTGGTCCACCATTTTGAATTTAACTTTTTTTTTAATGGGAAGATGGTCATGTGATACATAATTTTAATGTAGAATTTTAAGACAAAATCAATGGTGAAAACCGCACATTCCTATCTCAAACCATTTACGAAAATTTAAACATTTCATTTAATGTAAAAATAAAATAAAATAAAGTACATTAAACTTCTTTTATTTATGAAGTTAGTTGTAACGATTGTGAAAAGGTGTACCTAGGCCAAACAAAGAGAAAAATTGTAACCAGATTTAAAAAACATGTAGCTCATAAGTAATAGGCCAGAGAAATCTAGTGTGGCCGAGCACATACTTCAAACGAACTATGAGTTGGGAATACAAAATGTGAAAATAGTTAAGAGTGTGATGTCTAATAAGTTGCTAAATAGCTATGAAAGGATTCCTAATTCAAGTTTATTCTCTTTGTTAAAACCTAGGTAAAATCTTGACATCATGTTAGGCTTTCGATTTAATATAGTTTTTGTTTTAACGTACATGTTGTTTTGTTCTTGAGGTAGTTTTATGTTATAATGTACATTCTATGTTTTGTATTGAAGTAGTTTTAAGATATATTGTTATCTGTAAATCTAATTTTTTTGATTTATGGATTATTAATATCACTTAGTCATAGCATGCTTTTTGATTCACTAAATTTTTGTTGTTATTATGCACATGTTATGTTTTATATTTAAAGGAGTTTTAAGATATATTATTATCTATAAATTTTTTGCCGCTATTGCCATATTCAACCTATGGATTTCCCTAGGACAGGAATGTGTACCGTTAACCGCTTTCACCTAGGTCATTGATGTGGTTTTACTTTGATAGGCCGAACCCCTGGAAGTAGGGGTGATGGCATTTTACTTTTTAAGATTTCATATTTTGTTAGTATTATTTCAGATTCCTCCGATGATGGTAACTTGGTTACCGAAATGTACATCAGGGAACCATAAAACATAAGGCAAATAAATATTTTATTTTATTTGTGTGTGTGTGTGTGTGTGTCATTGTACCAAACTTGTGGTAGGGGTTTCAGTGTTTTATATTGTTTTTATATTTCCTCTATGTATGTGTCTATAAGTATAGCAGCTCATCTGATTCTGGATAAAACTGATATTTTGCTAATTCTATTATGAATTCCATCCATAAATTTGTTAACCAATACATTTATAATCTAGATTTTATATAATTTTTTCAAATTGTTGATTTTTTAAAATAAATTTTGTTAATTTATTTTACTTAACATTAAGAAAAATATTACAAAAGCACGTTTTAAAATAATATTGATCACTTTTTCATTTGCTATACAATACAATTTATTATTTTCTACTAGAGTAGAATGATTGTAGCTTCCTACAAAAAAACCTATAGTTATGCCAACGTTTAGGAAACAGCTGATTTGTGGAAATTTTATAGTGTATAACTCCTGCATCTGGTATAAATTTTATTAAGATTTACAGGCCCAATCGACAATGTATAAGTGGAAACGAATACAACATTTATTGAAGCATACCAAATCCTAGTTTTTTTTGGTATAAAATTAGATAAATGATTTAAATGCAGCACACTTTCATTTTTTTTATGTGCTTGATGTATTTCTAACTACCATAATGTGACACTGCCTATAAGAAATATACATTTCTAATACTGTACCTGGTAACTTATCTAGTGATTGTAATAAAACATCAGCATTGGTCTGACAATATTGTTCATAATGTTCACTATCATATGAAGGAAACTGTTGAAGAGCATTTACAGTGGTACCACTACATCTGTTTAACAAGTTGCCTAATGTATCTGCTAACTCTGTATTCAACAGTCTCATTACTTTTACTTCGTTATAATCTGAAACAATTTTATAATGTGTACATGTTTATGATTCCTGTCATACGCAATATACAGGTATATATCATATACCTACCTAATATAGGGAAGTAGGATCAAAATAAGTTCCTAATATCAATGACTACATAAATACTATAAGACACGACATAGGATAGGGCAATAGTCTACGCTTTACGGGTGCTGTTCGTCACAAGTTTGACACACAGCTATCAGAAAGTGCTAGCAGCAGGTGCTTGACTGTACGCATCCCACTTGGTTGAGACTGTACAACTGTTGACCTCTCTCTCACAAACCTTCTCACTTACTTCCGTCAGCATAGTCAGTGTTGTCAGTTCGTGCGCTGAGATAAGCGATTCTCGACCTTCCCTCGCATCTCTGGTCCCATATGTGGCATCAGTGCGTTTTCTCTTACCCGCCTGAAACATTGTTTGACCGTAGAGCCACCTAGCGCCAGTCACATCAACTTCAGATTGGTCACATCAACGCCACCTAGCGAGTATTGGTCAACTCAAGAATAAGCGTAGAATATTTAATAGAGATGTAACGGATAGTCGTTTTGGCCGGATACCGGATACCGGATATTCGGTGAGGTTCTAGGCCGGAGCGCCGGATATCCGGCTACCGGATATCCGACTCAGGTAGTGTGTGTAGTTCTAGCGATGATTCACGGAAAGACAAGTACGAACCTGTCTCTTGGACCGTAGGAGTGGGCGGCTTGTATCGTTCATGCGTCAAACACTAGTATTCAACGGTCTGTCAGTGAGTTTTTCGGTATTTGTTTTTTGTGGTTGAAGTTTTTTGTAGTTTAATGGCGACCGCTACGAAAAGATCACCTATTTGGAAGTATAGATCACCTATTTATGTAATTTCATTTACATAATTAAGTATCCGGTACCCGGCCGGATAGTTGCAACTATCCGGCCGGATACCGGATACTAAAAAAGGGCCGGATAGGCCGGACACCAGATATTAACCAGATATCCGTTACAACTCTAATATTTAACATGGCCATGTCGTGTCTTATAGTATTTATGTAGTCATTGCTAATATACAATATTTTAAAAACTAAAATCACTATAACTGTTTCAATTGTTTTTTAACCAATTGTTATGACAAACAGGACTTTCTACAGTTAACTTATAAGATATTTAAACTATTACTTTGTTCATATCAATTATTATTCAGGTACACTTTCAAAAGTCCCTTACCACACTTGGGAATAAACAAAATAACAAAAACATTATTAAATAAATATATTTTTTTGTTATTTTGTTTATTCCCAAATGTGGTAAGCAACTTTTGAATGTGTAGCTGTATATATTGTCACCACAGTGCTCTGGTCTTTGTTTATGAATTATTATTGATAATTAAATTTCAATATCAATTAACCCAGGAATGTTTTGTTACTTTTGATTGACACACTGGTTTTTCAAAATTTATATAGAATATAATATTTATACAATGCTAACTTCGATCGCTGACTGTTTTCTTTATATTGTTCATAATGGTTCAGGCTACTATTTACAACTGCCTTGTAGTTTGTTTCTTTTAGGCTATTGGGCTTCTTTAATTTAGCACTTTATCTCTCTGAATTATATATAGATAATAATTACTGAATTAATAAAGGTACTGAAAATTACCCTGATAACAATTATTATGACTATAATGTCAATAATTCATCAACACATAACGAGTATAAAAGACAACAGGAAAATATACATAGCTATGAAACAAGCACAGACGGATTGCCAATTTCAAAAAAATTAATCAAAATAAGGTATTGCAATAATACTAATGAGGTACCTTATGTTGTAGTACAAAGTAAAGATAAAAATAAATAAATAAAATAAGATTTGAATAGTATGAGATAGCGTCCTTACAGTGGTGTCCCGACGTTTGAAGACTGCAGTGATGAAGCGTTATTCCAAGTTAAAGTGTTTTCTTTAAAAGTGTATAATAGAAATAGTAAACCTAGTGTTAACAGAACTTGGTATATTCTGTCAATATTAATAAGATATTAATGTCAACAATAATCATAACAAATTTTTAATAACATATAAAACTCACTAACAAATTAACAATAAATGAAAAATTTTCTAAATTCAAATTATGAAAGCGTCATTTACAAGTTTGTTCATGACCAGTCGAGTGCCTATCCCGAGATATTAAAATTCTTTTTAATTATGAATTATTGTGTTTTTTTAATGTGTATATTTAAATATATAACCTATATATTATAATCAAACCTATAAACTATATTTTAATGGAAGCTATGCCAGTCAGTGGGCTACATGTGAACTATATTTGAATTTAATTATTTAAACCTTGATGCCATGATACGAATAAATGTCTAATTAAATTACTGTAGTGGAATTAATTATTGCTAAATATTAAATGTAATATTCTTTTGTTATTTCTAGTACAGGCGAAACTCGTTAATCCGCATGCACGGTACTCCGAACGGCCTTCAGTTGCCATTTCTTAGAATTCCCATGTCACAACAACGGAAACGTAAACAAAGTAAAGGATGTAGTTGAGATGAGTAACTAGTCAGGTCATTTCACTATTGGTACTATACCAGATCCTCACCCTTCGTCAACTGCGTGATGACGCGTTTCGTAAGTCGATCAAAAAAGCAAGTCAGAAAACGATTAAAGACGTTTTATTGTAAAGTTATTTATTGTATTACAAAGTTATTTATTGTATTGTACAACTTTATTATGTACTGTACTGTAGTTTTTAAATTTATTGTACAGTCATAAAATTTGTTTTAAATTATTTCTGGCGTTTTTTTTTGCATTTCCTCAGTAATCCGAACTTTTTAATAGTCCGAACACCTCGAGCAAACAAATATTCGGATTAACGAGTTTCGCCTGTATATAAGTTTAGTTGAGTATCCTTCAGACGCACACGCACACACACATACATATATATATATATATATCACAAGATATATATATAAATATTGAAATACAAATATATTAAATTATCAATTCAAAAAAGGAAAAGTTTATATTTTTTTAATATGTTAGAAAATTTCTTTTTGTCAAAAATAATTTTACAAGCTAAACTCAAATTTAATAGTGGCTTGAATACTAATATTTGAAGAGTACATGAATTCAAAAGAGTGGTTTTTACAACTAAAGGAAAAAAAATCAGCACAAAAAGTAAGTTTATATCAGCACATTGTTAATTTTTAATCTTTTTACACCTTTTCTTTACTTTGTGTGTATTAAAGTAATAAAGACAGGGGAGTAGGTAACATAAGTAAAAACAAAAATCCATCAACCAGGATCGAATTTGCGTAACTTGCAACGGTTCATTGGTTTGATCTGTGGGAAGATCCTCTTTCAACTGAGCTAAAATGAATGAAGTAATTCCTGAGATAATGAAGAGAAAAGCTAGTAACATATACATACTCACAATTAAAAATTGCAAGTTAATTTAGGCCTTACTTGCATCACTGTGAGGTGTCCCTTCTCGTAACAGGAAGTAACGTAGACCAGACTCTGTAAAAGTTTGTGCTGCTGTTGTAGGTGATACAACATTTCCTTGAGATTTTGACATTTTCTCTCCATTTACAGTCCAATGAGAATGTACACGGAGGCAAGATGGTGGTTCTAATCCACTTGCAATGAGGAATGCAGGCCAATAAACTCCATGAAATCTGATGGAAATTAATAATACAAAATATATGCATAAAAAAACCATAAATAAGATCCAGTTAAATTACATTCTATGATAGGGATGGGTGTCCCATGATAGCCACATTTAGTTTTTAAATGTTGATTTTTTTTAACTCATAAAAAAAATACAACATTATTAAAATGTCATAAACATTTGATAAACTTGGATGTACTGTATTCATATACATATATTACGAAAAACTTAAAAATTTTTTTTTTGTTTGTTTATAATCATAAAACTAATTATTCTCATTACTATCAATGGCATCAAGAAATATTTTACACTACCTTTTTCAATTTATTAATTTCTCTTTTGCATGCTTTCTCCCAACTTTAAAATATCTGGTTTCGATGATACATGTGTTGATTGGCCACATTGTTCTGAAAATTTACAAAAATTCATGGATAGTTTGAATTCCCAATACTTGAACATAAAATTGGCAAGAAAAAGGATGGGAAGTTACCATTTCTGGTTATACCACCATACATCATAGAAAAATGGAACGATAGATACAATAGATAAAATTGAACTTCCATCATTAACAAATAACTTCAAACAGAGAATAGATACAATGGTGGTAGGGTAAAAACTGTTTTGAACCCCAAAATTAACCCTTGTAAATTAAACATCTGGGAAAAAAAAAGCACTCCAAAAAGTGCTACAGTGGATAGATGTCTGGAAAATGTTGGAAACACAAATAAACCTAAGTAAAAGTCTAAAGCTACAGTCCAGCTTTCCACGTGAAAGTTGTTACTGATGGGGTAAGTATATACCATTATTCGAAAATATTAAGTAAGGACTCATTTTAGTAGATGAGTGTGAGAACCATAAAATATAAGATTGAAGAACATGAAGTGTTTACACAGTGGCTTGTAGCTGCGGAAAGGTATGCGTGAGAGATTGATCATAATCCAAAAACTACCTTTAAAGAACATATTCGAATAGACAAAAATGATAATGCGAAATAGTCAGCAGTAAGTGCCAGCACAAATAGACATTGTTTTGTTTTGTTTAATTATTTGCAGTGAATGTATCAGACTCTTTGAGAAACAACATTGAAATATGATTAAGACATTGACAATTAACAAAAAAACAACTAAGTGTACACACAGAAATCTAAATACTATTATTATTTACTGAAAAATATAGGTGTGTTACACTCCCATTGTTACAGATTTCATTATAAAATACAACTCTATTAAAGAATTAAATTGTCTTATTGTATTAAATGTTGAGCTTGACTTATGAGAAAAATTATTCAGTATAACAAACACACAGAACACAATTCTCATATAAAATACGCCTAAGTATCAAACGCGTTTCGACGACGAGGTCGTACTCTTCAGTGATACACGAGCTACACCAATCAAACTTTAACTAATTTATAGTTATTATAGTTATTTATAGTTAATTTTATGTTAACTATAAAATTAACACCAATCAAACTATAACTAATTTATAGTTATTATAGTTATTTATAGTTAATTTTATGTTAACTATAAAATTAACACCAATCAAACTATAACTAATTTATAGTTATTATAGTTAATTTTATGTTATAGTTTGATTGGTGTAGCTCGTGTATCACTGAAGAGGACGACCTAGTCGTCGAAACGCGTCTGATACTTAGGCGTATTTTTTATGAGAATTGTGTTCTGTGTGTTTGTTATACTGAATGTCTTATTGTACATAAACCAATAGTGCATACATTGTAGGCTAAGAAATAATCAAATTATTAACAAACCTTACTTAAGTATATCTTTTCCTAACACTTGACAAGTTGGAGGCCAAGATAATGTATCAGGATAGCCTACTACAGTGAGATAATTCACCAATGCATCAAGCCACACGTATACACTCTGATCCTTAGAACCTGGTACTGGTACAGCCCAGTGTACACGATTAGAAGGTCGTGAGATCGACACGTCTTGTAACAGTTCCCCATCTTTTATCCAAGACACCAACTGTGTATGGAACTTTGTTGGTTGAACAACTTTTTCTGTAATGAAAAATTATAAATAAACTTTTAAGCAGTGGAGGTTCATGAGAGTGGGCTCTGGAAAATGCCCAACTTGCAAATTCAAGCAAAAGAAGAAACAAAACATGTCTTAAAGATTATTAAAATGATTTTATATCTTATTATTATTTCTTATATTATTTTATTTTATACATATGTAGGCAGTATTGGAGTACATATTTATTAAAAACTGGATGGGTCATGATGTATAAATACATCAATACAAGACATACAGCTACTAATAGAGTGGAATTAGATAAATAATGAAATGGATACACTATCTTGAAATGAAGAGACAGACATTTTCTGTGATAATATGACTTAGTAGGCTACTTACCACCATCATCGTAGAATTTTACTACCTTTCATCCCTGCCTGGAGTTCCACATTGTCCAAGCGGTGTGTTGTGATGCAGGTATTCATATGTGAAAACAAGTAGTAGTCGTTCGGCGTAAGATCCAGACTGTATGGTGAATGATCTTTCTTGATGACAACGCTAGCTAAGATTTCTTTGATTTTCTGGGAGAACCAATGTGTTTTAAAAATTTTTTTTTTCATAGACAGTTTTTTCCCCACAGTTCACACGTTTTACCCAAGTCTCTTCTCCAGTTACAACATAATCGAGAAGTGAGTCACCATTTTTGTCGAAGCATCGAGAAATGTCAATGATGTTACCATGCAATGTTTCTTGTGATCGTCTAACAAGATTGTCGGTACAAATCTGGTACAACACTTATGGTAACCTAGCTTTTGTATCATAACCTTGTACAACAAACTTCATGAAATTTGAGGAAACTGATACAAGATCACTGTAATTGTGAAACGGCAGTTTTTACAAATTTTTCACTGATTTTCGCCACCAGTTCATCGGTCACAATGCTCGGTCGGGCACTTCACTCTTCATCATGAACATTCGTGTCATCATTATTTTATCATAATACACCACTGTCTAACTCCACCATTACCCTTTACACCTCATTTCCGTACACCTCATAAAGTTGCCGGTACACTTTATTTTAACAGTTCAAAATGATTATAAAAACATATAGGCCCTACTTAATATATGCACATTGTTAAACCATATATAAAACCTAACCCAATTTAATATTTTTAAATAATTTTATATGGAATTTTAATTCATAACTTTTAGAATTTTATATGAAAGAGTATATAAAGATAAATAATTTATAGTGGTCCTACCTGGTATAGCTGCTTAACCTGTTGAGGAGTACTGACGGCTCTAACCGTCTAGCCTATGAGGCCCTATTAGCAGTAGACCAAAGTATCACTGATGGACCACAGGGAGTAGAGATCATTTTTTTCATTTTTTCTTTCAAAATGTATTGAAACACTAAAAAATACTAAAATAATACATTTTTACTATTTATAAGTAAACAAATTATACAGTAGCCTATACTGCAGTTTTTTAGAACTTTTCTAATGTATGAAAATGCTTGAAGCACGGATATACACAAAGAGCTATTTTGCACTTAGAACACTCGTATGCAGTTTCTTTTCTTTTACGCTTACTTAGAGTGGTGTTCGAGCACACAAAGCAGCGTTTGAGCTTTTTTCAGCCATTTTCCCGTGCAGGTAGTGGGTGGGGGAAATAATGTCCTGACAAGCATAGTGGCTGCTGAGCTCCGTCCACTGGACAGCGGCAGCCTCTTCTCCCAATGCAACATGAGTTTCCAAAATTTCCCTTATGAGATTCATTCTAAAGTTCATGATGTAAAGTTTTGCATTCGGGTTTTTCGTTTGAATGTACTGCCTGGAAACGCAAACACATTTTGTAGCGAGATTTTCTGTACGAATTGTAAAATTATGTTATTATAATAATCATAGTAATATTGAAATGTTATTCACCTAAATGCTTTATTTACTTTAGTTACTGACTGTCCAGCTAATTTACTAAATTTAGACTTGCGGACCATCATTTCGCTTTTGTCCACTGCAATCATATTTGAATTATAAGCCAGTACACATTTTGGCTTTAGTACCCCTTTGTGCGACCTTGTATCAACTGATATCATTGAATGTTTGTCTACTGTCGACAAAACAGTTACAGGCCTCTTACTATACCATTTGACCGTAATCATGTTATCTTTGTTACGCACAGCAATGTCACCTGGTTTCATTTTCACATTAGTATATAGAAATGCCGCTAGAAAGTGAAAGCACTCATAATATTGTTAATGTAAACTAGCCTGTTCTGAACAGTTAAAACCGTCAGTACTCTATTGGCTCAAACGGCTATAACCGTCAGTCTTTTAGGATCATTTTAAGCTACTCTTCAACAGGTTAAAAGAGTGAGAAATTAAATTCTTTATGAAACTTGGCAATCTATCTTATTAAATGTATTTGCAGTATTAAATATTTTGTACTAACCATCTTTAAGCCAGTGCAACAAATCATCTTGAAACTTGTTTAGTTTGAACTTAAAATTCACTTCTTCAGTCCATTCAACAGGTCTACCAGATTCCAAACTAACATTTACTTGAGTACCATCAGGTGCTGTCACTGCTTTCAACTGTGTTTCTGTCAAGAATGATTCGTCAGCTACACAATACCATCCTGAATATCGCCCTTCAAAAATGTGTCCCCTAGATGCTAATTGGTTCTATTAAACAAATTTAGAAAATTTAATTAGTATTTTAGGATGATCAGTTATTATATTTATACAGGCAACTTTTAAATTATTATAATCTATTTTGTTTCATTGATTACATCACTTGCGCTTTCACTTTTAGAAACAATAATAGATATTCTTTTCATTTTTAAAAAAAGAATATTTCTCTAGGTACAATGACTGGAAAACTTTTACATTTATACAGTTTATATAGCTGATCATATTTCGCTAGCTTTTCCCCTCAAAATCTTAAATTTAGTACTTATAGGCCTATACGTTGTACAAATTAAAAAGTATAATTAGGAGAAAATTCAACTTCAGTAGTTTAGTTCGAACTTGGTAATTTTGGGACTCCTAAATCAGTGCTGCAGCAAGCAAGACATGCCCTAGCCAATTGTGTCATACAGCTCAAAGTTTTTTCTAGAAGCATTTTTTTGTACTAACCAAATTATTAAGTAAAGAAAATATTGTGATGGTGCAAAAATGATGATGACATGTTTTCAACAATTCTCTGTCATTGAGCCCTTCCTGTCTGTGCCAATTAATTGTATTGCCTGAAGAACGAGTGACTCGAATGAATTATAAATTTTAACTCTAGTCAAAATCATTTTGTATTGGAGGTAAAATTTGGGAAAGGCAGACATGTCAACTCTCATGCAAAATGTGTGAGTCTCACACATTCAAACAATGCAAAAAATTGCGATGAATTTGTAATGAAAAAGCAAGTCACGCACAGCGTCATTGTCGCTATCTGTTGCCAATAAACTGACATAGACAGTGATGCACCTGGCGGACAAACACAAAACTGTCAGCCTTCTGTAAACTAAACGGTTTTATAAATAATTATTGAGCTTGACTTGTGAGATAATATTAGATAGAAAAAAAACTCGAACACAATATCTCACAAAAATTACGTTTATTTAATCAAACGCGGTTCAACGACAAAGTCACCATCCTCAGTGATACATGAGTTTAGTTATAGTTTTGTTATTGTAGCTCATGTATCATTAAGGATGGCGACTTTGTCGTTGAAACGCGTTTTATTAAATAAACGTAATTTTTGTGAGATATTGTAAATGGTTAAAGTTCAATTGTAATTCCTTTAAGTTTCTCACGCAACCTCATGCATTTTCCCCCTTCTATGTTGGAAAACCTCCCACATTGTCACCCCTCTACGTTGACAGCTCTGGAAAGGGTGAAAATATAAGGTTACTCAATGGATGATGACATTATGGAACAGGTGGTTCATTAACTCAAAATTTGCATCATAGAAATATGGGTTAAGGTAAAAATAGAGAAAGAATGAAAGTAATTGTCATATACTCTGAATGAATAGTCTGAATCAACTAAAATTTTGAAATTTGATGCAAAGTCACTATCCCATAGAATTATGTTTTTGAGACATCGAAAGGTTGTATTAGAGATGATATCCCAAAATAATAAAACTTTGTATTATTAGTTTTTTTATGAAATATATATGTATTGGAGCAATGAGATTGCATTTAACATATGTATTTATTCAACAAAGGGGTTCATTTCAAATCGTCACAAACGATTTGTTACAAAACATTAGATTAAATCAATATAATATATCATTTGTACAATTTTTTATTTCTTAAATAAAATTTTGCACCATAAATAAAATGAATAAAATATAATTTAATTTCCCAATCATTATCTTACCTCTTGCATGACTGAAGTAAATGACAACGTGTTTATAATATTATTATTTCTTTGACAACAGGAAACTCATGACAAAAAAAATCTGTGGTAAGCTTCATCCATTGTTTATTTTGAGTTTTACTTCATTTAATTTTTTTTTTTAAACTATCAATTACAAGTACTCTAGTTCTCTCTACCATATAGATAGTCTAGGATATAAAACTAAACTTTTGAGTAATATAAATGTTATGTACATAATGAAGGAACCTAACCATATATGAATTGTGTACTACACTTTTCACCCCATTCGCATCAGTGATGTAATGTGACAGTCAACAAAATTGTATTATTTTTTTGTAAATATAGTCAAAAAAATTTTGCAAAACAAAATTTGTGTGCAAAAATTATCTGTAATCATAGACACTACAAAAGAAATTACTGCAATCGTGGTATAAACATTCTTATATGGAATAAATACTGTTTGTTTATACTTGACAATGGGATTCCCAAAATTTGTATACAAACTCAAAATTGTATTTATTGTATAACTTGGACAAAACACATAATACATGTATTTAGGTATTGAATTTGACATCAGTTCATTAGTATTAATATGAAAATGTTTGAGCTCATTTAGTTGGATTGGGGTTATTAATTTCTAAAATGTCTTTTTTAATCTTAGGAATAATCTACATTATATATATATATATATATATATATATATAAAGTTAATATATAATAATATACTATTATAAAATATTATATTTTTTATACTCCTTAATAAATATAATAAAAGGTCAATAAAAAATCACATTTAAATAAATATAGTAATTAGTATCTTATTATAAAACTTTAACATTTACCCAAAAGTGTTGAACTGCGGTGATGTGGTTATTATCTGTTGTTCTGATGAAATGTGTATAATCGACATCAAATTTCTTAAACAAATTCTTATACTCTGTGGCAATTTTCTCACAATAGATTGGCAATTCAATTTGTTCATTATTTGCTGCTTGTTGAATCTTAGAACCATGTTCATCTGTACCAGTACTGAATAAAGTACAATTATTTCCTAAGAGGCGATGAAATCTATGAGATGCATCAGCTAGCAGACCACTATACAAATGGCCTATATGAGGTGCTAAAAAAATAAGATGACACACAAGATAGTATTATTATACTAAGTATAAGATAGTAACTATTATATGACTTGAAATCATTAAATTTTGTTAATCTTATGGTAGTATGGTACCAGTGTTTAATTACATATTATAGCTTAATTTATAAAAAAGGTAACATGATAAATTTTGAAAATTAAAAACATAAAATTGTTTCAAAATATTTAGGTTGAATCAAACCAATTGGTCTTCATAAAAAACATGCCGTAATGTTTAGTTTAAAATTTCAAATAGAAAAATGATATCATTATGTTAAATTATTATGCATTATGCAACTGGATGTAAGTGAGCAAAGTAAAAAATTATAAAAATCATGAACTCAAAACTTGAAGCTCATAATAACAGCAACTTCTGCTTAGTCGAAAGAGCTTCATAAGCTTTATAAGCAAGAGATCAAGTAAAAATATTAAAAGGCTTCAAATTTTAAATGAAGAATGTAAATCAAACTGCTAACTCCCAATCTGAAATCGGCAGATATCAACAAAGTGGAAAACTCTCAATTCAACAGCAAGAGAAAATATTTATATGAATTAATCAGACATTTGCCTAGGCTATATAACAATAGACAACTTTTCGAGAATATAAATCAATTCTCGACATCGTGATAAAGCTAGAGCATAAAAATGAGAAATGTCCTATCAAACCATATTAATAATCCATCACTATCAAATAACTTTAAAACCAATATTAATGAAACATTAAATACTGTGGTATCGGTATATAAAACTAAACACTTGAGGAATACAAATGTTTTGTAGGCTTACATAATGTAGACTAAAAACTATGCAATTGGTGGAAGAAAAAAATAAGCATGTGATGTAAGCATCTATTTCTATAGCTTTACCCATATCAGCCACTCTAACTTAAGGATAAATAATATAAAAATAATAGTATAAATTGTATATGAGCCAATTCAATATGGAATATGTAAATTAATTTTAGATAAAGGCATAGGCATATTCTTCCCGACAGCAATTGTACCTGTCGTTGCGATTTAGCTAAGAAATTTCTGAAAATCATGTACTACATTCCTTACTTTGAAACAATAAGATCTATTTTATGTCGGAAGACACTTTCAAGTACCAAATTACATTGGTTAAGTAAAAAATGTTATATAAGTATATAAGTATAAAAGTAGGAACTTGACTTGAAAGTAACAAATCGACCTATGCGTATGGTTTGCATAGGTTACGCAATGGGGTGACAATTGTGTTCCTTATGGCACATGTACATTACATGTCATCTGACAGGTTGATATTACATTGTATGATTGAAGAATCATGAGAAATTTTTCTTAATATTTTGGTGGATGAACGCGTATAACATAAACATCAAGCAATCAGTAATTGTTTACTGTAATTTCAACTGGTTTTTTTGGCGATTTTCTTTAAAAATCATGTTCTACATATCTTATTTCTTAATTGTAAAATAAGTTTTCAGCGAGGTGAAATCATTTCAACTTTTCTAGGTTAAAGTCCATAAGTGAATTACACATTAAAATAGGTTTGTACACGAATTTTTACCTTACAAGGTATAAATATAGCCACCTTACCTGACCTATGCGTAAATTAAAAAAGAAGAAGAAATTGTGCGTATGTTCCTAATCGGTCACCCATCCAAGTACTAATCGAGCTCAATGTTGCTTGACTTCGGTGATCTATGATCTTTGAATTCGTTTTTAAATCATGATTTTTTGGTGAAAAAGTTAGCTCCGAGTTGAAAATCTATTTTATTATTAATAAATAAGGTGTAAATGTCAAGTTGGTACAGCGTTACGATTTAATATAGAAATTTTATGGAATCGTGTTTTACATACCTCATATTATGAAACAATTAAGCTGGGAAGACCATTTTCAAGAATGAAAATCCATTATTTCTGTCTAAAATGAGCAATTTTACATTCAATGATCAGAAAACACGATGAGCCTATGCATCTAGGTTTCATAACTTAAGAATAGCTAATAGAATAGTGGGTTTTAAAAGTGTCTTATAATATTACTACACTGTATAATTTCAGAATTATGTGAACTCGATCTCAGCAAGTAACTATATAAATATGTAGTTTTTTTACCAAGTCTGGTTAGATAACCACTCATATATACCAGGCCTGCCTTTACTAAATATACATTAATAGCCTACATAATGTAATTACATATCTGGACCTATTTGCTTTGCAGGGATGAACATAAAAATAGAGTGATGAGATACTCAATATATTCACAATCATTGCCATATTAATTACTGTAAACAAATACCTTAACCTAATAAAGCTAAGAGTTCATACTTTTAAATTGCTTATTTTAGACAGAAATAATGGAATTTGATGTTAAATAATCCAATTGTTAAATAATGAGGTATGTAAATCATGATTTCAGGATATTTCTATATTAAATCACAACGCGGTATCAACTGGACATGTACCAAATAAATTACAGTATGTAGAAAATGATTCAAAATAAAATCGCCAAAAAGACTGTTGCAGTTACAGTAAACAATTACCCAAGCGATCTGGCATTCACTAACTTGACAAATGTAGTCATAGGTATACTAACCAGACAAGGATTTTGTTCTTTTAATTTCTTATTAGTGTCTTAAACAGTGTCTTCCAATATCAAATATGATCTCATTGTTTCAAAATAAGATATGTAGTAAACGATTTTACCAAAAATTTCTTAAATAAATCCCAAAGGCAGGTACAATACACAATTACTCTTCCTGACTATCTACCAAGGTTTAACTTCAAAGACTATTAAACATTTAAAAAGTAAAACTATTTTTAAAATTAAAAAACTAAAGATAAATTGGGTGAGGAAAAGAATAAAATTGGGTAGGGGAAGGTGTTGTACCTTGGACATATATGTACCTTGGACCTATGGTGTTTTCAGCCCTATCTGTAGGTTCAGAAGAGAACTTGTACTCTTAGTTTGTGGTTTTGCCACCAGGGATCCACACTAACGTGACTCAGTTGGAATTAGTGTTGAATTGAAGTGAAGAAAAAATAAATAAATTTTCATCAAAGAAAAGTAAGTATTTTTATCTTTATAATTACTTTTCTGAAACTAGTTGTATTTGTTTTTATAATGAAATAGTAGTTTAATGACATTGTACATCTCCTTGGCTACAATTTCATGTGTTTCAATCCATGTTTAGCTTAACCTAAAACTTTCTACTGGTCAATTTTCTCAACATGGCCAAGTGTTGTACCTTGAACCTAGTTGAAGTGTTGTACTATGGACCGGTCCAAGGTACATCACTTGTTTTAAATAAATTATCTTGCAGATGTTTCTTATGTCATAATTATTTATTTACATGACAATTTTATTAGAAAATAATAAAACTCTAAAGAATTGGGTATCTGAGATTGTTCAAAAGAATAACTTGATTATTAAGACATAGTTTATTTGGTATTATTTGGTATTATTTTTAAATAAAAAGTTGGTTTATGTTTCCAAATGGCTCTTGTTTTTTTTTTACTTCCTTGTGTAACTCCCAAAAAGTTAGGACAGACTATGATAAGCACCGCTTATCTATGACGCCGCTTATCATAGTCTTCCCAAAAGTTATATAGTAAGTTTAAACGAAGGCTAATTAATTTGATCTTTTCCAGAATCAAAATGCCTAGAAGCAAGAGTGGAATGAAGCGAAAACCTGTGGCAAAAGAAGACATAGAAAAAGCATTGGAGTTAATACTTGAAAATAAATCAACCGTTTATGGGGCTGCAAAAACTATGAATTTATCCAAAACTACACTATTACGCCATCTTAAAGAATTTAAGGAATCCGGACTGGAAAAGTACTCGTATAACAAAAATAACGATGTAAAAAAAGTATTCTCTGAAGAGGAAGAGCATCTTTTGGTCAACTACATACGAAAAGCTGCCCAGCTCCATTATGGCCTAACATTAAGAGATGTTAAAGTTTTGGCATACCAGTTTGCCAAACTGAACGCAAAGCAATATGACAAGTCTTGGGATACAAACCAAATGGCAGGGAAATTTTGGCTACGGTCATTCCGCAAAAAGTATGCTAAAGAGCTTTCTTTGAGGCGGCCTGAAGCTACAAGCTTGGCACGCTCAACAGCATTCAATAAAGCCAATGTTGATCTATTTTTCAATAACTACAAACAAGTTTTGGAAAAGCATCCTGCCATAGCTGCTCATAACATATGGAACTGTGATGAGACAGGCATTTCCACGGTTCATGTTCCCCCCAAAATCCTTGCACCTAAGGGTGTAAAACAAATAGGTTCCATGACTAGTGCGGAACGTGGAACAAATATAACGATGATTTGTGCAATAAATGCTGGTGGCGGCTTCATACCTCCCATGTTAATATTCCCGCGAGTTAATTTCAAAGACTTTATGCTCAAAGGTGCGCCTGTTGGTAGTATTGGTGGTGCTAATCCTTCAGGATGGTCAAATGAGGATCTTTTCTATCAGTTTCTTCTGCATTTTTTGCAACACACCAAATCAAGCAAGGAAAACCCAACAATTCTCCTCCTTGATAACCACGAAAGCCACATTTCAGTCAAGTCCATCCAGTTATCAAAGGACAATGGAGCGTCGTTGGTAACATTTGTTCCACATACCAGCCACAAGATGCAGCCACTAGACCGTGGTGTATTTGGGCCATTTAAAACATACTACAACACTGCTATGCAAGAGTGGATGTTAAGATCCGGCAATGTTGGTAAACCAGCAACAATCTACGATGTTGCTGAACTGGTCGGAAAATCTTTTCCATTAGCTTTTACTCCAGCCAACATAATTCATGGCTTTAAGGTATCAGGTATTGAACCTTTTAACACTAATATTTTCAAAGACTACGAATTTCTTCCCTCAAATGTAACCGACCGTCCACTTGATTCGGCTGAAGGATTACCGAATATTATAAACCAAACAAGTGTATGCCAGCAAGAATCAACCAGTTTCAGTGCAATCAACCTCCAGTGCCAGCCTTCCACTTCCAGTCTAGGCCTAACTAACCTGGAAGCTTCTCCTCAGTTAAGTGTGGTGTCTCCTGAAGCTATACGGCCTTATCCAAAAGCGGAAGCCAGGAAAAATACACGAAAGGGAAGGCCAAAAGGCAAATCTTGTGTTTTGACGGATACACCAGTAAAAGCAAAAATTGAAGAACAAGAAGCTTTAAAACAAGCTAAGAAGCAGAAAATAGATAAAGCTGTTAAGAGAAAACCTAAAATAAACACCATAAAGAAACTTGTTTTCAGTTTCGACTCGGACGAGGAAGAAGAAGTTGAAGACTTATGTGACGATATTGGTTATTCTGATGAAGATTTCGCAGAATTATTGGACCCAGACAACGACATTATAGGCGTTGGAAGTTTTATTTTAGTGAAAATAGCAACTAAAAAAACTGTGAAATATTTTGTAGCGGAAGTTGCAGGAATTAAGGATGAATTCTATGAAGTTCAGTATTTAAAGAAAGACAAAAACTGCTCAAAATTTACAAGAGAGGATGATACAATATACCAAGTAGACAAGGCTGATATTCATTTCAAACTTCCACATCCCATACTAAGTGGAGGATCAGCGCGACAGCTTGAAAAACTTACTTTCGGAGTGAACCTGGCGCAATTTAATATTGAATAAAAAACTTGTTTTTAAAGTGTGATCCAGAAAGTGATTGGGGGTCTGGAAATTTAAAACAATAGTAAGATATAAGAATATTTACAGGACAATTAGTGTAGACTTCATTTAACTATTTTTGACTTGAATCAATTATGATTTTTAAGGTTTTAATAATGATCCAGTCAACCTAACATCTTTATCTTTTATAAAAATATGTCTTTAGGGCTATAGGTATTAAGTATTTTGTAAAATTAAAAATAATACATTATTTTTATCAAGTATTAAATTGGTTTTTAATATCTCTTCCCTGGTACAAAAAGTGGACCAAGGTACAACATACCTAGGACCGAGGTACAACATAGGTACTGTACCTTGGACCTAATGCAAGCTTTTTTTTAAATGAAAATAAATGTAACAAAAAATTTAAAAAAGAGCTTAAAAAAATAGTAGTTTTGTGTATTAAGGTCCAAAAATTCCTATACACTCACTTTTATTGTTTATGGACTACTTATATCCAAATGAAAAATAAAAAGGCTGAAATAGGTCCAAGGTAACACACCTTCCCCTAAATATGGAGAGAAGTTGTCAGATGGATTTAAGTGTTAAATCTCAGTAATTCCGCTTCAAAATAACATTTTTTCAATCAAGTATAATCTAATTAACAAAGCTAGTGGTTTTTTATCTCTCAAAATTCATTATTTAGTTAATATTCTATAAAATTGACAAATTTGTAACATATTCAATCAGGTAGTCATATTGAATTTTTACTTAAAATTGATGAAATGATTGTCGAAATAACCTCTAAATTCCATAAATCAGTCATTTTAAATTGCTGGTTTCGGACAAAAATAATGTATCGTGAAAGATAAAAAGTGAGAAGTGTGTTTAATAAGTATCGAAATGGTGGACAAAATGCTATTTTCAAGAGGAATTGCCAAAATTTCCCACTTAAATTGATCGGACAACTTCTCTCCATAGGCCCCTAGTAACCAATTAAACAATGGTTTATAGTTTCGATAATATAAATATTGTACTGTACTCCAATTGCAGAAACGTTTGTGAAATATGGTGTGAAACTAACTTATGTTTTGTTGAAATATTTTTTAAAGGTATTTATTTACTTTAACTAAATAAATACATGGATTTCAGTTTTAAAATTGTCGTATTTCGGTGAAAAAGTGACTTCTGCATTGAAAACATTATTTATTTATACTTAAGAAGTAATGTTTGCAGTATAGAATTGATGGAAAACCATTATTTTAAAGAAGAATTGCCAAGATTTCAAACTTAAATCGATCAGACAACTTCTGTCCATATAAAACTAAATAATTTGTTTAAATTCTACAACTTACAAGCATTTACATAAAATATAGGAGTTGTTATAAAATAGTCCAAATCCTTCTTCGGATGACCATTGGATTCTATGAATTGGGTAATATACCTGTTTAAAATATTAGAAATACATGAAGAACGCTTAAAATGAATTCGTTTTACACAGTTCATTTTGAATTTGACACATGACAAGTACTTATTAATAATTAACTTGTTGTTTCACAATGTTAGGTTTTCCGGTTAAAATTTAAGTTAACCAACAACGGCAACAACGCCAACAACCGAACCGAATGATAAGTGATAACCAGCTGTTTTTCACAAATTATTTTAATTAGACCAAATAGTGCCCCCACCTCCAGATAGATGGGTAACACAGGATGGAAATCGGCAGCTATCTTCAGTAAAATCATATAGCACTCTACAAGAAGATGAACTTTAAGTTCAAATCGGTAACAAATCTCTCTAATGTCATTATGTATACAAGGCACTTCGTTCAAAATTGGACCTCTCGATATCTTATTCATACTTTTACAATATTATTTCAAATTTTTTTTTTTTTAGAATTATCCTTTCTTAAAACCAATTTGCTGTATTATTTTATGAAGGATCATCTTAGAAAATATTTCAACTTCAGTGCATTACAATAATTCCTCTATGAAAAGTTAAATATTTAGTCATCTGTGACGGGGATTCTTACAGAGAGTAAAAATGGCTTTGATGTACTTGTACTTAGTTTTGTTTTGAAGTTAACCTGTTTTACTGATTTTGGGTTATGACTTTGAATAAAGTTTAATTTGTAAATATGTCTAAAATTGGTATTATACAAATACTGAACTTCGATAAAACATTTGTTGGTAGTGATTAGTTAGTTGTAAATATAATCAAAGTATTGCTTGTTTTACCTTGCAATTCTGAAGTTTTGGCACTTGACTATAAACATCATATTGGAAGTATAAAGTTTGACACGGAATAATTATGTATGACTTAGACGAAGGTGAGTTTTTCCATAACTTATTTAACTTATATTGTAAAACGTAATATTTCCTTTCATTTTAAAAACAGTAGTTTTTACTAAGCCTAAGGCTTATAGTAATTAACACTTGTTCTCTGGTTGGTAAACCTTTAGTTAATGTATGCTAGTTCGGTTTAAGGATTAAGCATTTGTTTTTAACACATAACTGTAAAAAGAATTGCTGATTTATACACCTACTGGACTAAATTTGACTATAATGAATTATTCTAAATATTTCAGGGAAGCCAAATCATGACTTAAGTTATGTAATCGTGATATGTAGTCATTATTGATCGCATCATTTTTGATACTCTTAGCAACAGCTTTAATTATAAAATTAATCTCTGAAATTTTACTCTAATATATATTAGCCACCTTACTTGACCTACACGTAAATAAAAAAAAAAAGAAAAGAATTATGTGTTTTTTCCCAAGCGGTCATCCATCTAAGTTGCTTGATTTCGGTGATCTATAAATGCATTGAATTCTCTATTTTTGAAATCGTGATTTTTCGGTGAAAAAGTTGAAAACCTATTATTAAGAAATAAGATATGTAGAACATGATTTTTAAAAATCGCCAAAAATAATGGTAACTTTCTTTGTAAACAACTCCCTACAAAAGGTAATTCAGTACAAACTGTACTTAGGAAAGAGAAAATAGTATTTTAGAGCATAGTTCTAAACTGAGAATAAAAGTAACAAATTAACATATATTGTAAGTTAATGTAGCCCTACATGTTGCAATGGGAATTAAAGTTCCATTTCTCCAATGATCATTTTAAAAGTTATTTGAGTGGTTCTTTGATGATTTTGGTAATAGTGGGTAAATATGTGGTGTACTTGTCATAGCAATTTAGTAGTAAAATTTATGCAAATCGTGTTCTACATACCTCCTTTTGAAACAAATAGATCATCCTTTATTACGGTGGACACTTTTGATGTACCACAGTACATTATTTAAGTTATAATCAGCAATATTCAAGTATACATTATATTTTAAAGTATACAATCACACTATTCGTCTAGGTTTCATAGATTAAGCAGAGGGAAGACACTCGTAGGGTGCATGCACATTTCGTGTCTTCATACTGGTTAATATTACTATGCTGTATGATTTAAGTATCATGAGAACTAGGTCTTTGCAGGTAACTATATAACATACTATGTGTCCCAAAAGTCCCACCCCCCTATTATTTTTTTTATTAATGGAAATAGACAGATTTCCTTTGGGGAAAGTTTAGATAACCAAAGGAGGAGTTTTTTGAAGTATCAAAATTTTCAACCCTTACCCCCAATATGGGTAGTTTGGGGGTAAGTCAAGAATTTTAAATAGCAACCCCTATTGAGTGATACCCCATTAAAAAGGTCATTTAAAAATAAGAATAATGGCGCAAACTAGAGGTCTCTAAGTTCATCCTACCCAAAATAGCGACCAATCGAATTGTGAATGTTAACCTACAAACTCCGGTTGTTTTTATTAAATTACAAACTGCTCAAGGTTGGTATAATGATGGTAAGAGCTTTACCTTGTTTTTTTAGCTCATTAAGTTCTCGAAATGGCTACCATTTACTTCTTGACAGAAATAGATTCTGGACTCAAAAGCTTGTTGTAAATTTCGTAACATTTCCTGTGTAATTATTAACGTAAAATTCACAATTCGATTGGTCGCTATGTTGGGTAGGATGTACTTAGAGACCTCTAGTTTGCGCCATTATTCTTATTTTTAAAAGACCTTTAAAATGAGGTATCACTCAATAGGAGTTGCTATTTGAAATTCTTGACTTACCCCCAAACTACCCCATTTTGGAGGTAAGGGTTGAAAATTTTGATACTTCAAAAAACTCCTCCTTTGGTTATCTAAACTTTCCCCAAAGGAAATCTGTCTATTTCCATTAATTAAAAAAAATAATAGGGGGGGACTTTTGGGACACATGGTATATTATTGACCTTGCCAGAACTAGTACAGGAACTAAATGTCTTTATAAGATCTTTATTTTCTTAACTATGATGTCCTATTTTTGTGGATGAACAGAAACATTGAGCTATGACATATTCAATAGATTCACGAGTGTTGTCATATGTATTAATGTAGGGAGATAGATTAACCTCATCTCACAATATGAACAATATTTTAAACTGAGCCAATCCTTAAGAATATGGTTTGTACACAATGATCATAACTACGTTTTAATTAAAATTTTTTTTTTTTTTAACATTTTGACAGATAAAGAAAATGCATGTTTGATAGTTTTTGATTGTTATTTTGAAAATTCTTTATTAAGAACATTTTTACGTAATTTGACATTTATCTGGACATTATTTTATTGTAATCTATCATGTGTTATATTAATTATTTGACAACTTTACTTGTGGTATTAGTGATAAGGTATTTGTTTTAGCTCATGTATTGCATAACTTTACATTGATTGTTTAATTTTTTTACTAAGATGTTAAGTAGGCCTAATTATGTTTGGTTATTATCATCTGTTAGAGCAATATGAAGATGATGATGCAGAAGAAATATCCAGCGAATTGTGGCAAGAAGCTTGTTGGATCGTCATCAATGCTTATTTTGATGAGAAAGGCTTGGTTCGACAACAGCTGGATTCATTTGATGAATTTATCCAGATGTCAGTTCAACGGATAGTCGAAGATTCTCCGCAGATTGATTTGCAAGCAGAAGCACAACACACATCTGGGGAAATTGAAACACCTGTAAGTTTAATTTATTATAAAATTATTGGATATTTAAATGTAGGTAGCCTATCTTAAAGTTGTTTGTATTGCAATTTTATATATGGGTGAAAGACTAGATGCATATGACAATAATGGAATCAAACCAGATATATGATTTATAAAACAAAGATTGTGTTTGTTTCAGCCAAGGTATTTACTTAAGTTTGAACAAATTTATCTATCCAAACCCACACATTGGGAGAAAGATGGTTCTCCTTCACCTATGATGCCAAATGAGGCTAGATTACGGAACTTAACATATTCAGCTCCATTATATGTCGACATAACAAAAACTATTGTCAAAGATGGCGAAGAACCTATTGAGACACAGCATCAGAAAACATTCATTGGTTAGATCATTTACTATATACTTTACACTATGGGGGGGGGGAGTAGATGAATACTAATGAGGAAATGAGCTACAATTAATAGAAAAGGGAATATTTTTGTAAATTTTAGTTGGAAGTATATTGTGGAAACGTGGGTGTAATGTCACTTATGATTAAGAAGTTGAAGTTCTGCTTAATTTTTTTTTATTCAAGTTTTCTTCTTAATTGAAATAATGTTAATGTTCAGATTAACAATTTTAAGTAGTTATTATTATTATTATTTTAAATTATGGAAAAATGTTTTTGTAATAAAGTCTACATTTTTCTACTTGTATTTATTTGATGATTTCCTTAGAATTTTTGTATAACTCAAAAATGTTCTTAACTTTTTGGATTTAAACTTTAATTGGGATCATGATAGAGAAATCAAATTGACAACTATAGACTAAATTTTTTAGCATCAACAAATTTAAATTGTTACCATCTGAAATAGTGTAGTAAAACTGAAACATTATTACCAATTTTGATAATGTGATTTTGAGAGGAGAATTTCGAATTTAATGCACTCTCTTCATTGTTTTTGTTGGCAATTTTATACTTTTTCTAGTGAATTGTGCTATTGAGTTTCTAATAATACATCTAGCTGTCATTTTATAAATTTGTTATAGATATTTGTAATAAAAAAAAATACTTAGAATAAGATTAAAAACTACAACTAAATTCTGTTGTTTTGTTTTGTTTTAGTGGTGAAATATTTATTCTTATATTATATAATATTTCAGGCAAAATCCCAATTATGTTACGTTCAACTTATTGCTTACTCAGTGGCTTAACTGATCGTGATCTTACTGAGTTGAACGAGTGTCCTCTTGACCCTGGTGGTTATTTCATCATCAATGGTTCAGAGAAGGTAAACACTTTGTTACAATTGTAGTAAGTTTAAGGTGAAATATTTTATATTATAAATTATGTTCATTGTGGTTGAACCATTTTACATAGTATATTGTAACAACAATGAGAAGATGTTATTGTAATATAAATTATTTTAGAACCTCCTTTGGGGTAAAGGAAATATAATTGATATTAACATTTTAAAGGAAAGTACAAACTATCACTAATGAAATAAACATATAAACAGTTTGAATATTACACTATTTGAAATGTAGTATGTTGTTCAACAAAGATGTTGTGGTTATGAGGAAACAAAGATGTTGGATATCGCTTCTCTCAGTCAATTCAATGACGGTGAGTGGTTCTTGTATACAACTCCCCTAAAAAATAATATGGTGTAAGTGGTGGCCATAGGTCCTTTGTAATTATATGATCTCCAAAGTCTTCTCAAAGTTGCATCATTGTATCTGTAGTGGCACTGCCGTGTTCTTTATTTTGTGTTCATAAAGTTAAGCAATTAATGAATTCATGTATATTTTTGGGCCTCTTATACAAGTGTTTTGAAACCATACCAATGAAGAAGGTGTCAAAGTATTACAGGTTTGATAACATTAGCAATAAACATTTCATTTCATGTGTTCTGGAGGAACTAATTATTAAATATAGATAAGTGTAACTGATTTTTTTGTATTATATAGTGTTTTATGTATATCCATAAATCAATTTGTCTCCTTTGCTAATTTCGTCAATGTTTTTTGAATAGGCTTATAAAGAATCTTATTGGAAGTTTTTGCTAGTTTTGTTCATGTAAAATACTGTCTACCACTTTTATATTACCTAAATCATTTAACAAAAATTGAAAGATTAAGATATCAAACACTATTCTGATTGGAACAGTATATTTTGAAAATCTTCACTGAACATTTTTGTTTAATTTCCTCTATACATTTATCTCCTGCATAAATTATATTTAAATAGAAAAATATCTAGATTTTTTTTTTAGATAGATCAAACTATTTTGGTGATGTGGGAGGGTGATGTTTTAAATACTGTACTAAAAAATTTAAAAAATGTTATATAAAATTTATTATGCACTATTTTGGTTCAGTTGATTTTTTACTTTAATTATTTGTATAATCTTATATTTATGTGTGTTGGCGAATTGGATAATGATACCCAATTATTAATTTACTTTTTTCATCTGTGATACTATTAAGTGAAAACTGAAAACCCAATTAACATATCGTAAATGTTCCCTAAACATTTTTTTATAAGACAACACGTGTACTTTGATAGAGCAGAACACTGCCCTGTTCTTAAATCATTCCTCCCCTTATTATGAATTGACTGCTTTGGACCTCTTACTTAGTTGCTCATGTTTAAATCAAAATTTGTTCAGTAATTGAAAGGGTAGGATAATATCATGTTCCCTTGGCTTCTTGGTTATTATGAATCATAGTTTTTCATATTAAATACCATATCCATTTGCTTTGTGTATATCTTAAACTTTTCCTAGATATATATAGTAATTGATTAAGTTTTTAATGGGGACGGTTTAGGTTTATTTGAGTTCCTATCCAAAATGAACCATCTGTATCGATATGATAGAAAACATTATGAAACATAATCAAAAGTTATGCTAAGTGTGCATATGAGTTAAAAAACTCTGGTTCAGATAGACTATATTTCTAGTTAATTGCTAATAATTTGTTCAATTAATATATTTTATAAAACCAGCAAATAATTTTTTTAATAAATAGTATAATATATTTTTAAAACATGATGTTTGTAATTTATTTCATAACAATGTTTTAGAGTATCTTTGTTTTTGCACAGGTGTTGATCGCACAGGAAAAGATGGCAACGAATACTGTATATGTGTTCAGTATGAAAGACGGCAAGTTTGCTTATAAATCTGAAATCCGTTCTTGCCTGGAACACTCTTCAAGACCAACTTCTACATTGTGGGTTAACATGATGGCTAGGGGTGGACAAGTAAGTATCCTATATATTTTTATAATTAAAGCTAAATTGAAATTTATGAGAATTTTCAATTACTTGAGACGTGCTTGTCTGTTTTAGTTTTTGTTGTAGAAATAAATATAGTTTAATATTCATTGTTATTTATCCAAGTCACAATTGATAAGTAATTCAATCGAGAATACTTTTGTCTATGTGACTTTATTGTCTACATACTTATTCTTGACCTGTTTCGGAACTCTATTTCATCATCAGAAAATCACTCTATGGAGGTCGTCTTTTTTCTTTACATTAAGAAATTACAAACACAAGACAAATGTACCTTACACAAAGTCACAAGGTAAAACAACAATTACTTATATTATGTTTTCTAATATCGCGACTTGTGCACACGTTGTTGACATGGGTTTATTGAAGACTTCCAGTGTCATTCACGTTTGCTAGACACTTGTCGTTATCTTCCGTTCACATTGCTGTATCAAAAATGTCTTAGATTGGAAGTTCAAATGGTCATTTAATATATGTATTGAGCTATTTTTGTATGCTTTATAAATCTCATATTCCTTGAGCGTGTCCATATATCTACTTTTATTCCATATATACAACGGTTGGAAATTAGTTTTAAAATCTGAATATGTATGGTCAAGATCCGTTATGTGGCGTGCGTTATTGGATTTAATGGAGACTGTGTTGTGGTTAAGTAGATGTTCTTTAAACCGGTTTTTTAAATTGTCTTCCTGTCTTACCTGTATTAAAACAGTCACAATCACTGCATTTGATTGTGTAGATCCCTAATTTTTGTTCTAACGGTATTGTATTTAAGGTTTTAATATTTTCTTAACATTGTTGGTAGTATGAAATGATATTTTTATATTTAGTTTCCTAAATGCATTAGTCAGGATGCTGGGCAGGAAGTCGCCATACTTTGTTGATCTGAAAATTACTTTCTAGTGATTTTGTCGGGGTTTTTATCTGGTTTTTTATTTGTTTTCTGAGGATACAGTCCACCATAGACCTGTTATAACCGTAGCTATATGCTTAATAGTATCTAATTCAGTTTGGTAGTCTTTGAGTATCCTTAAGTGGTACTGTTATTAGTCTGTATACGAAACTATTGAAATGAAAACAGAAATTGGCGGTGTACAATACTTTCATCTACAGACTAACAGTATCACTTAAGGATACTGAGTATGGCGACTTTCTGCCCAGCATCCTAACTAATCCATTTTGGAAATTAAATATTGAAATATCTTTTATACTACCAACAATATTATGAAAATATTAAAACCCAGAAATACAATATCGACGGAACAAAAATTAGGAATCTACAAAATCAAATGCAGCAGCGATTGCGAATGTTTTTATATAGATTAGACAGGAAGACAATTTAAATAGCGGTTTAAAGAACATCTACTCAACCACAACACAGTCTCCCTTAAATCCAATTATGCACACCACATAGATATCTTGACCATAGATATTCAGATTTTAAAACTAATTTCCAACCATTGCATATGTGCAATGAAAGTAGGTATATGAACACTCTTGAGGAATATGAGATTTATAATGCATACAAAAATAGTTCAATACACATATTAAATGACCATTTGAACTTTTAATCCAACACAATTTATGATGCAGTAATGCAAACGGAAGATAACGGCAAGCGTCGAGAAAACACGAATGATACTGGAATTCTTCAGTAGACCCATGTCAACATAGATATTAGAAAACATACTACAGTAATTGTTGTGTTTTAACTTGTGAATATGTGTAACGTACATTTGTGTTGTGTTTATAATATCTTAATGTAAAGATGACCGCCATAGAGCAATTTTCGGATGATGGAATAAAGCTCCGAAACGCATCAAGAGTAAGTAAGTAAACAATAAGTTCACATAGACGGAATTATTCTCGATTGAATTACTTAATAAATATATTCTTTAATTTTACTATCCTTTTCACATTTATTGTTCAGTAAAATTTTTGTTTTTAAAGTTTTATGAATCTGTATATAATTGCCATTTCAGATGTTTTGCAACTTACTTTTCATTATTCATTAACATGTTTATCATTCATTAACATATAAATGCATAACTTTTGTTACAGAGTATTAAAAAGTCAGCTATTGGTCAGAGAATCATCGCTATTCTGCCTTATATTAAACAAGAAATTCCTATAATGATTGTATTTCGTGCTTTGGGTTTTGTAGCTGACAGAGATATTTTAGAGCATATCATTTATGACTTCGATGACCCAGAAATGATGGAAATGGTAAGTGCATATTACCCTAACTTAATAATGATGTAAACCTAATCATTTTGAATCTTTAACTTAATTATTCACTGAATATATAAAGTAAACTTACTTGATCATTTGATATTTTAGCAAAATTTATTTTCAAATAATATGTAGTATTGCTTAAATGTTTTAGGTAAAACCATCTCTAGATGAAGCTTTTGTAATTCAGGAACAGAATGTTGCTCTCAATTTTATTGGCGCCCGTGGTGCACGACCTGGTGTAACCAAAGAGAAGAGAATCAAGTACGCTAGGGAAATCCTACAGAAAGAAATGTTGCCTCATGTCGGTGTTTCTGACTTTTGTGAAACAAAGAAAGCATATTTCTTGGGGTATGATTGTTTTATATTAGATCGTTAAATATTAGTTTAATTTAGAGAGAGTTTTAGGTTGTACAATCGGTAAAATCTTTGTCAATTGATAAACAAATATGAAGCCTATATGGTCAAAATCACTTGTATAAATATAGCAAATCAAGGCTGTAGTAGAAACAAATCCTGCATCATAGATAATGTATTTGGTCAGAGTGGAACTAGTCAATTTTAGACTCCAGTCTGGAACAAGTCAATTGGTCTAATATTTGTTTGATTTTTATTTGAGAATGAACAATCTTCTGAGCCATCATTCATTGTCTGTTATACTTTTTGTTAATCAAGTCATCCAATCATGAAATAGTCAATACTGTGAAAATGATTGGTATTTTTTAATTGATTTGTTTCTAGTAGCCATGAGATGTTTATATTCTTCTATATTTGTTTATTGCCTGAACTATTGTACTTGTCAGCTATTCCTTTAATAATATATTTGTGTGTGGTTAGTATATTGTGTGTTCATGTTGTATATTAATATTCTTGCACATCACTTTTTATTCCATAACAATTGTTTTTATTCAGGTATATGGTTCATCGCCTCTTGTTGGCAGCCTTGGGTCGTCGAGAACTAGATGATCGGGATCACTATGGAAACAAACGTCTGGACCTTGCAGGACCCTTACTTGCTTTCCTTTTCCGAGGGTAAGTCCACGTAAGATAATGATACTAATATCAAATACACAATAAGACTGTGAAATTGCTAGTTGTTATTAGTTGCTTGTTTGACTATTAAGATTGATTTTCTGTCTTTTCTATTATTGTTTTTGTTGTTGTTTCTTTCATTTTATTTATTTATTGGTCATAAACAGAATACGTTTGTATGACGAGTAGTCAAATTTTCTAATTTATACTAAGCAATTAGCAAAATATCTTCAAAGGTTTATTGACTAATATCAACAACTTTTATTACTACCTGTAGCCTAACTTATATAAGGTTAAACTCTATTATCAATCTTTAATTTTACTGTTTGATAATTTTGTTGTTGTTAATTCCGATATCATAAATTTCATGTACAATTATTTCCCACAATTCTAAATTGATAATTTTTTTCATTGACAATATTTTTTTTGTTAATTCTGATATTATACATTTAAATTTTCTATATATTAAAATTTGCTCTCATAATTTCACGTATTCGTGAATTTTATTACTATTATTTATGAAACGCATAGGGTTTTCTTTGACTTTTTTGAATTTGACCCCAACTGATGAAAAATCCTTACTACAAATTCATAATTATTTGTTTAATAAAATATGTCAAAAAAAGGGTTAGTAATAACCTATAGGAAATTTGTATTAATTTTGTTGAATCGAGAGTGTCTATTTCTCATCCATTACAGCTACCTCGCTTTCCACACTGCTTGCTATTGTCTTTTCAAAACAAAAGATTAAGCAGAAGGTTAGAAAAAAAACTAGTTTGAGCTCGGGTTGATTTGTCTGAGGCTCGGCTTGAGCTTGGCTCGAATTGAATTAAAAACCCAGGCTTACACATTACTAAAATTTATAGATATTAGCTTCATTATTTTTTTGTTAAATCAAAAGTAAATTAATGTTAGGCCATCTTAAACATTATGTTTATACTTATGTAGAATTCAATACAAACAATAATATTGCATTAATGTAATGTTGTTTATTAATCTTTCCGCATGTTTGGTGAATATTTCATGATAGTTTCACACATTGAATTCTTATTTCATTTCAGAATAAAATTCCAAGAATTTTATTATCATTAACTTCCACAGAAAGATATTAATTTAACTAGTGCAATTTACTAAAAATTAATCATGATCACTAGAATGAATTTAACAGAATAATATATTGTATAGCTTTTATTGGAATATTTGTCTCATATATAATTTAATGTTACAACAGTCGGTACATGATGGAATTCCATGATAATGGAAATAATGAGACGATTATTCAATTCCACAAAACAGCTTTATGTTTCGCCGTTAGGCATTTTCAAGCAACTAAATTGAAAACAAAACAAGTCTAAACTAAAAATGTGAGACAAAAGGAAAGGTTAGAGTAAAGGGGTTGAGAAATGACAAAAGAAAGGTTGAGAACCTGTCAATCATTGACCTTTCTTTTGTCATTTCTCAACCCCTTTACTCTAACCTTTCCTTTTATCTCACATTTTTAGTTTAGACTTGTTTTGTTTTCAATTTAGTTGCTTGAAAATGCCTAACGGCGAAACATATGTCGCAATTAAAGCTGTTTTGTGGAATTGAATAATCGTCTCATTATTTCCATATTTGTCTCAGTTTAGTTGTATTTGAATTTACTGAATGAAACCTAACCTTTACAACAGTGTAATATTAACACTCTAGAATTTCAATAGCTGTAAATACAGGTTATTTTGTTGTTTACTTTCTTACTATATGAAGTATAGAGAAAGTTATGTGATGGATCAACCCCTCAGTTTCTCAAGTTTTTTTTAGGCCCTCCCCGGCTCCGGAAAAGTGGTTTGGTTTTGCCTGTTGTCTGTTGTATGTGCAATGCTCTACAGCCCAAATGTGTGGACGGATTTTAATCAAATTAGTTATGGTATTTGGGTATATTTTGTTCATATCTCGAGATGTTAACAATGTTTTCGTATAACTCTAACTCTAAACTAGAGAAAAAACACAAAATTACAATTTTTTTTTCAAAATCAGTTCAAATTAATTGCAATAAAATTTTGCTCAAATGTAGTGTATTCTAAAAGTTTGCCATCTTTTTGAAAATATTGATTCGAGAATTATCTATAAAAATAAAAACGTTGTAAAATACCCAATTTCTCAAAATCCACTCTACCTATTTTGTTCAAATTTTACTGAAATGTGTTATAACATACCGAAATAGAAAGCTCCAAAGGTCAGTACCCGGCAGGCCATAAATCGTCAAGACATGAAAGGATTGACGGACATAAAAAAATGTTTCAACAGGGAAACAACGCACCCAAACCGTCACACAAGATCCATCAAAATTAAGCCTTTAATACCGAAACAAATTGTAACAAGCCAATCAGAGCAAGTGAATCAGTTCAGAAATAACGTCCAAAAATTAAAACTAACCAATGGAAGAAGAGCATCATGACGCTGTTTTAAAAAGAGGAGAACTTATAAATAAGGGTAAAAGGCAGGACACGTGGTTCTTTTTAGGTATTTTGGTTCCGACGTCGTATTAGAAGGTTGTTCCGGGGAAGTGTTTCTCCTGATCGAAAGAGTTAAGTGTTTGTGAAGGACTTTGCCTATCCTATTCGTCGTTTTTCTTTTTTAATAGAACTGTTAAGTTTATAAAAGTCAATAAAAAGTTATCCGTCGTTTTAAAAACTAAAAGAATCGTCGTATTAAAGTATAAGAAGTCTTCGTGGTCGTTAAGTGAGATAAGTGTGAAGTTTAAGGAGTCATCGTCGTATTAAAGTTAAATCAGTTAGAAGAAGTATCGTCGTAAGAATTAAAAGCATCATTGTCGCAAGAGTGAGTGAAGAAAGGTGTAACCCGCGATTGGGATCATATACGGGAGAGGCAAACCATCCAACCATCACGCAATCTTCGAGAGAACCACGGAACGAGAACAACCAAAAGGAACACGTCAATTGATAAGTAGAACTTAAAGGACAATACATTTTATAAATTACCACCAAATTTTGTTTTTTGTAATAATAAAATAAATTATAGCCACCTAAGAACCAACGAACCCCAATAGAGATTTAAATTAAATTCAAGTAAATAACCTTCAGTTAGCCGGAGCAAATATTTTATAAAGCTAATTAAAATTAGAGTCAAAATTAAAGCAAATATTTTATAAAGCTAATTAAAATTAGAGTCAAAATTAAATACAAATTAAATTGATGCATTCTTAAATTCCTTGTTTTAGACTAAGTTGTTTAGGATAAGAATTTATAGTGAAGATGTACCTAGTTTAAGCTGTAGTATAAAATTGTAGAATAAGATATTAATCAGTAATATTTTGAGCATCAAGGTAAAAATTATGTTTTAAATGATTAAAAAATTAATATTTAAAAGAGTTAATTATTCAAAATGTTTAATTAAAATTGAGTTATAATCCCACATGTTTTGAGTGTTATTATTTTAATCAATTGTCAAATAACTAACGAACTAATAACCAAATGAATAATAATAATAAAAAAAAAAAAGAGTACGTCTTAAACGTTATATTTGGCGACCCAACAGGTGTGGCTATAATTAATTTAAATTAATTAATTAAATTGATAAATTGGTGGTATATTGAATAAGTTAAGAAAGACATTCAAACAAGTTTAAAAAGACAATTAATAAATTAAGTTCATGTTTAGAAAGGATAAGAAATTAAATATAAGCCAATTTAAGTTAAGAAGAAGTGATAGGTTAAGAAGTAAACCTAACAATAGTAGAATTAAAATGGCAACTAATGACCAAATTGAGTTAGGGGAAAACAGGAAAACTGATAACGAATTAGGTGTAAAAGGAGTTGAGAGTAGGGAATTAAATGTAGAATCTACGGGGGAACCAATGCAAATTAATAATGGGGAAACAGTAGACGAAATTAACGGGGGTAAACAAAATGAAAGGGTGTTGGGGACGGAGCCTAGTTTCAATATAGAATTATTAATGAGACAAATGATGGAACAAAATGCAAAACGCGAAAAAGACGCGATTGAACGCGAGAAAGCCAATAAAGCAGAATCTATAGAAAGTATGAAAACGTTGTTAGAATCAAATAAGGCAGAGATAATTGGATCAGTTAACCTTAAAATTCAAGAGATTAGGGAAGAAATTAAATTAGCCAGTAAAGCCGTGGAGGAAAAATTAGAAAAATCTATAAAGGGGAAATGTTCAGCCATAGATAATAAGATAAGGACCGTCGATAGCAAAATTAACGAAGTGGGAGAGAAAATTCAAAATGTAGAAGTTCGGTTAGGTCGGAAAATCGAAGAAAATAAACAGGGCACCCGGACACAAATTGTAGGACTAGAAATTAGGACCACAGATTTAGAGACAAAAATAAACGAAAATAGCTATGTCGAAATTCAAAATAAATATTCAGAGACAAATGACCAGGTTAGGGAATACGTAGAAAAAACAAAGGAGTTGCAGACAAGGATTACAGAAGTAAATACGCGTTTGAATAAAATTAAAAATGGAGAAGTGATAAAGGAGACGGAAAATATGAGAAATATTAACTTTACGGGGAAGGAAAGATTCCCAATGCAATTTTTAAAAACCTTAAAAGAAATGAAAGAATATTATGGGGAAGAAAACGTAAATTGGATAGACAAATATTTAAAGGATGGCGCATTTATATGGTGGCAGTTGCATCGCGAAGATATCAAGAGTTTCAGTGAGTTCGAACACATATTTAAAGAAAAGTACTTTAACGAGATCATACAGGGGGAGATAAGAGATAGGTTAGAATTCGGAAGATATAAAGGACCAATTAATGAACAGACAGTAAGTTACGTAGAGAACATTCTATTGGAATCTGGATCCCTCGAGCCGAGTCTTACTGAGGTACAGTTAGTCCATAAAATTGCAAAGCATTTTCACCCAACAACGTTGGTCGCCGTTATTACGAGGGGTATTGCAACGAAGACCGAGTTCATAAAGTTAATAATGGAGTTCAAGAATGTGCCGTTACCACCTACCAACTTTAGGGAACCCCCCAATCGACAAGAATCTCCAAACAAAAACAACCATTATGAAAGCAGGGACAATAGAGACAGACATCCAGGTCACTGGACGACCGGGTATAATAAATTTAAAAACAGAGGACCGACATATTACGGGAAAAGAGAAACACAGAATGGTGAGGGGACTAGCCGACCAAAACAAGACAATTCACAATGACATGGGGGAAGGGGCAAACAACTCTTAAATATAACACATAAAGATAAATAATGATAAAGTTTTTTTTAATTCTAGATAAATAAATTTAAACAAAATAGAGATAGTCTTACGATAAATTGTTTTTAAAGGAAGGGTAGTGTATAAAAGAAAGGGAATTGTTCGGTTAACCATAATAGAAGTCAGTCTGTAGGTCAAATTCCTGGGGTTATTGTTAGCGTAGAAAAGGTTGACACGGTCATAAATTTTAAGTTTAAAGAGACGATAGACAAATGTAAACAACCGATCGATAGGTTTTATGTTTAAAGGGTAGTTTGTAAATATTAAACGTTGTTAGAAAGATATGAATTTTAAAGTTAAGTAGGTAATTACATGATTAGATTAAGAAAACAAATATGTGTGAATTAATTAGTAAATAATATAATAGTTGTAAAAGGAAATTAAGGGTGTATCAAATTTTAGAATTTTAATTAAATTGAAAATTTTAAAATTTTGGGGACTTATATAACATACCGAAATAGAAAGCTCCAAAGGTCAGTACCCGGCAGGCCATAAATCGTCAAGACATGAAAGGATTGACGGACATAAAAAAATGTTTCAACAGGGAAACAACGCACCCAAACCGTCACACAAGATCCATCAAAATTAAGCCTTTAATACCGAAACAAATTGTAACAAGCCAATCAGAGCAAGTGAATCAGTTCAGAAATAACGTCCAAAAATTAAAACTAACCAATGGAAGAAGAGCATCATGACGCTGTTTTAAAAAGAGGAGAACTTATAAATAAGGGTAAAAGGCAGGACACGTGGTTCTTTTTAGGTATTTTGGTTCCGACGTCGTATTAGAAGGTTGTTCCGGGGAAGTGTTTCTCCTGATCGAAAGAGTTAAGTGTTTGTGAAGGACTTTGCCTATCCTATTCGTCGTTTTTCTTTTTTAATAGAACTGTTAAGTTTATAAAAGTCAATAAAAAGTTATCCGTCGTTTTAAAAACTAAAAGAATCGTCGTATTAAAGTATAAGAAGTCTTCGTGGTCGTTAAGTGAGATAAGTGTGAAGTTTAAGGAGTCATCGTCGTATTAAAGTTAAATCAGTTAGAAGAAGTATCGTCGTAAGAATTAAAAGCATCATTGTCGCAAGAGTGAGTGAAGAAAGGTGTAACCCGCGATTGGGATCATATACGGGAGAGGCAAACCATCCAACCATCACGCAATCTTCGAGAGAACCACGGAACGAGAACAACCAAAAGGAACACGTCAATTGATAAGTAGAACTTAAAGGACAATACATTTTATAAATTACCACCAAATTTTGTTTTTTGTAATAATAAAATAAATTATAGCCACCTAAGAACCAACGAACCCCAATAGAGATTTAAATTAAATTCAAGTAAATAACCTTCAGTTAGCCGGAGCAAATATTTTATAAAGCTAATTAAAATTAGAGTCAAAATTAAATACAAATTAAATTGATGCATTCTTAAATTCCTTGTTTTAGACTAAGTTGTTTAGGATAAGAATTTATAGTGAAGATGTACCTAGTTTAAGCTGTAGTATAAAATTGTAGAATAAGATATTAATCAGTAATATTTTGAGCATCAAGGTAAAAATTATGTTTTAAATGATTAAAAAATTAATATTTAAAAGAGTTAATTATTCAAAATGTTTAATTAAAATTGAGTTATAATCCCACATGTTTTGAGTGTTATTATTTTAATCAATTGTCAAATAACTAACGAACTAATAACCAAATGAATAATAATAATAATAAAAAAAAAGAGTACGTCTTAAACGTTATAGTGTAGATCAAATAGCAAATAAAAACATATTACAGTTCCAGGAAATTGGCAAACAACAAATGTGATTTACGCTGTGGATTTGTCAATGGCAGAACAAGACAAGTTTAGGCTGTTATTAAAATATGTAAATAACAATATAGATGGGGGGGGAGGTCTATGGTTCATTATCACTTTTTGATTGATAATTACAAAACTGTGAATTTTGTCATGATTTTTGTGATGATGTATGAGATTTTATCAAAGTTTTAGCAGCATTTATTTGTTTTTCCTGTAATGCTATTTGAACAGTAATTCTAAAAAATTTGTTAGCTATTTTTTTTTAACATGTACAATTTTTGTTCTGTTTTCAGATTATTCAAAAACTTAATGAAGGAAGTGAGAATGTATGCACAGAAGTTCATTGATCGTGGAAAAGACTTTAATTTGGAATTAGCAATAAAGACAAAGATTATTACGGACGGATTGAGGTATTCACTTGCTACAGGGAACTGGGGTGACCAGAAGAAAGCCCATCAAGCCAGAGCAGGAGTATCTCAGGTTAGTAAGAAACATCAGCTATAGAGTGATTGTAAGGTGTAGTAACCATTCTGCAAAGAGTTGTTCTGCAGTCGTATTAGATAACTTACTTATTGAAAGAAAAATATTGCTGTTAATGAAAAATCAAGCTTTTTATGATGACATATAAAGTTCTTTTTTTATTTTTTGCCAATTATTCTTGAACCTTAGAATATTGTTTTACTTAAAATTTTCTACATGGGTTACAGTCATTAATTTTCACATTTCATCAAAATTTGAACGAAATCGGAAATTTGAAATGAAATTTGGTTTTTATAAATTATATCTGTTAAAGCAAATTTTTTGGTACTGTAACTCATGAACAAACATTTTTAACTTTAGAGGCAAAATTTTGGCCAAAACTTTTCCGTTGGCTGAAACCCCCAAATTATTAGTTTTAGGGAAAAATGAATGTAAGTCCTGATATGTGGCCAAATTATGCCCACATACTAAATTTGATCAAAATCGGTCTACTTGTTTGAGCTAATAAACCTATATACAGTATAACAGATGCCAGATGTCATCCTTAAACCACTACTTTTTTTTTAAAAGTAGATCAGAACAAACGTATATAACCTCAAAAACCTGACATTGATTTTGTTATACAGTATATAAATTTCTCCAATATGTGGGAAAGTAAAATAAAATGTGTAGTTGAATTGTTTACAGCCTACGAGAGTAGTTAGATTTTTTGCTATTTTCACAATCTCTTCCTTTGATTATTTTCCTTTGTGCATAGCTAGGTAATTTTTCTTTATGCTTATTTTTCCTATAATAATAAATACAAATTCATATTAAACAAACATAAAAGTAAAATAATGGTTTTTTTTACCTATTTTTAATAGAACTAGGTATTTTCATATTTATCGAATCTCTGAGGAAATATTTGGCACTCTAGAAAATATAGATGTATCATTAAGTTAACCATACTCCTGTTTTGATTTTAATGGCTAAAATTGTGTTTTTTATTCAAATTGGAATAAACAGTTGTTTTACAATTTTGTCAACAAATTGATTGTTAAAAAATACAAAAATTTCATGATTAAAAAAAAAAATAATAATAATTTTTTTAGTTGATATAAACTAGTTGTAATATTAATATATTTTGCAGCTGTTGATATTTATTACAGGTATTGAATAGGTTAACATTTGCTTCAACTCTGTCACATTTACGAAGAGTCAACTCTCCTATTGGACGTGATGGTAAATTGGCCAAACCTAGACAGCTTCATAATACACTGTGGGGTAAGTGTATTAATACATTTTTTATTTTAATTTTTTTTATGTTTTGTGTGTAAAGATAAACATTTTTGTTAAGAGTAATATGTACTTTGGAATTTTATTTCTATTTTGTCAGGAATGATCTGTCCTGCTGAAACTCCTGAAGGTGCTGCTGTAGGTTTGGTGAAAAACCTTGCTCTTATGGCATATATTTCCGTTGGTTCCCAACCATCTCCCATATTGGAGTTTTTGGAAGAGTGGAGTATGGAGAATTTGGAGGAAATCGCACCCTCTGCTATTGCAGATGCTACCAAGATATTTGTTAATGGCTGCTGGGTAAGTTTTAAATGAAATGGAGATTTTATTTTTTAAACAGAAAATATGGTGGAATTAAAACCTATGTGTTAATTTTAATTGTATTAAAAATTAAAACACCTTCACAATCTTGAAAATTTATCATTTTCGATTCAAGACCCGTTCGTTCCACTGAGTAAAACAAGCCAAAACTTAGGATTGCCAAAGAGTTTCCTTAACAAAGTTTTAAAATTTCAATGCGGGTTAAAATAAAAGTGGTGGATAGCTGGTAAAAGAGGTGATTTCGGACTTATGTTTATAGGAATTTTTTATTTTATTTTCACTCATATTAATAACCACCCCTGAATTATATCTGTGTATTACAGAAACACTCTGAATATTTGTTTAGTACAAAATACTAGATTTGATTATTGATGAAACAGTAAATCCTATAGTGAAATATAAAAAAAAAAGAATAGAACATTACATTGCAGGTGATCTAAGTTGAGATTTTGTTGTAACTTTTATGATAAACAAAACTTTAGTAGAGATATGAGGATCAGATATTTTAAAATCAGATTGGATTAAATAGGATCTCTTTTTCAAACCCTCACTCTGATTGTCGCTATTGTAAAACCTTTCATTGAAATTATGTTACACTAATTTTTCAGTTGAAATGCATTATTTATGTTTATTTCTAAAGTAGTGTTACAGTATATGGTGTTTTGTAATTGTATAATATAAAATGGGTTAATATATTTCTGATACTTGTTGAATATTTCATATTAGGATTAATATAATTCAGTTTTTTTAAAAAACCAAATTGAAGTAAGAAAACAAGTACTCATATAATAATAAAAATATAAAATGATGAGTATAAAAAGAACTTGAATAATAATGTATAATAAAAATAGGATATTTTATTTCTGAGATCAACAAATTATGTTTCACTTGATAACACATTCTTTGTTAATATTACACTAATTTACAGAAATTAAACCAAAGGAGAAATCACAAATATGGTAACTTATTAAAAGGAAAAATAAACTACATTTTATTAACAGGAGAAATACATTTTTTAGCTAGTAACGAAAGAACCTCCAAACCACACAAACAAGAAAGACTGTGAATAATTCAGTTATGTTTATTAGACAATTTTGAATTATCACAGCCTTAGTTATCTGTATTTGATTTTTGGGAGTCTTTGTATTGAGTGCACCTTGGACCTTGATTAGGAAGACAAAATGCAGTGAATTGCTAGAAGATAAAATTCAATTAACACATAATAGTGAATCCCTACTACCTATTAGTTTGGAAAATCTACATTATCGAGCAGAAAAAATAAATAATACATATTCAGTGGGAGAAAATGTATGACTTAAAACATTGTGAGGAGTGATAGAAGTTTTTATTTGCATAGTATTAAGTTTATATTCTCAACATGTTCAAATCTTTTTTAAAATGTTTTGGCCCAACTTAATACTCTTGTCTAAACAATCAAGAGTAGAAGAAACCAAATAGTGTATTAGTATAATAGTATAATAGTATAGTTTTAGAGCTATAGGAATATTTAGTTCCATTACAACGTTGAAATTGCATCCATTAATTGTATCCTTACTGTCCTTCCTCAGGTTGGAATTCATCGAGATCCGGAACAACTTATGGGTACATTACGAAAGCTAAGGAGACAGATGGACATCATTGTGAGTGAAGTATCCATTATTCGAGATATCAGAGACAGAGAAATTAGAATCTACACAGATGCTGGGCGTATTTGTCGACCTCTACTTATCGTTGAAAATGGTACTCTTTTGCTGAAGAAACGACACATTGACAATTTGAAGGAGAGAGATTACAACAATTATGGGTTTGAAAATTTATGGCATAATTTTTACACGAAATATTTGTTTATATTTATTTCCAATTAGACCACAGTATTTAATGAACAAAGTAAACAATGATGAAATTTTTAGAAATACTATTTGAGGTTTGGGAATTAACAATTTAAAATAAAAATTCTAAACATATATTTCTAGAATCAAAAACAAATGATCAGATTTGATACAGGTACTCTCAAATTTTTGGTGAAACACCTATTGTAAGTCATAAGACAACAACATTTGATTTAATATTTAAAATCCAGCTTATTTGAAATTTGTATATTAATTAATGTAATTTTTTCAAATTAAAATAAATGAAAATACTAATTTTAAATCAAATTTCAGGTATAAGTTAGTCTACAGGAAATGAATAGAAATAAAAACAACTTAATTTCAACAACTAGCAAACACACTAACAAAATGATGTTTTCAATAATAACTACATCATTTTCCTAAATTGTTCCTAGTGCACAAACTTAATCAACTTCTTGTATTTATTGAGGATGAAGACTTAGTCTTGTGAAATATTTCAATATAATTTATCCATCTATTCTTGATACACTAATGTAATAATTTCATACAATCTTTCATTTCTTTTGGGATGTGCTCTTGTTCTAACAGATGTGATGTGAAATTTGAATTTATCCTTTCATTTTTGTAGTTCTAATGGTTTTCCCTAAATCTCATTTGATTTATGTATATTACATTTTCTTAGGTGTGCTATTTATGTTCATCATCACCTTTTTATTATATTTTGTTTAAAAAATAGTTTATTTGTATGGCATAACTGAACTACTTAATCCATTGAGTTTTTATTCTGAAAAACTTCCGTAGTACACAAATATACACAAATGATCTATTTCAGAATAGTTTCATAGAATCTACTTTATGCACATAGTTTTAGTTAAATCTAAGAGAGTGCTAATATGTAGTTATTTCTAAATAAATGTTTCTTTATTGTTGAGACATATATATTTGATTATTTGTTTGGCCAAACTGTTTTTCGTGGTGTGTTGCTGGTTCTGAATATTGCCAATTGTCCGATTAAACCATATTAATAAATGTTGTTTGTTTCATTTTTATTGGTTATGAGTTTTCAACAAGAAGTTTTGCTAAATATTTTTAACTAGTTAGTCTACATTTTGTAGAAACTAATTTTTATGAAATTCTTGCGATAATTCTGACAATTTCTAAATATATTTTCTTCCACCGTCACAACACATTTACCATACCATTTTCTATTTTTCACATAAAAAAGTGAAACGTATTGATTAGAGTTTCGATTTGTTATCAGATGGCAAATGTTGGTTTCGAGTGGTGTTGTGGAGTATATAGACACACTTGAAGAAGAGACTACGATGATTGCAATGTCACCTGATGATCTAAGACAGGACAAGGAGTATGCTTATTGTACAACATACACACATTGTGAGATCCATCCTGCCATGATCCTTGGAGTGTGTGCATCTATTATACCTTTCCCTGATCATAACCAGAGTCCTAGGAATACATATCAAGTATGTTTATTGTAATTTATTATATCTAATCTTATTTCACTTCTACAGTTGCTATATTAACATTTTTAGCGCTTTGTTTCCTCGTCTATAAATTGTTTCTTTAAAATAAATATTCAGTTTTTTGTGATAAACATGTGATGTATTCACAAACCTGACAGATGTGTTTTCATGGAATCAATATACTCTTCTTTAACCCATTAAGATTCCCATATACTTGTAACCAACCACATACTAAAAATCCAATAAATAGCTGAAAATTCAATTTTCAGTTCATATTTATTATATTAAAAATAAAATGTAAATGTAATTACTATTTTAAAATGTTACAAAAGCAATCGTTATTATTTTTATTAAGTGAAAATTTGATACTGCCACAGTCGATCGATGAAGTTGTTCATTACCCGTTGCAGCATGACTTCCAGTATTGACAGTGCCACTACTCTGTACGTAATGTGTCAGGATGTGTCTTGAAAATTTTGAGCTTCATGTTTCCCCATAAAAAATAATCTGAGACACAATGCTCTAGAGAATGAGCTGGCTAGTGAATATCACCAAATTGTTGTGTTCATTTTAAAAAGAGTTCAGAATAAAAATCAAAGAACTATGTAAAAACAGTTGTTTGAGGTAACTACGCTTGGTTCCACGATCACTTTTCAGTATGGGATGTCCATAAGCAATGTAAATCAGATAGGAGTTTCAGCGCTACTAGTCATCGTGGAAATATCAAGATGACGCTCTCTGAATCATAGTTTCACCCTATTGTATTTCTCTGTTCTTCTTGGTTTTTATTAATATTGTGATTACTTATGTTTACTTCAAATGTTCCGGATAATATTTTTTAAAGAGTTAAATGAATTAATATTAATGAATCTTTTTTTTTGTTTTTTTTGCACAAGCCAAACTTATAGTTTGACAACTAAGCAACTAAACGTAGATTGCTTGTTTATAATTTCACTTCATTTAAACTTTCAAACATGCTGCTATAAGGTTTGATTTTAATTTCCTTTTTTTTTAGTTCTGTTTATTTGAGATAATTTTTACATGTGGCTTTATATTTAGGGTGTTCACTGTCACACTGAAAAATCCGATGTTTATTTTATAAGTTTAATTCTTTTTTATCGAAAAAAAAAACAACAACGATAGTTAAAAAACTTAGCACGAGGATATGGTTTGTATTTTTTAAAGTTAATAATTTAATTTTTTTATAAAAAGGAACAGAAAAATTAAATATTAAAATTGTTCAAAGGTTAATTCTATAATTAACCTTAAGCTTCAAGCAGACTTTTCTAGTCTAATACAGCTATTCTGAGAGAGACTAGTTCAATTTCTTATATAACAATTTAAAAGTGCACTTCAAAAATAGTTAATTGTTTACAATCTTGGAAAAAATAAAGTGAATAATGCATTTATTTATAAAAAGAAAGTTTTTTATGTTTATGTTAGTGATTCAACCATTAGTTAATTGTTAATTAAGATTGTTACGATGTCTTGTTAGGGCAAACAAATCATGTATGCACCATTACTTTTGTACTATCTATGCTCAGGATTGAGTTTCTAAATGAATTTAAAAGTTTATGGTTTGTAATTCATTTTTTTTATTGATTATTGAAATATTAAAATTTTATAAGTATTAATCATCTTGTGAAATAATTTTCAACTAAACCATTTCCTCTTGAAAACAAAATCTCTGCTGACTTTAATCTTTAGCCAATGTAGCCACACCACTCCTTTATATGTATAATTAATATAGGAAGGAACTTACATATCTTTTTATTTTATTTTTAGAGTGCTATGGGTAAACAAGCTATGGGTGTATATATTACAAACTTCCATGTACGGATGGACACTCTTGCTCACGTGTTATACTACCCACATAAGCCTTTAGTAACAACGAGATCCATGGAATACCTTCGTTTTCGAGAACTACCTGCAGGCATCAATTCGGTTGTCGCTATCGCTTGTTATACTGGCTACAACCAGGAAGACAGTGTCATCCTTAACGCTTCTGCTGTAGAAAGAGGATTTTTCAGGTAAGATTTAATGTTTTATTTAAAATTTCTGGAAAGATTTGTATGTATTATGCAAGTTAGAGTTTAATAGAGAACCTAGCATATTATGTTTAGATTTTATATGGGTAGGAGACTCAGGGTTACCTTGGAAAGTTGTCCTTGATATTGTCTACTTGTCGCCTATGCATACAAAACCTTAATGTATTATGTAATTCAGTTTAATATTGACTTTTTAGTTTTTTGAAACAAATGGTTTTGAAATTATATGAAGCCTTTTTCAAAAGTAAATATTGTTAGGCTATTAAAAAATGTTGACAATAGTTTTTTAATAATTTTATAAATAAAAGAAATGAAATATTTTAAACTACTCTTCACCAATTGAAATGCTTGTCATAGAGTGGAACCAGTTATGCTATGTGTAAAAACGGGCAATGTTGCAAAACTCTTTTAACATCGGCATCATCATCACAGTGGTGACCAACAAGGAACTGCTTGTTAGTTAAGTCTTTTTAGCTTTAAGAGCTTTTAAACAAAAATTTGAATTATCTTCCTAGTTGTAAGTCTGCGTTCTTACAATTCTACATTTAGTTTATCATTTTAATTTACCTGAAGGGTAGGGTTGCTCTCTCAAATCGTACTTACAGTCACTCCTATAGCATGGTACAGGTTAACACAAATTAATCTAGCCAGACATTTTAAAAACAAGAAACCTTCCTTTTATTATGTTGAAAAAACAAGAAAAACAACTTTACCATTTCTCTCACACGAGAATCAATAGGAAACTAAAATTTAAAATTACAAATTGCAGTTCAAGCATACATATAGTTCAAAATATAAAAAGTTTTTTTGTATTTCTTTTTGTTCACTGGTGTAATGATTGCTAAGTTCTAAATTGTTCACTTTACTCACGAACTGTTTATCCAACCATTTGTATTTGGTTCAACTTCCCAAATACTATTATTCCGCCATGAGGCTGCTAAATTCGAGTCTCCGCAGTCGTACCATGACGTGACTGCCCACAGTTGAATCCTGACCAAGACTTCTCTAAGACTGACTAAACCAAGCTTCTTCTTCCTTGGAAGGAAGCTCTCGCTGAGGCTCATGGGAAATATTTTACTTTTTCCCTGAAGCTAACGCTCGCTGAGGCTCATGGGAAGTTTTTCCAGGTTTCAATTTCCTTTATTCATGTCTGGTAATTTGATCGGCGCGCACATTTCGAAATTCAAACTTTCAGTGTTATACATTGTAAAGAAAACATTTAGATATTGTTTAAGAACACTTTACACATTCTTATTTCTATATAATGTTTATTCTGAATATTATTAATCTATTGACATTACTTGTATATTATTGAAGCTTAACATTTATTGTTTTATAATTTATTATTGGTTGGAAGATGTCCCATGCTTACATGCTTCAAATTCAAAACAAGTGAAAGTCACATGGTGCTAGGTCTGGGCCTTAAATAGGATGATCTATTTGTTTCCAGCTAAATGAAATTGATGAGCTTGTAAGTTCGAGCAGCAGTATGTGACCAAGCATTATCATAGAGCAACACAAAACTGTAACTAATCATGCCTTGACTTTTACTTTGGATTGTATGACACAATTATTTTAAAGTCGTACAATAAGGTGTAGCATTTATTGTTGTCTCCTGTAGCAAGAAATCAACAAACTGTTCCACAAAAATGATACAAATTAAAAACCTCATAAATTTCTTATCATGGTCTTTGAACTTTTGACTGTACATCTAAAAAAGTTCAGTATTAAATTGGTTAAATATGTGATATTATAAAATTATTATAAGAATCCTGCAAATATTTGACTAACACACGGTTTGTTTAATGTTTATACTACCAAATACCAAATAGCATTTATATTTGTCTTTCAGATCTGTTTTCTTCCGTTCGTATAAAGATGCAGAATCGAAACGAATTGGAGATCAGGAAGAACAGTTTGAAAAGCCTACCAGACAAACTTGCCAGGTTGGTGCCTTGTGACTAATTCAATCAATAAAATGTTAATCGAATTGTAAATTAGTAATAGTTTTGAACACATAATATATGTTGTCATGAAATTGTAGTAATTTCCTATGTAATCTTTCGAAAGTTAACATGTTTTCTTTAAATTTGGGGAATTAAGAAAACTAAAATTGTAGAAGTCCAAAAATCTTGTACTTATATTTTTCTTTAATTATAGATAACAAATTGAAGCTATTTTTAAATTTTTTTATTCATAAACATCAGATAAAAACATCATTCAATATGTTTGATTTAAGAGCTTGTCAGAGCAATTTTAAATATTTGTTACTAATTATGATGAAAATTCTGATTGTAATTTTAGCAATTATAAATTTGTTATAGAGATAAAGTTGAATAACTCACATTCAAGAAATACATTTCTTAAAAAAAAAAACTTATATATAAGTTACTGCATTTAAATTTATATAAAACAAATTTATTATTTTAGGTTAGAGTTTAATAAACATAGATTATTATGTTTAGATTTTGTATGGATAGAAGACAACAGGCTTACTTTTGAAAGTGATACTTGGTATTACCTAGTAGTACACAAATAGAAAACACAATAAAACACTAAAGTTCTGAAATGTTTCGTAAACACTATTCATTTTTTCAATCAGTAGAGAGAATAGAAGAAATCTTTCGTGTTTTATTGTGTTTTTCTATTTGTATAGTTCAAGGTAATACCAAGGACCACTTTCCAAGATAAGCTTGTGTCTCCTATACATACAAAATCTAAATTTAATATTTCAATAGGGATATGATATTAACACTTTTAAAACTGTCCATTTAGAGTACTTGTGAATAAGATTAGAGCTGTTTTCTACCATTTTACTTCATTTCATAAATACTTACACTTTTCTTCTGCCATACATTTTTGTATGATTTTTTTTTTGTATTAGTTTATACAGGGTGTTCATTTTAAAGTGCAGCTTGAGTTTGAAGTTTTATAACTCGAAATATTATAATGATTTAGGATTCTTAAGTTTGGTAAGCCAGCTTTATATAACTGAATATCTATCAGCTGATGACATTGTTGATGCATGTTTTTGTTTTATTTTACTTTATTCAGTGAATAGATTTTATTTGAGAGAATGGTTTTGAACAAAGAAGAAAGAGTGTTTATTGTTAAGCTAAGGAAAATTGTTGATCTATTTTTTACTCGGTTCATTATCAAAATATTCTTGATTACATGTTAGAGGAAGATAAAGGCTTTTGTGGTAAAGGACTTATTTTAGGAATAAGTACTAATATACTTGGAAGAATAACTAGAAATATGCAGGGAAGCATACAAGTTTGTATTTGTGAAAATGGTGGTCATTTTGAACATTTAGGTTAAAAATTGTTTTAGTGTTAAAACCAATATTCTTATTTGTTAGTTGTTATATGAATATTTTTTATATTTAAACTCGCTTCAGTTCCATTTGAAAATGAAAGATCCTGTATAATGAATCCTTATACTAAAAATTAATTTTATTGTTTGAACTACCTGATGGTAGTTTTCAAAAATAACTATGGGTAGTTCAACAATTATACAACGCTTCGCATCGATATTACAAGAAATATTACAATTAAATAGGTTTCTCTCTAATTTTGAGCTAATTTAGCAAAAATGAATATTTATAATTCAAAATTTTGCTGCACGAAGCAATCAAAACCAGAAAAAGCTTAATCATCATAACAGGACACAGCGGTTTTAAGAAACATACCATTGGATTTGAATACCATGGGATTTAATACAGGGTAACTTGAAATGCAGACTGTGCAATTAACGCTTGGAAATTACAAAACACATACTTTGAAATGTGAAGACCAGCGATCTTTGGCCGAAGTGGAACTTTAGAAAAGATAAGCAATCTAGCTAGTCAACATCTATACATAATCAAGGATATAGAAATAAGCTAGATAGAGAAATCAGGAGCACAAAAAATGTTGTAGGCTGAGGTGTCTAGGGGGTAAACCCCGCTTCCAAGAGTAATAATAATAATTATAATCCAAATTTATTGTTAGTGTTTTTTTGTTGGTTTTTTGTAGTTATTGTTTTTATAATAAAGAGGAAAGGCCGAGCGATCACAGATATTGATAACCAAACAATGTCAAGATAGTTAATCTCATTGTCAAAAATAGAAGGTATTTTCAATGATTATACGTTGTTATTATTGTTATATTCAATTATACATTGTTATTATCATTGACAGATGTATAGACGTTGGTCTTATAGATAAATTACAATATATTGATAATTCATTTTTGAAACAAATTAAAAACCTAATATATATGGTCTTTCTCACGGATATGACCTGAATCTGATATATTGGATTGTGAGTAACAAATTTGTAGTACTCTGATAAAAAGTACAATAACCTTTACTTATTTATTTTTACTTCCAAAATTGTTAAATTGTTACTCTTTCACCAAAATTTTTTGTCTTTAAAATGATGTGTGTTTCGATTATATTTTTACAATGCTGGAGCTCTCCTTCCTGATTGCTCTTTTTCAAATGATAGTTGTTGAGTATTGATTGTGATAGTTTGATAGGTGTATTCTGAAAGTTGAGTTCTTTCTGAGCAATAAATGTTCAAAGTTGAAAAGGGTTTTTTTAGAACTTTTCAACATCTGTATTTCTACGATCTGTTAACACATTGATTGCTTCTGTCACATTTCTGGTCAAGTTTATGTATATTAGTTCCACTACATTGCTGATTTGTTTTTTTCTTGTTGGCAGGGAATGAGAAATGCAATTTACGACAAATTAGATGACGATGGAATCATTGCTCCAGGGCTCCGTGTGTCTGGAGATGATGTTGTTATTGGGAAAACGATGACTTTACCAGATAATGAAGATGAGGTGAGGTATTTACCTACAGTTTTAATTAGAACATAGAATAGTGAGTGGAAACAATTTAAAAAATTTAAAAATCTATGCCAAGTGATATATAGCAAGCTTATATGATAATTTGATATGGTTACTTGGCTAAGTAGATTAGTGAAAATAAATATTACATTTTTATATACTAATTAGCTTTGGTTTCTTTTATTCTGTATCATTTATTTTATATTCCCAGTTAAAATTAAATAAAATGATTAATTTTACTTTTATAATTAAGTAAGTAAAAATGTTGATGATTTAAAAATTGGAACTTATGGTCTCAGTTGTTGACATTTTGATTTGAAAGATTGAATTATGGACCAAATCACCTCAAGGGTGGGTTAAGAAGAAGGAGCAGAAAAAGTGATTGCGCTCTTGATTTTCATGGAATTGTGAGATTTTAGGCAAAATATTCTTTTGGATGTTGGTTATAATTTCGATGTAATTTCACCACTTTTAAAAATTTAATAAAACTTTTAATAATTCGTTTCGAGTTCTGAGTTTAAATTGTACATTGGTTTGTTCTTAATAAACAGAAATTTTGGAAATTCTTGTTGATGATTTTGATAAATATATGTAGGAGCACTACTTGTGGAAGGATTTAAACATTAATGAGAAACTCCAATCTCCACAATATTTTTTTCTTCTTTGCCCTTGTTGTTTAAAGTCCACACAATAAATAATCACTTCAACAAATTGACAATTGAACGATTAAATCAACTGGTGTGTGCTGATTGCAAGTGAGTATGATGATTAATTCGTCGAAGCATCGTTTTGTTTAGGTGTTTATTTGTTATTTAATATTTATATTTTATGGCATCTAGTATATATTTGACTTAACTTTTTATTACCGTTATATTTATTACAACTACTATATATTAGTTATTTGAAATTTTTTCATTTTTATTCCTTACAATTTTTTTTAAATTTATCTTTCCAGATGTTGTATTTGTAATATATAAACTTGAATGTTATTTTGAAAATACTTATAAATTGTTTAAATAATTTCAGCTTGAAGGTACCACCAAGAGGTTTTCTAAACGAGATGCAAGCACTTTCCTTCGTAACAGTGAAACTGGAATCGTAGATCAAGTCATGTTAACACTGAATTCTGAAGGTTACAAGTTTTGTAAAATTCGTGTACGTTCTGTCCGTATTCCACAAATTGGAGACAAATTTGCGTCTCGACATGGACAAAAGGGAACCTGTGGTATCCAGTACAGACAGGAGGTAAATATTTTGTAACGGAATTAATGGTTATTCATAGTAGTTTTGTAATACAAATATTTTTTCCCTGAAAAATTTACCCCATATAAGGTTGGTGTAATGAGTGAGCTCAACATTTCTTATTCTGTCTACTAAACTTTAAACCTTGGATTTTGTATAGAGAGGATACACAGGCTTACCTTGAAAGTGGTCCTTGGTATTACCTAGTAATACACAAATAGAAAACACACAATAAAACAAATTATTTTGTTTTCTATTTGCGTATTACTAGGTAATAAGAAGACATTGTTGACCTTCTAATTTTGATACTCTAGATTTTATTATTAAAACAAACTTATTACAATTTTTATTCTCCTTATATGAAAAAATATACATTGTTACTGAAAATTTGAATATAATACTTAACATAATAATATGTTGAAAATTTTTGTTTTTGTATTACGCTTATAGACAAAAATTGTTTTAACTTGGGAACTGCTAAACCAATTTTAATAAATATAGACTAACCAGTAACGCACCAATATAGGGGGGGGGGGGGAACGCATGAAAATCGGAACAGCGGTACTTGAATTATAAGTTTACAGGCAGAAAGCCATTGTATTATATATATATATATATATATATATATATATATATATATATATATATATATAATTTAAGATGTGTTAGGTTAACTTTGCTTATTAAAGTAGAGGGCTGTTATCATTATCGTCATAGAGATTATGATAAAATAAATCATTAATTCAATTGGTATTTTCAAAGGCACAAACATTGAAAATTCATTTTTGAAATTATGTAATATACATAAACTAGTCTATTTTGAGATGATTAAAAACAGTTTGAAACCAGAAAAAGTGAGCTTTTATATTCTTTAGATTTATAACATAGGCTTAATATATTCCTTTCTAGGCTTAGAGAAAGTTTTTCTCAAACAATTATTTGGTCACTAAGTAAATCATTTTGTTGTGAATTTCACAACAGTAAAGTACAATGTAACTCAACTTTTGCAGATATTTAATGTCTTCTTTTTTTTTATAAATTGAGGAATTTTATTATTTGGTAACGATTCTATTCTTATCCAATAGCAGTGTTGATTGTCATTTAACACCTAACTAATGATGCTATTTTCTTATAGGATATGATATTCACGTGTGAAGGCATTGCTCCAGATATTATCATTAATCCTCACGCTATTCCATCCCGTATGACAATTGGCCATTTAATTGAGTGTCTACAGGGCAAGGTAAGTTGATATTAAAGGTTGTTTCATCATTATTGTTTAACACATGAGATATTTTTAAATTATTACAATTTAATGGTGTGTAGAAATAAATTTGGAAATAAAAACGAGGAAAGAAATTGTTTATTAATACATAGTTAAATATTTAGTTAATTAATTTTTATAGATATTATGTAATAACGCAACCACTTTATACAACTATATTTTTTAAAGTAGTATTAATTTTTTTTTGCATTGTTTCATTATAAATAATTGTTTATGATTTATTCATTTTTTTACTGTTTTATTTTATTATTTATTGATTTATTTTCTTTAAAAGTATGACAGCACATAAAAAATGTTCACATATTATTAATTGTTAAACACTTTATAAATTATGATACAATTCTTTGGTACCAACACGTTTTATTATACTAGAAATATTGTGTATAATTAATTATTGATTAAAATAAGGGTGCATATATTGTACCAACTCTTTCACATCTCTAAACACAAAACAGTAGTCTAAGGAAACAAAATATCTTTGAAACCAAATCTGCCGGTTTGTGAGTGTTAGTTAAATCATGTACTTCATTTTAGATAATAGAATATTTAAAAATGACTATAAGCAATATTGACGAAATGTGATAATTTATAATCCAAACAATTGTGCAAAGCCACCTAGCCGAGTGTAAAAGAAAATTATATAATGAAAGTAAATCTGACAAAACAATAAGAAACCTACCTGAGCATTCTTGTAATACTGAAGTTTGGTATATTCATATATATTTTTTTTTATCAATTACTGTTTTGTTATTCATCTTACACTTACTAAACTTTATAGTTTAAAGTTAGCAACAACAGAGTCAACATGTTTTTTGTTTATTAGATTTAAATAATTTATGTTTTTTCCAATGGTTAATTGTTGATGGTAATTCAAATACCAAATTGAAAAGAGAAAGTAACTAGAGAGTTTGAAAATGCCAAACAAAAGTTATTTTTGACTTTAAAGCCTTGTTTGTGTTGTAATTTAACAAAGAAATCAAACCGAAAAAAGGACCTAGTTAAACCCAGATGAAAGATAAGTTTTACAACATCATTAAATGATTAGGATGTTAGAGATTGTAAAGTTCAAGAAGTAAATGTGACTGGGCTTGAAGAAGTTTATTCATATGTGGATATTCAGTTGAAATGTAGAGTAAGCTTTTGTCTGTATTTGGAAAGAAATCTGAGGTTAGGTTAGGTAATTTTTCAACTTTAAATTTTTGGAAGAAGGATGTAATGTTTATATCCCATCTGCAAGACTTAATGACAAACTTAAACTTCATCAGTTTATATCACTATATATATATATATATATATATATATATATATATATATATATATATATATATATATATAAATACCATAAAAATTAAAAAAATGTGTTAAATTTTTTGCCTCCTCAGGTGTCGTCCAACAAAGGGGAAATTGGTGATGCAACACCATTCAATGATGCTGTTAACGTGCAGAAAATCTCTACTCTTCTACAGGAGTACGGTTATCAACTCCGTGGCAATGAAGTCATGTATAATGGACATACAGGGAGGAAGATAAATGCCCAGATCTTCATTGGACCCACATATTATCAGAGATTAAAACACATGGTGGATGACAAAATCCACTCGAGAGCTAGAGGTCCTGTACAGATTCTTGTACGACAACCTATGGAGGGCAGAGCCAGGTATGTATTAAATAAATGAGTAAACAGTGAGAAATGTTTATGCCTTGTTTTTGCACCATTTGTTAAAGATTGATATCAGCGTCTGAAACTACATTAAAACACAGGTTAAAAGTTACTTTTTAATTAATTCCTACTGTTTTTCATAAAAAAAAAAAATAATAAATTAATGTAACTATAATTTGAGCTAAGGATTTTATGAAGCCTTTTGAATGAGCTCTAGTTTTAATCGAGCTTGAGTTTTTTTATCTTACTCTAAATTTTAGATTGAAATATAATCGGAATAAACTCTATCTTTTGACTTAAAATGGGTAATACGTAAAAGGTAGTGTGAAATGAAGATGATGTAGCTGTAATTGAAAGGAAATAGACACTTTTGATGTAACAAAATTAATACAAACTTACTTTGGAATAAAATTAATTTACAAACCCTTTTCATTCTAATATTAAAAAAAAAAAGTACTTATTTTATTACAGACAAATAATTACAGATTTGTGGTAAAGATTTTTCAGTTTGAGTCAAAAATCTAGGGAAGGACACGAGTATACTACTACTCATGTGATAATACTAGTATGATTTTATCAAAGCATAATTTTTCACTGTTAAATAAGTAATTGAATAGCTTAATTTATATTATGGTGAGTTCTAATCGTCAAGCCCAAATTGGTTAGAGGCGATTAATGATTATCATAAATAATCACAAAGCTGTACATTATGATAGTCTAGGCCAAAAAACACAAGGCGATTGATATATCAACCAATCTTAAAGAATGTGTATAAACGTACAATAATCAAACAGTGGCCGTTGATGCAATAAGTTGTTTTCTCATGACATTCAAGTGGCGTTTACATCAAATGCAACCTATCTAATTGTTATGCTTCATAAATTGTTACATTCGGATATGTATATTGCGCTTGACTCAAATTGCACAACACTTGATCAAAATTTTTAACAAGTAAAAAATTTAATATTGAGTTATTAAATAAACATAATTTATTTGTATGTCAGTATTATATAGGTCTAACATTGGTATTGTTTTATTTTGTTATTTGTATAACTATAAATTATTATTTTAGTAATATCATATAGACGTAGTTATTTGAGTAATATCTGTCGTGACATATTTTTATTTATTTTGTGGACTAATTGACGTCCAAATGTAAATAAATGAATAAAAGCATTTTTTTATATCCTTGTGAAATTTAACGTTTTTTATTAGAAAATATTAGGACGTCATATCGAGGCAACAACAGAGCAGCCTCAAGTCGACCAGATAGCGACTTTCTCCATTTTTTGTGAACAGTGTTAAAAATATGTTGTATTGACAATCGACTCGATACAAACATAATATCTTTCAAACAAATTAATCATTGGTTGTCAATATTATCAAAACATCGTAATCTGTACTAATTGTATAATGTAGACATCGTGTTGCTGCCTACCATATAGTATTTCTTTTATTGTTGGAATTAAACAACTTGTCAATGTTAAGAAGTAGTTGAGTTAGTCTACTTTATTTTATACTGAGCTCGAAACTGTAAAGGAAGTATGGATCTACAACTAAGCATAACAGCTGATTATCGTAATAATTCCGATTATGATTAATTAGTAAACTAAAAAATTATTTCTTCCCTAGTTTTTATCTTATGAGAAGAGTGACTGATATAAATAACTCCATTTGTTTCGTACCCGATCTAAAATAAGACTGTTTTTATTAGTTCCCGTTATATCGAGCTTTCATTGCAGTATTCTATATGTTAAATCTCACTCGAAAAACCTTACCAGGCTCCTAATATCGAGCTGTGCTCAAGAAACTACACTGGCCTTGTAATGCCAAGCTTAGCTTAAAAATAAGTCAAGCTGGAATAATTGAGGGCTTAATAATTTCTGTATTCTTGTCCGAACCTAGGCCTAAACAAATTATTTAGTACAAATAATGTTTATATAATATGTTAAGATTTTTCTTTTAGGGATGGAGGTTTACGTTTTGGAGAAATGGAACGTGATTGTCAAATAGCACACGGAGCTGCACAATTTCTTCGAGAGCGTTTATTTGAAGTTTCTGACCCATATAGAATACACGTTTGTAACTTTTGCGGACTGATAGCTATTGCAAACCTTAGGAATAACACGTTTGAATGCAAAGGATGTAAAAACAAAACACAAGTAAGTAGAGAGAAGCAAATAAGTTACAATTTTTTTAAATCAATATACATTTCGTATTTAATAAATATTTTTGTTATATTCACAGTAATTGTGTGTGTATCTGCTAAATTTCAGTTTGCTTAAAATAATGATATGATAGTTCAACTACAGCCTATTTTTGTTTTGAAAAAAAAAATTGTTTTATTATTAATTTTTGTTTTCTATCCTATCTTAGTAATTACAATATTATTATATTATTCATTGTAATTTTATTTAGATAGTTAGATTTGAGTAAAATATTGATAATTTAAACAACATGTAATTTTGAATATTTTTTATAACAGCTCTCTCCCTACAAATTTTGACATTTGTATAAGAAATTTTTCCCATGCCGAAATTAATTCAATGGTTGTAGCTATCTAAGGTGTAGACAAACAAATGAATTGATATGGTCGGATCTTAATCAGCATTTAGTTAGACCAAAGTGCAGCGTTGCCTGTTATGTTGCCGTCGGTTGTGTATTGGGGTAGTGAAGAGGTTGCCGGACAGATTTTCCTGCTCTCCTCATCCTTCTCTTTTAAACCAACAACAATTTTACAGCGTTGTCATAAACTCTCTCAGATGAAGCTCTCTCTCTCTCTCCCATGTAGTATGTAATGAGGGGGAGGGGAGAAAATTTTTTTTTTTTTTAAACTGTTAAACCTGTTATACTCCATAATGGTTGTTTATTATTTTTTTTCGTTATACTTTTTCCAAAAATTGTTAGAAGTTTATTAAACTAAATATTTTTAGAATATTTTGAAACTAAATTCCAATTCGATCTTGAATTCCGGTATCCAATATTAAAATATGATTATATTAATATTATATGGTTGTAAAATTTCCTGAATTATAACCTTAAATCTGAGGAAAAAACTAAATGCTCAAAACATTAATACAATGGTTACATTGGTAGAATTTGAGCTTTAGAAAACAATTTGTTAAGTTTTCCCATTATCTTACTTAGTTTTTGCAGTATAAGTGATAAATAGTATTTCAAAGTTTAGAAATTATAATTTCAATTTATTATACATTCAAATATCGATTTTTGCATTCTCGATCTTTTCACATCAACTTTTCAATATTTCACAATATTTTTTCGATTAACTTTTCACATCAAAATTCTGTTATAACCATGTCTATTTGAACTTTTTCTTTCTTAATATTACTATAGTTTTGTCTAGATTTTGGAAATATCAAAAAAAAAAAATTATACAATGAAAATCTGTGTGAGAATTTTTAATTGCTGGATTTAGTCCATGTACTCATAAGGGTACAGAAAGAGAAAAGTGGAACCGAAGTCAGCGGTAGTTTTCAACTCCTTTTTAACCAAAATCAACCTCTTATTCATTCAACAAACTTTTTTTTTTTTACCTATAGTGCATTTGAGAACATAAAGTTAGTTAGAATGTCTACTAGACCACAAGTTATCAAGTACAAAAATAAGAATTTCCGATCACAGGAGAATGAATATCTATAGACAATCTTGAGCTCATTTTTATGTAATGTACAAAGGAACTGTGTACTTAGAACAGGCTTCATAGACTGTAGACAAAGTAAACAAATTTGGCCCACTATTTATCTTTTTTAACTTTTTAAAACCAAACCCTAAGCAAACAAAATGTATTTAATGTCTCCATTTTATCAAGAGTGATAATTTGGGAGTTATTGGTTAAAAAAAAAATGAATGGAATGTGACACATGGTTGCTGTCTCATAAGGTCAAAACGATTTCAGTCAAATTCAGTTAAAAATAACCTCTACGAGCTTGTTAGAAAGGAATTACGATTCATGTTTAGATTAGACGAAAACATTTTGATTTATAGTTTCTTAACTGTTGATTTTGTGATTGCGACCAATATAATTTTTGTTATATATTTTATTGGTATCTTTATTGGCATTATTTGAACAAAATTTTATCAACATTACTGTATAGTCGATTTTGAGAAAATTAAAAATTTTGCATTTTTTGTCTTAATGACAGAAATATAAATATATGGTCAAATATTCACCATAATTTATAATTTATTATTTGGCTGTGGTGGTGATAAATACAACCAAAATATGTAAAATATAATGAATTAAGTTTTTGTATTATGTTCTAATTATTGATCTAATTTTATTATATTTTTGAGCATTCTGATTTGAAGAATGTTGCTTTTAAACAGTTTGTTTTATGTATTTGATTTGTACATGTTTTAAGTGAGTGCTATAGATAGATTGAAGTCTATAATGTAAGGATTATTATATCTGAATAATAATAATAATTAAAAAGTGTTCAGTATTTATTTTTAAATAAATTTAAATAAGAATTGTTTTCTGTGTTTTAGATCTCACAAGTTCGACTTCCTTACGCAGCCAAACTTCTCTTCCAAGAGCTCATGTCGATGAACATAGCACCTAGGCTAATGGTAGTTAACTAAGACAAAACCTAATGTAACAGATATTTTATGTACTTTTGTGGCTACAATAAATTATATAAAAGTCTTTAATGCTTCCTTTATTGTCCCACATAGGATACTTTTATTATCTGGTAATCAGTTGCATTTACTATTAATTTTTTAAATTGTTTTTTAGAGGTGGAAAACCTCTTGTCATCATTTCTTTATACAAAAAGGAAGAGGGGAACATGAATACGCTTACCCCTCGAATACTCTAAAAGCATTAGAGTCGAAAGAGAACAAAAGTGTGTCCAAGCTGGATTTACACTTTTCTTCGTATAGTCTTGGGTTAAATTCCTCTCAGTCCTAACTTGTTTTTGACCAACTCCTGCTCTCTTTCGATCCTGATGCTATTAGAGTATTCAAGGGCTAGGGGTTTTTATTTTATGTTCTTTTCTTTCTTTTTTATAAGGTGATGAGCGAAAGGTTTTTCACTTTTAAACAAGGAAAAAAGGACTAATTTTTTTATGTTACGCTAAATTTTCAATATAGATAGTTTTTGTTATTCAATGTTGCGTTAAGGTCTGTTGATAATGGTTAGAACAGAGGGCAAATGAATCGACTTCTTGGATACCGTTTCTCATATTTTTTCTGATATTGATTAACTACCGAGGAGTAAATTTACTACAATAATGGTTAATTATCAATTACTACATTTGTGGATTCACTATATAAAACAAATTTCTCTATGATCATGGAAATGTTACATTGAATGAATTGCAAATTGAACATTGTTATTTTCAATATTCTCTCAACAAATCATGAGTAATCTAATTTAAACTCCTTATTGAATTTTTGGAGCTAACAAAATTAGCAAGTCAATCGACTGGAAAATTTGAAGAAGATATTGGCAGTTACATCTTTCTAAGTTACAGAGAACAAAAATTCCTTATAAAATTACACTCAGCAGCTTTAATTACATTGGATGAAAATATTTAAAAATACTGTTAAATATTCATTCCGGCTGTCTGTAAAGATTAAAATCAAATTTGTTAAAAATAAATAAATACAAATATTTTTTTAAGGTTTTGAACACACTATCATATAATAAAAACTTATAAACAGAATTTTCTGGCTAACAAACAAGATTATTACAGGGTATGTTTCATTAGGTTTTAAAATAAATCAGACATTCTTTAGTAGCTATAAACACAGAAATCGCCATATCTATATACTGTCTGATGATGACAAGAATGAACGCAACATATGAGGGGTGAAGAGGGAACTTCGCATGTGATGATCGCATTTAGACTACTAGACTAGTAAAGTTGCTTTAACAACTACCGTACTGATCAGTTAGAAAATATCAGGTTGGGATTTTCTACAGCTGTGAGTGGTTAAGCGTAAGCGTAGGCTATGTATGATTTCATGTAGATAGTTATTAATTAATTTTCCTTGGAAGCAGGACAGTCTTTGTAATGTTTTGGAGGAAATGGTTTTCCAGTAAACATTATCATCAATTTACATTGTTATTACTTGCATTATAATAAATCTCATTTTCTTTACCAATTATAATAATTGACTATCATATTTATTTGAAACTTTAATTTATGATTTTTTAAATATTTTAAATTTATTTACTGTTTTGTTTTTTGTAAGTAATAATAATATAATTTTTATCTCTCAGTGGCTCTCATTTTCTGTGTGTACAGTTTAAAAACAAAAATATTTATTTCAAGGTCCCGAGGGAGAGGTGAAAAATATCAACTATATATACATAAACATACTTCCTTAATTAATGTTCAATTAATATTAATGGTTTTCTATTATCTGTCATGGAGAGATAGCTTATTTATACTGAAACAATTAATAATAGTGACTTCGATGTTAGTAGGAATCATACGAACTATAAAATTATTTAATAGTAAAAAGATTGATTTTCTGAATATTTTAACAAATAAGGAAACTGACTCCCAACTGCCATCAAGATCTATTTTAATGCTCCATAGAATTACTTTTAGACTGATTTTATTTTACTTTTGGTTATTTATTCTCTCATTTCATCACAATTTAATCATAATCGATTGTACTAATTTTGAGATAACAAATTTCCATAGGCAGCATCAGTACCAGCAATTATTTAATGGTAGTTTCCAACTTGTAATTTTTGGGGAGTTAATGAAGAATTTTTATGGGCACAGTTGTGAAAGATAGCCGTTTTTCTTCGAGAAAGTGTAAAGACCTCAATCAGTTTATCTAGCTCTCATTCTTTTGTCAAATGAACTCCCTTAGTAATGAATTTTTTCAATAAAATATTTTACTCTTTTGCTTTTAAACACATATAAATAAATAATTGCATACAGTAGAACCCCTCTAATCCATCACCTTCGGGACTGGGGGCATGGTCGGAACGCAAAAAAGGTCGGATTAACCGAAAAAAGTCAATATTTATTACATATTATATAAAGAGATTTTTTAAAGTGAAATAAGTGATATATAAACTTTTATATAAAATGTCTGTATAATGAAGTCTATATATAAACTTTGCAAGTTGTAGTATAGCAAAATCAATAGAAACAACACGAGAGATGACACAGCACTGAAACGGGAAAGCGATAACAAACCGGAAAGAATGTCACCAGACGGGCCGTGAGTCATCGGCAAGTCGGCACATATCGCGAGCTCGAACACGGTCGGATTAACCGGAGTAACGGACCACCCGAGGGCGGATTAGAGGGGTTCTACTGTAGTTGCAAATTTTCCAACGAAAGATCTATTATTCATCGGTCTTTTTTTTTGGTAGTTAAAAATGTGTGTATTATAGAGGAGTATGACAGATGTATGTTTTGTATCTTTGATTTTAGTTTAGTTTTCTAACAATTAACAAGGGGTTTTCTGTATGTATGTTTGTAGGTGTCCATATTATCTGTTTATGGACAATTTAAATACAATTTTCGTAAGACATCTTCTCTTATCTATAAATGTATCTTGTAGGAAATGAAAAGAGAGATACTGTATCAATTCCCATAATAATCACTTGGAACGATTTTGTTTTAGATAAATATGGCTGAGATGATTTTTATTCAAATAAAATTTTATTTAGGTGAACTGGTTACACATAGAGTAATTTAAAATTTTCAAGAGGGTTTTTGTCTGGTCAAATTTAGGATAGAGTTGAAGTCAAACTACTGGACTGGTGTTGTTCAAATTTGAAATGTAGGTTTTTGTACATCTATTATGACTTTAAAAAATGATTAACATAACTCAAAATTTGGGTTTCCACCATAAGAATTAAAAAAAAATAATAAAATACCAATTTTATTAAAATTGACTTGAAATGTGGATCTTTGGTCAAATATAGGAAGTAAGAAACCTAAATAAATTGCATAATAATCTAAAATATAAAAACTTTGAAGCAAAGGTTGCTCACCTAGCTGTTTGGAAATGATAACTGTATGTACCTAAAGTGCATGTCCTCTTTCTTTGCAGTCCTGATCCTGAGGGGAGTTATATTTTTCCCAATTTTCTTTTCCAATGTTCTACCCCACTTGGGCAAAGTACCTACATCCCCTCCTAGATATTTTTCTTTTGTCTATCCTATCAAATCTATTTTAGTTTCATCTTTAATAACTCTTCTGATAGGGAGTCATGGTGGGACCCTTCATGGATTTTTCCCTACCACAACACCATTTCACATACACAGAACACAAATCCTTGCTATACTGGGGCTGTCAGGTATGGCCGGTTTCCTCTGTCACTGATAGTACTGAAGTTAAAACAAGTGGAACAATGGGTTGCCAGGTGATATAAAGGCTTATAATACGGTACACACACAAACAAAACATTAATTACTAACTAAACTCAATTAACGGGTACAATTTGAAATGGAAAGTAATAGTAATTAATCCAGCCTTCAAGTGATGCAGACCAGAAAATTGGATCTCATCGGTACCTTAGCAACTGGGGCCAATTAACTTCTTCTTTCAATTGACAAGAAATTGAAACAGCAGCAATGTTCAAGCTGGGGATGTAACCAACTTCATTTTGAAATCTAATAAGGAGGAGATTAATGGATGAGTAGAAACTCATAATGTTGATGTTAAGAATGTAGTGTAAATGGTTAAAAGAACGTGAGGGCTTTGTGAAATTAGTAGAGCCTCTAATAGTAGGTTGAAGTAGCTGAGAGAGCGTAGATACATGTCTGAATATGGTCGTGTATTATAACTACCAATATCAAATTACTAGAGAAGGAGGCAAAGATGTCTCCTAAACTGTAGAAGGGGCTATTTACTGAAAACAGAGTTATGGAACAAAAGCATTCCTAGTACACAGTTTGCAGTTGCCTATTTCCCTAGCTGTGAAGGAAACTATGATGAAAGGATACATGGATTTGTTGAGGTAAAATGTGATTTAGCCAAGATTTTTTCCAACCTTTTGGTCATCATCATTTTATAAAAAAAAACATAAAAGAAAGACTCTTAGCCCTAGAATACTACAATAGCTTCAGGGTCAGAAGAAAACAAGAATTGGTTAAGAGAGACCTGATAGGAAAGGTGAAAGAGAAGGATCCAACTCAAGACTGAAGAAGGTGTAGGTCCAGCTAGGTTTCCTTAGGATTTCAAAGCTGGATTTACACACAAGGAGGCAATAATTTTAAGTGATTAGATTTGACAATCATGCTTCAACAGAGAAAATTAAAGAAATGGTATTCTGTTTCAGCTTTAATTTGGAGATGTTACCGTTAAAGTAATGAGGTATCTCTTATTGAAAGTTAAGTTCGGGTGGGCTTTATTTAGTTCTGCTAGTTTGACATTGTCCAATATAATACTACCTAGGAAAAATCTGTTGGTAGAATGATACAGCTGTCAGTTCTATTACTATGTAGTGGAGATAATGAAAGGCGGAGATAATTAAGAGAGTGTGGTGTGTTTTGATCCTTTAGTTGTGCTGCTCCCAGGTCTTTATAAGTTTTGTAAAGAAACTATGAATGACTTTGGAGAAATTCTAGATGGACCACAGTAAATATAGGCTACTCTTGGCCTTATGACCTCAAGGAACAAAAAAAACATTAATTTTGAATGTAGAAATATCAGCTAAAATATTTAATAAAATGTTTCTTCTTGAGCATTGTTTAAAACTTGATTGTATCTACGATGTTGGTAAAATTTGGAGATCTGTAACTCAAACCAATTTGGCAATTTGCAAGATAAAGATAGTTAGGATATAGAAGTACATAATTGAAAAAAAAGAGAAGAAAAAAGTAAAGGTTGTAATTAACCTTTACTGCCTTGATTTAAAACTTCATGGAATGCAAATGTACACTTTGTTTAGCATATTAATTTTTTTGTGTGGATACTTGTAAAAAAGTTTTTTTTTTGTTTGTTCTTAAATTATATAATTACAATGTTTATATTTTATTAAGGTCACCTCCATTAGAAAAATAATCTATGTATGATGATTAAATAGGTAATCAGTTAACAGAGTACGAAGACATAATCTAAAATGCATTAGACTTACAATCCTGCATTAAAATTACATCGTAATTCCATTGATTAAATATGTAATCTTTTGACATTGATCTTGGCATTTGATGGGAGGAAGAAGTATTCTAAACAGATACAGAACTGACATTGGCGGGTCGATACGCAAATCATTCACTTTAAGGCCACGATGATTCTGCAAGATAGCGCAGTTTGTCGGTTCTGTTTTAAACATTTCTGCCTATTATTTAACTAGATTCAAATTTCTAGGACTTATCAGATTCAAGTCGAATTTCAGTTTTGTTTAATTTCTTTCGTTTAACTTAAAGGTGTTGTTCTCTAATGAATTAAGAAACTATAACTGTACATAATTAATTGCAATGCTACTCTCTCGAATTTACATATTGTAGAGAATTTATAGTAAGTATTTTAAAATCTTTGCCAAGTCAATTTCTTTTCTTTAGAAAATGTCTATCAGTACATTTGTATCTATGTCTATTTTACCTGTATAATATGAAAACAGTTAAACTGATTTTTTAATAAAATTTAGTTTTAAGAGTGGAAGAATAGAAATTGAGTATTTTATTTAAAATTTGTGTATATCATAAGTACAACACACACAATTTTTAAGGGGTTAATCCAAAATAAGTTGAAAATTTATATTAACAGTTGTATGAAAAATGGGAGGGTGAAAAGTGAATGTCGTACAACAACTAAAGAACGAGTTGTTCGAATTTATGAATTTAGTAAGAGGTACGAGTCCCGGGTATTGTTTTTATTTGAAACAACATCATTTAAAAATGTGGTTGGTGTAATATTAAAACATGCATTTTGTAGGATTTATTATAATTTGATGTGGATTTATATGTGGCTGACCCCTTTATACACAATAACTTAAAAATAAACCCAAATGTTAAAACAAATTTCATTGCCTTGATTAATATGTTTTTAAGGGGGTTATTTCGAATTTAACACTACTTGTCTTTATGTAAGTAATTCAAAAGTATTATAATGTATACGACTAGACATGAATTCTGTTGGACTTTCAACTAGACTTCACACAGATAATACCAATTACAAAACTTTTGGATATTGGTCGTTGTAGTTATTCAGGACTACAATAATCCCTCAATTCTTGACTCGGTTTATAATTTATTTACACTTATTTATCTTATTTTATTTATTTACTAATTTATTTATTTACCTTATAATCCTCGGTTTATAATTTATTTACACTTATTTTATCTAGATGGAGGTTTTATGTAGTTCTAAGGTTCAAAAATATGTGTGGGGCAAGAATTTGAAAAGTATTTGTATCAAAAACATTTAATAATTTGCCAGATGGTTTTGATAAGGTTGTGTGCTATAATTGTACACAAATGTAAAAGAAATATCTGGTTGAAAAAATATAAAATCCAAACTAGTTTTATGAGTGTTCTCTTGTTTATTTCTTAAAAATGAGCATTTGTGAATATATAAGCATATTTCTTGTATCTTTTTTTGTTTTGATGTATTATTATTATTTTATCTGGAATTTTTTAATTATTCATTAATGATATTTAATATACTTAATGGTTATTGTTGATATATTTGTAACATTTAATATTTATTAAAAATAATCTTCTGATATTTTATTCTATTACATTTATGTTCAGGATTGTTATATTTAGACTATTAAATTTAATTATATTTAAGGTTATTTGATTATATTTTTGTGCAATTAAAGGAATAACTAGTGAAGGGCCTCTTCATCTTTCCTTTGTGCTGTTGAATTGACTTTTGATGTTAATAAATTGATGTAAGAAATTGTTATGGCTTTCCCAGCTATTATGCTTGAATATACATTTGTTAAATTAGGTTAAATAACATTAAAAAAGTAAATGAACAAAAAATTATAAGAAGAGTGAACATAAAACTACAACCAATGATAAATGAAGTTATTGAAGAAGAAATTATAGTCATTTCACACGATGTCTTCATCAAAACTTATGACTCTGTTACATGTTGTTACCAATGTGTAACTGTAAAATGGTTTCAGTTTAACTCCCGAAATGGCATTTTTGGGTTAGGTTAGGTTAATTAGTACAAAAAAAGTATAGTTTATATCCTTAATGGCTATATTTGAGGAAACACAATTGTCGTAGCCGATTTTGAAAGAAAAAAAAAAGACATTTTGTGTTTTAATCTTATACAAAAACAATCAAACTTTTACTTTGTGAAAAAAACGATAAAACACCTCACTGTATGGCCAAAATATGTAGGACAAACAAAAATATCATCAAAATAGGTCCATCCGTTTGGGCTGTAGTTCACTTCACGTGAACTCACTTACTCTGTGTGTGTAGGTAAGTGTAAGTTATAATCCAAGATTGTTCTAAACTCAATTGTTCTATTAATACTAAATTTATTTTACTTGCACATTCTTACACACAGACTGACAGAGAGTGGTTCTCAAACTTCCTTAATACCAGGCATGCTCCTTGTTATCTTCAGATTAATCCGTAACTTCTGTTATAGAGATATATTTTAATCATGAGATAATTTGACAAGGTTTCTCCCCTTACAATAGTTTCATTATAGTTAAGATTTTCTAATACATTCAACATTGTACAGTAATGTGTAAACCATTCAATATATACAGGATTTAGGTCTTAAAATAATTATTGTGACATTTTACAACAAACCTTTTCCTATTGAAATGAAGAAATCAAGGTAAACTTACATTAACTGAAAGTTTCAATAATATACATCAATCCAATCAACTAAATTGTATTAAGGTTGTTAAACGTATAGACTTTGTACAAAGTCAAATTTGGGGTTATCACAATTTTGTTATTGGGCTAATATTTTAACTAAACATACAACTTCTCTATATAAAGTTCTCATCTCTCTAATATTTTATACTTTTGTACAGACTTCTGTAGGCCTACTATTAAATTAAAATTGTGCCCAAATTATAGCTTTTAAAGAACATTTGTAAAGGGACATTTCAATATTTTGTATTATTTAAACATATAAGAAATTAAAATTTCTAGTAGAAAACAAAATGCATACTCAGCATGTTACTATGTTCAATTTAGATATTTTTGATTTATTTTTTATTTTCTAACTATTTTTAAAGAGTTATATATTAAACACATCATGTTACATGTTTTAAAAGGACTGAATGAGAATAAATTTCAAAATTTACAATAGAATGTGGTTTTTTGTTTTATGTTGTAATTGTATTTATTTCAATAAAGTTACACCGTATTGAGATATTTTGTAAATAATTTGGTTCCTTTTAAAAGTTATATTTCTGAAAAATTACGTTTTCAATCAAATTAAATATTATGTTTGAAATCATTTCTTCTTATTATTATTTTCAATACCGTACTGTAGGCCTACATGATTACAATTTTTTAGTTATATTTTTTGACCATTTATTGGATGAATTATCACTGAAATACTAAAATTGATCTACTTCTCCACTTTCTAGTTGGATCCAAAAGTTTTCTATTCTGACGTCATGCGTTCCAAATCACCAATCAAAAAATAAGTCATAAATAGTTTAAAACACTTGTATAATTTCCTTTTCTTTATGATCATAGGTCACTTATTTGTATTATCCCATAAGTATTTTTCATCTCTTGATGAATGGTAAAAAAATGTAGATCCTTTTTACCACGTTTTTATTAGTTCGGTTTCCGTCATATCTGTCTGTCTGTCTGTCCGGGTGGAATTTTGCAATCGAGTTTAAACTAACTTCCCGATAAGCTAGAGACTTGAAATTTTGAACATAGGTCAGAATTGGATGACAATACAATATTCAGTTGGTTTCTTGTCTCTACATTTGTTTAAACAATAGTTATTTAAACAAATAAAAATTGGTTAATATAGATTTTTTAACCGCGTTAACGCTTAAACGCGTTATTGCTTTTAAATGGTAATCGGAATATTGAAGTATGATGAGGCAAATTTTTCATGGCTTGTGAGAGTTATTGGATTAATAATAAATCAAATAAATTTTTTTTCAACATACCGCGTTTTTAAAACAAACTGAAAAGTATAATAATAAATCTAATAAAAAAAATTAGCTCGATTGCTCAAGACTCACTGGCAAAACACCTTGCAATGAAAATGCCATGACGGAGATGGGAAGAATGCGTCAAATACGACCTTCACCACCATAAGTTTGTGATACATTTACAATTTGTAATGGAGAAGGATCTGACATTGTATTGTTTTAATTCATGTACATGGAAAAAAAATTTTTTTGTTTACTTCTTTAGTTTGATTTTCTGAGTTACAAGTCTAATAGAACTATTATAGGTAATATTTTGAATTTCAGACATTTGCAGCTAAACAGGATGTGAAATGAATTGGGAATTTCCTATATATGTCCCTGTCAGAGTCTCATCAATATATACAGAACCGATTGAAATCTTTCACCCGGACATAAGACTAAAAAACAAAAAATAATAAATCAAATAAATTTTTTTTTTCACATACCACGGTTTTAAAACGGACTAAAAAGTATAAAATAATTTTTCACGACCCTTATACAATTTTAAGGGAGGATTTTAGTGGCTATGGATATATTAGGAATACTTGGAGAGAAAATCGTGGGACGCAGGCAATCTATTATAGTTAAGGAGGAGTAAATAAATTAAATTATAGTGAATCTCATTTCCGATTCACTGAAATTAGCTGTGAAATCATCCGGATTGTCTACTTGTATTATTTACTGGCTGCGCCCCACGTTTTTCTCTCTCCAAGTATTCCAAATATATCCTTAGCCACTAACAATCCTGCCTCAAAATTGTAGAAGGGTCATGAAAAATTATTTTATACTTTTTAGTCCGTTTTAAAAACGTGGTATGTTAAAAAAAATTTTGTAGTATATTTTTGGCGGTTTTAAAAATCCTTGAACCAATTCCATTGAAAAAGCTGTTTTATCGAAATAATCGAATTCCCCACGTGGACTATTCAAGAATAGGCTACTATTTTTTGCGTACTATTCGTGTAAGTGGATCCAGCGTATTGAAATTTATTTTATTTTAGACATTTAGTTATTAATCACTTTCAATATTAAATATATATATTTAAAACAAACACATAACCTAGAAATATATTACTGTACAGAATATCGTTTCCTAGTTTTGTAGGACTTGTATTGTCTTTAAATATTTTTTGACAAAAATTCAAACTTTTATTTGTAACAGTAGGCCTATTCAAATATAAAAAATAAAAATCATGTCTGTTTTTACTCACTGTGGAATCAATAATTATTTGTTATTTGGGACATATAATCTGTAAACTCGTCTAGAGAATCAAAATATTGTTCTGTTTACCATTAAATGTTTTCTAGAGATTTTTGGATACACGCTTCTTTTTCATTCTTCAAGTATTCAGTTAAAGACATTTGAAATGTTATTAGACAAAGTTGAAACGCACAATTTCACTGAAATTCAAACCAAACTGTTAAATGTATTAAGGATCTAATGTAGGCTACTATCATGTATTCTAATCTGCAGACGTTCATAACCATATAAACAGATTAACACAAGATTAGTCAAATCGTAAATAGTTTAATATAGAACAAAGTGTAGCCTACATAATTTACTAAAGGTTAATTTGTATCTTTAGATGTGACAATAACTACAAACCCTATAACAAATTACCGTTTATAAATTACCTCATGATGTATAATTTTAATCTCAATAACTATATATTACAAAAATGTCAGCACAAGCAGATTTACTGTTTAAACTCAAGGTTAAACCATATCTGAAGTTATCAAGGGGCGTGCTGGTATCTAGGAAGTTTGAGAACCTCTGTCAGTCTGTGTGTAGGTAACTGTAAGTTATAATAAGTTTAGTATTAATTGATATAAGTTTAGAACAATCTTGGTTTACAACTTACATTTTATAAAGTATAATGTGTTGCATTGGACTGTTTAATATATAATATAGTTAATTACCTTAGTACCATACCTGCAGCTGGACAAGTAAGACCACAATAATGTGTGACAATAAGTGTTTGTGACCACTTATAATGTGGCCAGAAACAATTTTATTATTTATGTACGACGAGTTATACTCTGATTTTATATATGTTAGTGTTGTGTTGTGTTACGTGTTTATGTGTTAGTCCGGGCCTGACGAAGCCGACAGTGTTCGGCGAAACAGCGCTGTAGCCATAACTATAATACGGACTGAGGACAACCTCTAAGGTAATTAACTATATTATATTTTACAACTTACACTTACCTACACACAGAGTAAGAGAGATGGTACAATTTCACCAATCGAGATACTTAATTAAAACACAAATGAATAATATTTAGCTTTCTTTCATGATTTATTGAATACCCTGTACATGGGCAAGCTGTTTCGTCACATCCTGTATATAGATTAAGTAAACAATTTACTAAAACTTGGCGAAGTTAATTTTTATTTTTAAGCAGAGTAACATAATGAGTTTAAGAAATGTAACTCATTAGTTGTATTATAGATACAATTTACTCCCACCAACTGTCTTCCTGGCGTTTTCATATTCCATCAGGACACAACAAATCAACGTTTTTTAAACTTATAACTATGTTTTTGAAACGAACAGTACGCCAGAGAGCTTCTTTTTCTTTTCTGCTCTGGTGTATTTTGCCTTCACTTTCATCTATTTTAATTATTCATATCAGTAGATGGTGTCTTGATAGCAATCGTCTGTTTTCAGTAGCGATGTTGATACTCGGGTGAAATAGATACTCGCAATACTCGGCTTCGAATTATTTCAATACTCGTATTATTAATTAGACATCGAGTATCTGCGCAGAATGATTATGCGCATTATGTGTGTGTGTGTGTTATATTTCTATCTGTTAGACTGATCCACCAAGTATTTATTTTTTTAAACAATATGTGATTGACACTTGTAATACGTAATTAAATGTTATCCTGCCTCGACACAAATTCAGTAATTAAACGTAAGTACAATTATTACCAACATTAATAATTTAGTTATTATTTAAAATAAGTTAATTTACTATATTTTTTATAAAGATGGTAACCTATAAATATTTATTTAAATATAAGTAATAACAATTAAATAATAATTTAATTTACTTTTTGTTAATGTGGAAATAAATGAATATTATTGTTATTTTAAATTGAACTTGTTACCGAATCTAAATCATTACAACTCAAAATCGTAATGTTTAATTAAGGTGTAGTGAAAAATCAGCTTAGAAACTAATGTAACCAAAGTAGAAACACCGAGCATTTTGTTTGGAATTGACACAACACTAACGAATATCGTTGTCCGAGGATTTTATTTCGAATTCATACTCGCACATTACCTCCTCCTTATTCCTAGTTACGAGGATTTTGTCCGAATATTTTAATACGAAACCGAGGATTTTAATACTCGGACTCTTCCGAGGATTTTGATACTCGGAATCACCGAGTATTTTAATTCGAACTCACACATCACTAGTTTTCAGCATCATGTCCTCTTTATCTGATGAGATTTCAGTTTTGGTATAGCTCGTAGGCCTTCCTTCCGCCTTATCACATGACTCGGAGGCAACTGAAGTTGTTTCTGTTTTATTTTCAATAGGAATGTCTGAGAACGCTAGAGTATTAATTTGTTTATTTTGTGTAGAATCAATAAATGTTCCCACTAGTTTTAATATTTTAAAAAGTGTGTACGCCAGGTACTTCATAAGTTCCGTTTAATGTATAATTACCAATGTACAATTCATTCATCGGCACGGATTAACCTTAGGATTGCCCTAAGGACACTTGACAAGTTACATTGGGGAATGTTTATCGACCTTCTGGTCTAGATCCGCCGCTGTGTTCAGTTAAAGCAGGGTCCTTTAACTACCATCATATTGTATAAACCGATTATAATGTTATGAAAAGTTATAAAGTTCATTCAGTTCCTGAAACTCTATCAATAGTATCGCATATTATGTAAAGTTAGTGTTAATAATGTTTATAAACCGATGGTAGGTTATGGACACTTCCAATGTTTAGTTCAAGAAACTACAATATTAATAATGATACTGTCTTATATTGCGTAAAGATAGGAATAATGTGAATGAACCGTATTCTTAGATCATATTGCATAAACCGATGCCATGATTATGAACAGTTATGATGTTCAGTTCAAGAAACTACAACAATGATATCGATGCTATAGTACATTGCGTAAAGTTCAAGTAAAGTGTTATCAACATGGAAGTGAATGAACTATGTCAAATCGGTGCTAGAAATTGATGCAATTCATTTACCTAACGGAATCCATTCCAAACAATGATGCAACGATTTATTTATAAACGTCAGAACATTTGAAACGTCGAATTAGACAGGAAAATTTCCAATTGTTTCTACTGATGATGTAATGTGATTTAGTAAAGAGGCGAAGGTTAGATGGAAAATAGTATGTAACCAGTAGTGATGTTGATGGAAGTTTTGTTTATGATAATCCATGAAGTTGTACGTGGAAATAACTAGAAGGTTAAAGTTCTGTTAAAACTGAATGTACTTCATGACTCAAAACTGTAAATGTTAAATCTGTAATATTCCCTGTTCAGTTTTAAGTCACACAAGTACAGTACAAGTTTACGGTTTACTTAAAATATCTTAGTAAAAATGGGGTGGAGAAAAAAAAAAAATTTAAATGGGTTTTCAGGTTGTTCCTCGTTAATAGATCTTACTCTGTAAAGCTTGTTTTGTTCCTTTGATCTACGTTTACAGAGTGATTGAAATAGTTGTACTGTTGTTTTATTTGATAAGTACAAAATAAGTTTACAATGTAACCCCCAGGTTTTTTCGAATGCATATAATTCGCCATTTCTTCAATCTGGCTGCCAGTTCTAAATTTGCATACGAAAATTCCTATTTTAAATAAAACAAGTTATTTTAAGATATGTTAAATTCAAGAAGCCTAGAGCTATAAATTTTAAAACATGGTTTGGGCTAGATCTGTAGGCGCTTACTTAGAAAGGGTTTTGAAAATGTTCTACTCCAAGGGTGTTTTTACCCCTAAAGTATATCTCTGGATCCAAGAATCCTAGAGCTATGAAATTTTAATATGGTTAGGGGTAAGTCTGTAGATGCGTACTAAGGAAAGGTTTTGAAAATGTTCCAATACAAGGGTGTTTTTTACCCCTAAAACAAGTATCATATCTTTGTTATTTATGGATCGATTTTGATCAAAATTGGTGTGTTGCTGTATTTGGGGATAATTTATTTCCATAACATCACCATTAGGGTTGTGCTAAACAAATTATTTCTTTATAAAACTATCAGAACTATCCCCAGGTGAAATTGGGGCCATCAGCTAGTTGTTAATAAAAACTTCTACAATAACTTTAATAAGCTGATTTTAAATAATAATTTTTAAAAAACAAAGAGGTTGTAAAAGTCAAGTGTATCTTAAGAAGTTTTTACAGAAATAATTATAATAATTTAATTATTTAAATATTTACTAATAACAAAGAGCTGTTGTAATACCTTCAGACCATAATAAAGAGAAATCAATGAAAATGCTATTGAATTATTAGTCTCACATCTCACAAAAAACTGCTTTTAATATTTACATGCTAAGCATTTTACATTGTGTGGTAAATTAATTTGTATTCGTCATACAAAAAACTGTAATATGTGAAACTGTAATAATTATTTATATTAGTGCCTACATATTAATTTTCCTTAAATAAACATATATATATATTATATTCGTAATCAGAATAACTTCTAGTTTAATTTGATACTCTACATATAATATTTCCCAAACATTTTTGTCAAGAAATTGTTTTTGCCCCTTAACACATGGTATCTTTTTTGTTACCGCTATATTTTTATATATGTGGTACAATACAAAGAATATAAACGCAAATTTATAATACGCAATACGTATTTATAATACGCAAACGTAAATATATATAGGATTCATTGTTTTGTCTGTGTAGACAGGTTGTGATTTAGGCCTACAGGCAGATAATTGATTGAAATTATAAGGGTCTTTAGTTTTACCTTAGGACTTTTCTTGTTAAAAAAATAACATTAATAGATGTGCTATATAATAACCTGATTTTGAATAAAATTAACTTCTTTATTTAAATCTTATATGTTAATGAGAATCGGTTTGGTACAAAACCAAGCAGTGTTAAAAGTTAATTTTGATATATACCAAGTGTCCTAAAAGTCCCACCCCCACCTATTTTTTAAATATTTTTTATTAATGGAAATAGACAGATTTGCTTTGGGGAAAGTTTATATAACCAAAGGAGGAGTTTTTTGAAGTATCAATATTTTCAAACCTTACCCCCAAAATGGGGTAGTTTGGGGGTAAGCCAAGAATTTTAAATAGCAACCGATATTGAGTGATACCTCATTTTAAAGGCCTTTTAAAAATAAGAATAATGGCGTAAACTAAAGGTCTGTAAGTTCATCCTACCCAACATAGCGACCAATCGAAATGTGAATTTTACGTTAATAATTACACCGGAAATGTTACGAACTGTACAACATGCTGTTGAGTCCAGAATATATTTCTGCCAAGAAGTAAATGACAGCCATTTCGAGAACTTAATCTGAGCTAAAAAAACGATGTAAGGCTCTTACCATCATTTTACCAACATAGAGCAGTTTGTAATGTAATAAAAACAACCGGAGTTTGTAGGTTAACATTCACAATTCGATTGGTCGCTATGTTGGATAGGATGAACTTAGAGACCTCTAGTTTACGTCATTATTCTTATTTTTAAAAGGCTTTTAAAATGAGGTATCACTCAATAGGGGTTGCTTTCTAAAATTCTTGACTTACCCCCAAACTACCCAATTTTGGGGGTAAGGGTTGAAAATGTTGATACTTCAAAAAACTCCTCCTTTGGTTATCTAAACTTTCTCCAAATCAAATCTGTCTATTTCCATTAATCAAAAAAAAAAATAAATAAATAAAAAAAAATATATATATATATATATATATAGGGGTGTGGGACTTTCAGGACACTTGGTTTATCAAATCCAGGATATTTAATTTGATTACATATATATTACTATATTCAGTTATTTTTAATTTTATTTTATATTGGCGAAGCCAGTAATTAAAATATACCAAGTCCATTACATTTATTATCTATTATTGTTACTCTTTTGATAAAACTGTATTTATTTCAAAAATATTTATATACTTGTGAATGTGTGTTAAAGTTTCGTTGGTCAAATTTATATCTTCAAATTAGGTGTTAAAACGAGTATCTTGGACAAGTTAGTTGGAAATAAAATTAAAGTCTGGTAATATATAAAATATCGTTAAAAAAATAATATCTAACTTTAAAAGTCCTAGGAAGTCCTATAAATAGTGTATTGTATACAATAAGAAAATTTGTAACTAACAATATTTTTATTTATTCTAAGGAAAAAAAGAAGTCCTAGGACTTCTTCTAAATATACAAGTCCTAGGATGTCCTATAATAGTGTATTGTATACAACAAGAAAATTTGTAACTAAAAATATCTTTATTTATTTATTCTAAGAAAAAAAGAAGACTTTTTTTTTATTAGTACATTTAAAAAATTGTGTTGATGTTCTAGAAGGAATTATACTGTTCCTTATGAATTCGTTATCACCCACAAGTCCATGTGGAACTAGTTCCAGAAACTGTTATTTGTACTATTTTGAGTAGAAAATTTTAAGGAATAAATTAATTTGATTTGATTTTGAATTAAAAGAATACAATAGGGCCTATACATTTTTATTAAAATAGTTTTATTAATTTGTTTTATTTAAAGTAGAATTTATATTACATAGATAAGAAAAACCAGTAAGGTGATAATTTAATCACTAAAGTCAGGAGTGTTATTTAAAAGTCAAGAGTGTTACTTTTTTAAGGTAACACGCCTGAAAAATCCAACAGTTTAGTTGTGTAAATGCATCATGAGTGAAGGCTAGAATTTGGAGGTTAGGTCTAGGAACTACAGTATATCAACAGTTAAAAATGTATATTAAATACCAATTTTTAAAGTTTGTTTTATGTATAAAAATACAGGTAACACTCTTGACAATGAATTAAAATACTTACAATGTATTTAAATTTTAAAATTGCGTAATTTTGCAATTTTTTCTATCTGTAAATCGTGCATTAGCTCACTATGTACAGGTTTTTACAGAGTTAGAGGTCTTCAATGATACAGAAATATCGCGCAATATCTCGTCAACTAAATACTACTGCCTAGATTGTTATTCAACAACAGTATCTTATCTAACGGGGCTGAAGACCTTGTGTTGACAGTGATCATATTTTGGAGAACGCGACACAGTTTAGGTTCCTCGAAATGTGTTTTGAATTCTTTAATGTTAAATGTCAATGCCTTCTCTATTATTGTCTGCAGCTCTTAAATAACAGGCAAATGTATTTTAAGATTTAAACAGCACAAAGGATTTCTTAAAAAAAAATCTGGATTTTCTTTATTGTTAATCCGATTTTTTCTAGGTTTTTTTAATACCAAAATATTTTCAATAGTTTTTTTTTTTTTTTTTTTAAATAATCGTGTTTAATAATTTTAATTTTGTTTATTTAAGCAATTTTATATAATATATAAAGAATAACCGAACATGTGGCAACAAATAATAATGATAAAATAAGATTCGAAAAAAGGTCGATATTAATAAAAATTTTAGGTTAAGTTAGGTTAGGTTAGGTTAGGTTAGGTTAGGTTAGGTTAGGTTATGGTTGCAAGTATACATAGTTTTAACGATAAAGCTAGAATCCACCACAATAAATTCAGAAAAAAAAGATTTGTAACTCATTTATGCGTTAGAGCAATTCTATACACTAAAAATATTTGTAAAAGCGAAAGAAAAACAATTATTAGTGTGTTTCTTACAATTTTTTTGGACAAGTTAATTCAAGAAATGTGTAACAGCGTCTGGCAAAGACACACACGCTCCTTCACTATCTTACAGGCACACATTCCCCACACGAACATTCGAAAAGTTATTAACTATTAGAAAGGTCAGTAAACAAAAATAATCAAAACGCTTGTCCCAGTTACCTATCAATTATGCTTCACCTATCAAATAAACCATCTAAACAGTAGATTTGTTACCAATTGATAAGTTTAGACTGGGGGGGGGGTGAAATATCCAGTATTCGTGTAAAAATGGAATAAAAGATTACTCTCTCTCTCTCTCTCTCTCTCTCTATATATATATATATATATATATATATATATATATATATATATATATATATATATACCATGTGTCCATAAAGGCCCACCCCCTCTTATTTTTTTTATTAATGGAAATAGACAGATTTTCTTTGGGGAAAGTTTAGATAACCACAGGAGGAGTTTTTTTGAAGTATCAAAATTTTCAACCCTTACCCCCAAAATGGGGTAGTTTGGGGGTAAGTCAAGAATTTTAAATAGCAACCCCTATTGAGTGATACCTCATTTTAAAGATCTTTTCAAAATAAGAATAATGGCGCAAACCAGAGGTCTCTAAGTTCATCCTACCCAACATAGCAACCAATCGAATTGTGAATTTTACGTTAATAATTACACCGGAAATGTTACGAAATGTACAACAAGCTTTTGTGTCCAGAATCTATTTCTGCCAAAAAGTAAATGGTAGCCATTTCAAGAATTTAATATGAGCTAAAAAAACAACGTAAGGCTCTTACCATCATTTAACCAACGTAGAGCAGTTTGTAATGTAATAAAAACAACCGGAGTTTGTAGGTTAACATTCACAATTCGATTGGTCGCTATGTTGGGTAAGATGAACTTAGAGACCTCTGGTTTGCGCCATTATTCTTATTTTGAAAATACCTTTAAAATGAGGTATCACTCAATAGGGGTTGCTATTTAAAATTCTTGACTTACCCCCAAACTACCCCATATTGGGGGTAAGGGTTGAAAATTTTGATACTTCAAAAACTCCTCCTTTGGTTATCTAAACTTTCCCCAAAGCAAATCTGTCTATTTCCATTAATAAAAAAAATAAGAGAGTGGGACTTTTTGGACACGTGGTATATATACACATATATATATATATATATGAACAACAGCTATGAGCCTCATTTTTGTTGTACTCATCACAAGCTTAGTAACTAAGGAAAACTGACCTATACGAGCAGAGAGTTGAAGAATTTAATTATAAATAAACAATTAAGATGCCGTCAGTATCAAGTAATCAACACAAACATCATTAAATCAAGAATAGTCACCGTGACGATCAATTGATTAGTCATCATTTTGTTTCATAAATAACAACCTATTCCGTTTGAAAAAAATCTATAATGTAATATTCATGGATATATCATTTAAACGCTCCTTCAAATTATTATAATTATTTATAATTTCACAAACATCCGTTCGTAAAATCAGTTTCAGATATAGTTTAACAGATTTTATTCAAAATGGACGTAATTAGAAATTAGTAACTTACAAAAAAAAAAAAAAAAAAAAAACCACTAAAAGTTAGTTGTAAAAAAATTATGGAAGATTTCTTAGGAACCCTAATAAAACGTATTGGCAATTATCTCTAAGAAGAAAAAAATCTGCCTACGACACCGTGAATCTTTCTCTAAATTTGGACGATTTTTGTAGATTTATAACCTAATCAACAAACAACCGAACAACGATTAAATGAAAATTACTGGTATAGGGTAATCAATAAGTTGTAAAGTTGGTATCATAAATTTTTTTTGTTTTGTTTAAAAATTGCGTTACTAAATTATTTTGTACGTAGAAATGGAAACGTTTTGTACGCTAATTTGATTACGTGATCTCTGCGTTACTGTTTCCAGCATTATTTCAATTCGTCTTCATAACGTAGGTCTACATTTAAATAAACTCATTCATGGAAAATCACCGGATTTGACGCCAAACTATCGACGCGATAAGAAATGTAATGTCGTTCACCCGTTACGTTAATAGGTCGTCTAATGCAACGTTTGGTTACGGAGTATCGTAACATCAGAGGGTACGGTCACCTACGACATCATGGTGGCCTGGTTACATACACTGTCCAAACAAAAATATTCCTACAATTTGTCGTCTTTGCTACATGCTGTGAAGTCGTTATGACGTAGCGGAACATTTTTTGTTTATTTCCATCTTTTTTTCACGTAGACCATGCACAGATAATTTTCAAATGAAAGAAGTCTATTTCAAATTTTAATTTATTTATATGTTCTTTAGATGAAACAGATTTTTATCAGATGTACTAAATTTGCTACATAAAAGAATAAAAAAAACTAATTTAGATTAGAAGTTGGCTAGATACATTTTCTTATTGTTTGATTTTATTTATATAGCTTAAGGAAATCCGGATATATTTAAACACATCTTTATTATTTGTTTTTATGAATATGAAATTAAAAAGACTGATAGTTAAATTCTTGACAGCTGCTTGTTTTTACCAACCATTCTCATCGCGAAAGAAAAAGAGTCAACACATTAATTGATAAATTATAACAATATTTCAAGTGAAAAATATACGACCTAGACTGGGAATCGAACCCAGGACCTTTGGCTTTACGCGCCAATGTTCTACCAACTGAGCTATCCTAGTCGGTATATAGTTCTCACTTGACTTTACGTTTAATTGTTGCAATTTTGAGTTTACAAATTAATTACCTCGCATATGCGACATTGAAATTAAGTTTTAATCATTTTTCAACCCTTACGCATGTATTTATTAAAAAATACAAAGGAAGAGCTATTCTCAGTTGGTAGAGCATTGGCGCGTAAAGCCAAAGGTCCTGGGTTCGATTCCCAGTCTAGGTTGTATATTTTTCACTTGAAATATTATTGTAAATTCAATACTTGCTAGTAAAAACGTATAAGCGGAAAATCAAATAATTAAAAAATCGATAAATTATACTTCAGCATCTCTGCCAGCTTAGAAAAAACAAGTAGCCTATACGGGGCCATCATGGTACTTAACCACCCCCATCGTACAAACTATAGGTAATGTATTCATATATCAAGGGATCTTTTCCAGTAGAGTTTATTTAAAACCTTTTGTTACACAGGTTTTCTGAACCTTGTAATTGTGTATATCACTAATTTCTTGCCTAACGGTCCTCTTAGATGTGTATATGTTACATGTGTCTCTGCTAGCTTTGCTGAGTTCATGTCGGTATATGTGGCGTTCTCTGTCATGCCTCATATTCGCTGGCGTTCGACTCTTTGCGCTAATGTCGGCGACTCAGCCCTGCGGTTCTCGTATAAATACATCACATTTTTTTCTCTCAGGTCAGTCAGAGTTCGAAATGACATGTTTGAAAATAACTTCGCTATTTGTTATCGGAGAGAGGTGGGGTTGGTATCATTGCAGAATTGAAATGTGCATTTATCTAATTTAGATGTGATAAGTTTGGTAAAGTTTCAAACATTGAACAAAATTCACTCGAAGTTTTCACGCACTTTCTTTCCATGACAAGTCTTACACCACCAATCTCCCCTGTACCAACCCTTGAGCTCCGTAACACGTATATTTCCTTTTATCTCATATCACCATTCACAGCAAGACCCAAGCTGGACCTGGTGTAACATACATATAACCGACTAAGCTTTCCCAAACCCGACATCTCAGTTTACACCTACGTCAAGTTGAGTGACGCACGAAATGTGAATAAAAAACTGTTCAAATTGGTCGCCATTTTGTCATTAAAATTAAATTTTCTAAATTTCAATATACTCTTATTTTTTACAGACGATAACAACGGACAGATGGTATGTCGGTAATAACTAATCGATTACGGAAGTCGATATATTTTACGTTTATCGAAGTTACTCTATACTTCGTATACAGGTTAAGAAAAAGTTGTTGCCTCTTACAGGAATTAATCTGAAAATATTTAAATGGTTGACATAAAAAATTTAAATAGTCAGAAAAATATAGTCTGTAGCATTAAGGGGATATCGTACCTCTTATCTTCGCCATGTTAAATTGGCCAACTTTATGTTCCTTTTTCTCAGACATTACATGAGGTACAGGATTGCAATGTTCAGTGGTTTTACTTCATACTGTTATAAAGCTGTGTATACAAAAGATTTATTATACACTTACATGTTCTTGTATTTTAAATTTTTTGTTTTAATCGATTTTTTTCATTATTATTTTTTCACGAAAACATTTTTTATTTTTTTATTTTTAAGAGCATGTACATTATCCTGGTTAAGTAAGTACATATACATAAGGTACAAATTCAGTAAAAATTTGAAGTTAATAGCTCTAACGGTTCCTGAGAAAAAGGAACATTTGTTATGAAAAAGTTGTTTTTTTTTTTGTTTTTTTTTTCAGGAAACGCATTTAAAGATAAAAGCTGTTTATTTGAGAAATATATAAATGAAAAAATCCACTTACACTAACCTAACCTAACCTAGCCAACACAAGAAACAGAATTATTTTCATGAATCCTTGAAAATAATATAAAATATAATGTACTCATCAAAACAACTTGTAAGTATAGAGCCCGCTGTTTACCAACAATTGGAATTTGCGTGCAAACTATTTTTAAAATTCATGTTTTGCTAGGTTAGAATTGTCATAGAAACAAAATAAAGATATCGTTGTATACAGGAAAGTCTAAATTACAATAATCTACAAAAAAAGTCAAAAAATTAAAAAATAAAGGTACGATGTCCCCTTAATTGCAGGTGGTTTTAAATAATACCTGTTAATTTGTATTCTCTCCTTACATTTTATTATGAATTCTTGTGTGCCTTTTAATTTATTTCAATAAAGGATGATAAAGTTCTTTACTTGTCCTGTTTACTGTTTTCCTTCTGCATACACATCAATCTAATTTCAAGAATGAAACATGTCACCACAAGAAATAAAAAGTATAGGAGTAATGTACGTGAATGTTGTGTTTGTTATTTTTGCATTGCAATCTGACGATGTCGCCTGTGACGGTGAAACAACCCTAAAATATATTTCAACAAGAATTGCGAGACAATAAACTGGCCAAGGTAATACCTTCATTATAACTTATATTTTATATGTACAATCTTCAAGCAAATAAATTAAGTTTAGTCAAATCTATGAAATCTGTCTTATAGACAGCCAATATATATTCTAGTTTATATATTTATGTATCCAAATAGGTTTTCGATGTTTTTATTTGTGAAGTCTTGTGACAGCTGAATGATTGTTTACTGTGTTGTGTGTTGTGAGAGAACAAGCTCCTACAGAAGTAAAATTTATTCTTTTAAAGAGCAGGAGTGAATAGAAATTCCACAGATGACGCTCTCATTTACTATTCTCTGTTTGAAGTTACATGGAAATTACAGGAAGATCTGCTTCAAATATAAAAACAGTTTAATAGTCTTGTTTTCAAACTTATTAGAAATAATTAGGCCTAAATTAAATTCGGAATAGGGTCATATTTTTTATATTTATAATAAACTATACTATTTAATTGCACAAAAATAGGAAATTTACCTACAATTTTTTTGGGCCAACTTCAACTAGGTCACAAATTACTTGTGCACCATTTTTAAACGTGTGTTTTCCCAAAGTTGGATAAACAAAATTGAGAAAAATCTATTTTCTTCCAGCTAACGCTTAAAGTAGCCTTTTCCGCCATCGCAGCGCTGATATGTGTCCCTTTTCCACCCTAGAGTAGTATCATAAGAAAAGCATTGGTTTCACTTTTCAGTCCTAAGACTGATATCAGCTGTTTGTGTTAAAACAAGACAACGATGAGTTGTTGTCATGGCAACAGACAAGAAACCATTGTTACATTTTTAAAACTCGAGCTTCAGTTAATTTCGTTGCTGTCATAACCTAATTTATCAATTAAACGATACATTTTGATAGTTTGTTATTTAAAAAAATTACGGAAAGCGATAGTAAAAGTGATTTTGAAAGTATTCCACCAGACAATATTAAAAATGCTTATTATGCAACTTCCAGAAAAATCAAGAGAGAGAAATACAAAAAACGCACGAACAATAAAACTCCCGATCAAACCAATGTTAATTTAAAACAAAAACGTTAATTTTTAAGCACAATATACTGATACCAAACTAAAAACCCTAAATTCGATCCTTACGGAAAAGATTATCTTGAAAATCTGTGAAAAACGTTTCAGCCTGCCTTTCTTGAAGAGACTAAGAGATCAAAAAGAAAATATTTAATTTACGAATTATATTTTTGTGATATACTCAACAAATACCATGTTTTGGTTTAAGGTTAAATTTGGTTGCGTGATATTTTGTAACCGATTAACATAATATGTTTAGTTTAGTTTGTGCGATGCTTCTTGGTTTCACATGACCAGTTCCTCTTCTATGTTTAATAAGTATTAATTAAATTAATAAGTCTATTTTGTTCAACTAGTTTAAGTATTGAATGTATTGTAATACATTAAAAGCTGCATTTGATAATCTATATTATTATGGTTGCATTGGACTTGGGAAGTGTGTCTGTGTTACCTTTATAAACTATTTACCTAACTTCTTTCTCTTCTGTTGTAGAAGTTTGTGTTACATGTTGTAACTGAAATGAAGGCTGTAATTAAAACGTCATCTACTTTAAAAAAAAAGTTTAATTGTGTAACTTTATTTATCTTTACTTCCATTCAGTGATTGAAGTTTCCTAAAGTGTTGCTCATTTCAAATTAAAATAAATCACAGTTTCTTTTTAAAATTTCTTCTTAGTTTAAAATTCAAACATCGGACAACAATGTGTACAGTAACTAAACCACTAAAGAAGAGATTATTTAAACACATTGAAAACCGGTTCTGCTAGCTGTGCAGTTTATATTACTTCAAGTTTTAAATAAACGCCAAATGATTTTTTTTTAATCTCAAAAATAGGGCTCTTTGATACATAACTAGACAAACATAATAAAAGATTAGTGTTCATAGGATGGAAATCGGTTTAGCTATTTAAGTTGTAGAGAAGATCTGTCCGGGATATTTCACAGATCTCTTTTTAGAATAGTCTAAAACGAAAATGGTATCGAATATAAAATATTTTAAATTGTAAAACTCCAAGAAAGGGGCAACTTAAATTAAAATGTTTATGAATAACATTACAGTACATACAATTAACAGTACTAAACTAAATTCATTAAGACTACCATATTCCTCTCGTTGGCAACTTGAAACGATATTATTCACATCATTTTACGAATTATTATTCCAAATAATTTTCCCATGCAATAACTAATTAAACATATCATCATAAGCTTAACATGGCAAATCTGTTTGTTTAATAATATCTACTAATTGTCAGTTGACTATTTACATGTAAAAACAACTGATTAAAAGTATCTTCATGAGCTTAACTTGATTAATTTCATTGCTTAATAATATCTACTGATTACTACTTTCCTATTTACATGTAACACCAGCGTTTGAAAGTATCCTCATAAGATTAACAGAGGAAATTGTTTAATATATATCTACTTTTTGACTATTGACTATTTACATTTAAAACCAACTGATTAAAAATATCCTCGTAAACATAACTTGGTAGATTGTATTCCTTAATAATATCAACTTATTGACAGATTCAAATATATATACCAATTAATTAAAAGTATCACCAAACGCCTATGTTGGTGAACTTGATTTTTTAACAATAATACTGACTGCTGTTGACTATTTACATCCAAAAACAAATGATTAAAAGTGTTTTCATAATATTAACTAGGTAAATTTCAAGCTTAATCATATATTGTATTGATTGATGGATGCATATTTACACACAACATCAACTGATTAAAATAATCATCATAACCCTAAGATAGTGAATTCGATTGTTTAATAATAGACTATCTACAGATTGACGGTTGAATATTTACAGATTACAGATAACTAATTAAGTGTTCTCATAACTTAACTTGGTAAATTTCATTGAAAATTTGATTGTTTAACAATATTGATAGTTGACTATTTACATCCAAAAACAACTAACTACAAATATCCTCATAAACTTAACTTATTAAGTTTCATTGCTTAATAATTTCAACTGATTGACAGTTGAATATTTACATCCATTACCAACTGCCTATATTTTTGTCCTCAAAGCTATGCTAGGTATATTTCATTGCTTAATAATTTCAACTGATTGACAGTTGGCCTATGACGTATAATACAAACATTTAAAAGTATCCTATAAATCATAACATGGGGAAATTGATTGTTTCATAATATATACTGATTGACACTTAGCTTTTTGCCTGTAATACCAACTATTAAAAGTATCCTCAAAATCATAACATTGGGGAAATTGATTGTTTCATAATATATACTGAATAACACTTAGCTTTTTGCCTGTAATACCAACTATTAAAAGTATCCTCAAAATCATAACATTGGGGAAATTGATTGTTTCATAATATATACTGAATGACACTTAGCTTTTTGCCTGTAATACCAACTATTAAAAGTATCCTCAAAATCATAACATTGGGGAAATTGATTGTTTCATAATATATACTGAATGACACTTAGCTTTTTGCCTGTAATACCAACTATTAAAAGTATCCTCAAAATCATAACATTGGGGAAATTGATTGTTTCATAATATATACTGAATGACACTTAGCTTTTTGCCTGTAATACCAACTATTAAAAGTATCCTCAAAATCATAACATTGGGGAAATTGATTGTTTCATAATATATACTGAATGACACTTAGCTTTTTGCCTGTAATACCAACTATTAAAAGTATCCTCAAAATCATAACATTGGGGAAATTGATTGTTTCATAATATATACTGAATGACACTTAGCTTTTTGCCTGTAATACCAACTATTAAAAGTATCCTCAAAATCATAACATTGGGGAAATGATTGTTTCATAATATATACTGATTGACACTTAGCTTTTTGCCTGTAAAACCAACAATTAAAAGTATCCTATAAATCATAACATGGGGAAATTGATTGTTTCATAATATATACTGATTGACACTTAGCTTTTTGCCTGTAATACCAACAATTATAAGTATCCTCTAAATCATAACATTGGGAAATTGATTGTTTCATAATATATACTGATTGACACTTAGCTTTTTGCCTGTAATACCAACAATTATAAGTATCCTCTAAATCATAACATTGGGGAAATGATTGTTTCATAATATATACTGATTGACACTTAGCTTTTTGCCTGTAAAACCAACAATTAAAAGTATCCTATAAATCATAACATGGGGAAATTGATTGTTTCATAATATATACTGATTGACAGTTAGCTATTCGCCTGTAATACCAACAATTAAAAGTATCCTATAAATCATAACATGGGGAAATTGATTGTTTCATAATATATACTGATTGACACTTAGCTTTTTGCCTGTAAAACCAACAATTAAAAGTATCCTATAAATCATAACATGGGGAAATTGATTGTTTCATAATATATACTGATTGACACTTAGCTTTTTGCCTGTAATACCAACAATTATAAGTATCCTCTAAATCATAACATTGGGAAATTGATTGTTTCATAATATATACTGATTGACACTTAGCTTTTTGCCTGTAATACCAACAATTAAAAGTATCCTCTAAATCATAACATTGGGAAATTGATTGTTTCATAATATATACTGATTGACACTTAGCTATTTGCCTGTAATACCAACAATTATAAGTATCCTCTAAATCATAACATTGGGGAAATGATTGTTTCATAATATATACTGATTGACACTTAGCTTTTTGCCTGTAATACCAACAATTAAAAGTATCCTCTAAATCATAACATTGGGAAATTGATTGTTTCATAATATATACTGATTGACACTTAGCTATTCGCCTGTAATACCAACAATTAAAAGTATCCTCTAAATCATAACATGGGGAAATTGATTGTTTCATAATATATACTGATTGACAGTTAGCTATTCGCCTGTAATACCAACAATTAAAAGTATCCTCTAAATCATAACATGGGGAAATTGATTGTTTCATAATGTATACTGATTGACACTTAGCTATTCGCCTGTAATACCAACAATTAAAAGTATCCTCTAAATCATAACATTGGGGAAATGATTGTTTCATAATATATACTGATTGACACTTAGCTATTCGCCTGTAATACCAACAATTAAAAGTATCCTATAAATCATAACATTGGGAAATTGATTGTTTCATAATATATACTGATTGACACTTAGCTATTCGCCTGTAATACCAAAAATTAAAAGTATCCTCTAAATTATAACATGGGGAAATTGTTTTTTTTATAATATTTAGTGATTAACAGTTCACTATTTACATGGAAAAACAATTGATTAAAAGTATGTTCATAAAATTGGGAATATTTGATTGTTTAATAATATATACTTATGGACAACTGGCTATCTAGCTGTAACACCAATAATTAAAATCAACCTCATAATAATAACAAGGGGAATTTGTTTTTTTTAAATAATATTTACTGGTTGATAGTTTCTTATTTACTTGCATAAACAGTTTTCTCCTATAAATATGACGAAATACTAAAATATTTTAAATTTCATTAGCTATTATATTCATTTTAACAATTTTTAAAATATATATTACCAACTAAAAAACTTTTTTGGTGATTCAAAGAATATACAATTCTTTCCGAATCGGTAAGGTTTTAAAATATTGTTTTATTGTGCTACAATGCATTTGAAACGGATAAAACTGAAATGGTATTATCAAATGAGGTCGGATTTCATTTGGTATTTCCGACCTAATTTGTGAAGATAGTGGCTGTAATATCTATATTTTCAAAATAGATTCAATATTAGGAATTATATTTAAGTACCGGAAGTTTAATTAAGCCAATGTTTCATAACGGAGGCAGTTATTTTTATTACAATTTCTGTATTATATGCGTTCATACACTTAAATATAAATAACACAATTATTTGTGTACAATTAATTGCATAGATTACCAAAATTTTCAAACAAGTACAAAGAATGGTGTTTCACTGAAAAGGGCAAGCAATCGATAAAAAAACGAGGGCTTAGAATAGAATAGGCTAATCGAATATGTAGGAGACGAGGGGTAGATAATTTGAAGCAGCATAAACGCTTAATATATTCATGAGAACCTCCACTTCACCTTGGATCTAGGCCAGGACAAGCAGTGCTCATCTTTATATTTACATTTCCACATGTCCAACCATTGTCTTACCGAAATAACACAGAATAATACCTGTTTTGTAATTCTTTGTAAAACATGACAAACATCCGTTGTAATAAAATGATTAAAATACAACTTAAAAAATAACTGTTGGGTTTCATATCATTGAGACAAGAAAATAGTATAAAATAACATAACGCACTTGTGTTAACCGCAATATAATTAACTCTCCGTAACAAACATATAACAAAACAATTCGACAACTGTAAAAAAAAAAGAAAAAAAAAGTGTAAAAAAACAGACTACAAAATAATTCTATCAGTGTAACAAATAGGTCATAAGGCAATCTGTCAACTGTAACGACCAGACCACAAAATCCAAGCCAATCAATGTCTCAAACAGGCCTTACTATAATCTCTAATTTGTCACAAAAAGAACACAAAATATTCTGGGAAAAAGAGGTCATAACAAGCTGTCAGAAAGAGACCACAATATCACCTGTAATAAACATGTCACAAGACATTCCAACCATTGTAACAAATAGACCACAAAATAATCTTACCACTGTAACAAATAGACCATAAGATAATCGGACCATTGTTATAAAAATAATTCAAGATATTCCAACCATTGTAATAAATCGACCATAAGATAATCCGAGCACTGTAACAAATAGATCATAAGATAATCGGACCATTGTTATAAAAATAAATCAAGATAATCCAAACCATTGTAACAAATAGACCACAAAATAATCCGAGCACTGTAACAAATAGATCATAAGATAATCGGACCATTGTTATATAAATAAATCAAGATAATCCAAACCATTGTAACAAATAGACCACAAAATAATCCGAGCACTGTAACAAATAGATCATAAGATAATCGGACCATTGTTATAAAAATAAATCAAGATAATCCAAACCATTGTAACAAATAGACCAAAAGATAGTACAAATACTGTAACAAATAAACCATAAAAATAAATATAACGCACAATAATCCAACTATTCTAATAAATAGATAATCCAAAATAAAGAGTTCGTGCTACATAATTATTACTTAACTCGTATGAATGCAAGTCAGTTTCCTGTTTGGACTAACCTAACCTAACCTTACACTTCTACTTGACATACCTGTCAAATTTTAAAAAAAGAGTATTTTATTTTTAGAATATTTTCCTTATGTTAGTCCGTAATTATATCGGCTAGGATCTATATAACTAGTTTGAGTACAATCAACTGTTAATTCTAGCATTCTCTTATTATTTATATTTGACGACAGTTTCGGATTTCCTCCTTCTTCTTGAGACCTACTTTAGTACCCAAAGATCTTCAATGTTCTAAAAAAACTCCATTTGTGTGCGAATAGATTTAAACACATGAAAATGTCTATCCAATGATGCCTCTACCGTCAATCGATCAATTTGTATTTCTTTTAAAAAACAACATGTAATAATATATTTGTACTAGTTAAGTTATGCACTAAGTAGACAGAATTTATCATATTTGTTTTTTTTAAACATAAACGATTGAAAACAAAATCTTAAATAAATAAGTAAAATTAATGGGAGAAAATAACTTTTGTACTGTTTCAACCAAAGTTTATATTTTTATGGTTAGCGTGATTAATTTTTGTCGGTTTTCCTTCCTTCATATAGTGAAGATAAAGTGTTATTCCATTTTTTTAATAACTCAAAATATAGCATAACCTTAAAATACAAAATTTAGATCTTCTCAAATCGAGTCTTTCAGTTTTTATCTAATTTCCTTTAAATGTAGCATCTAATAAGATCCAAATGAAACACAGGGGAACATATTTCATAAAATACTTATTCGTATGATATCGGTTAAAAAGTAATCTCTGAAAAAAGTTTTTTTCTATTATTTTTAATTTTCTCAAAAAAAAAAACAAAAAAAAACAGTTTTCTTTCACATGCTTCTTGGCACATTGTTTTGTATCATAAACCTTCACATTTCATCAAAATTTAACCTATATTTTTGAGATATTCAACCTTTAGTAAGAACGTGTTCACGTTTCTGAAATAATGAAGGGATGCGATGTTGTTAATGTTTGATATTTGTTTTGTGTATACAGCAGTATAGGAAATCTTTAATTACACAACAGTCTTATTATCTTTGTTGGCCTAATTTATTACAATTCGGCATTCCACCACAAATATTAGGCGTTCCTCATTTCTCCATTACTGGAGTTATAATAACCAGTCGTTTCCAGTTAACAATATATCGTGATTCAGTTCGATTTTTGTCAGTTCTCATAATCTATCGAACAGTACGTCGATATCTACGCTCCCACCCGATTGTCACACATTAACAATAAACCAGATAAACCGTAACTTTTGCGAGATGTAACCAATAAATCACTAATAAAATAAGAGGTATATGTACAGTTAAATTGTCCTCAAACAAAACAACAAAACAAAACGTAGTTCAGAATTTATAACAGCTCTTACAAATAAGTTTTTTTCTAAAACATGTTATTTAAATGGTAAATTTATTACAAAGTAAGTGTTTCCAAGGGAAATGAATAATTTTCGGTAAATTTTCTGGTAACACTGTTTAATTACAATCGGCCCTATGGTGAAGAAATCCGCAACTGGCGTTGAAATTCCTTAGCAGATTATATCTAGGATTACTGGCAGCACGATAAAATTTTATTTATTATACTAGAAATGTGTTGGTATTTTTTAATTACACATCCTGCCTTGTTTTATATTCCTTCTCTTGATCAATTATTCTTCTTTTCCAACCTTGACGCTAATAGGTGTCTTTATTTTATGTTCTTCTTTTTTTACAGTGCGATAATTCGTCGAAGGTTTTTCGCCTTTAACAACAGGGGGAAAAATTACAATATCACCAGTAGTTTGGTACTTGTATTGTTCTTAATGAAATATGAGTGGGACAATATTAAACACTGCTACCACATTTTTAAGTTGTAAAAACGCACACAATGGTGGGTAATAGAATTTCGATCTAAGCTCCCCTCTCCACTAAGGAGGTACGAAAAGAAACACCCTTACCAGAAAATTAAAAATCAAATGAACTAATATAATTTTTTATTTTTATATATACTACTCGTATCTGTCAAATGTAGTCAGTATTTTATTTTACCTTCTATGTGGCTACATGTTTCACTGCCACAGGCAGCATCATCAGGCCAGCTGCTATGTCTGTAAATGTAAATGTATGTAAAAAAAAAAAGTATGAAAATATGTGTTACAAGTGTTGTGTATTTATAAGTGTTTGAGTGGACATAGCAGCTGGCCTGATGATGCTGCCTGTGGCAGCGAAACATGTAGCCACATAGAAGGTAAAATAAAATACTGACTACATTTGACAGATACTAGTAGTATATATAAAATTAAAAAATATATGTAGTTCTAGGGCTGTTCAACAATGAATATAATATAAATATTAAATTAAAAAGTATTTAAAAGAAATGTGCATACATTTCAGTTATCGCAAAGATTTTCAGTCGCTATCACGGAAAGACGGCCTGAATCGTATTTCGGATTTCACCATTGTGATTATAACATGAGTTATAAATCGAACATTGTTTTATTTTCAAAATTCTGAACTAACCCTTCCTTCATCCTAAAGGGACTGGTACTACCCTTTCACCACACATATTGAATAATTAAACAATTCAATATCTCAAAAAAGAGTAGGTAACCAAAGTGTACTTTCTGACCCAATCTGTAAATTTATTAAAATTAATTTCGTTAATGTATCTGTGAATACATTTATTAATATCTTTAAATAAACGCTTTTAGGAACCAAAAAATAAAACTACAACTCTCTGTCATATAAACTTCTTGGCATAATAGTTTGACAAATTCACAATAGATAGCGAACCCCATACTGTAAAGATTGATTTCTCTTTCCTGTTCTGATTTACTGGAAATATATTGCAGGCTATAAATAACATACATTTTATTTAAATAATTTACAAAACTCGTATTCACTTAAGAGTGGTAAGATTAGTGTTATGTTCTGGTAGCAGTAATCGTAGTTCTCTTCACGAAATCATCGAAATGTAGAATTTAGCGTCCCACTCTAATAGCTACCCATACGTATTTTATTGAAAAAAATAATAAAAATTTCCAAGATTATTACAGAAAAATATACTTTATACAATTAAAAGCTTAATAGTTGAGAATTATTCATCCGATCGTTGCTTTTTCTGCAGCTGTAGTTAAGCGAGACTCTGTTTCCGGGCTAATGAAAGTCGTCGCTCTTTTCTTCGCTAGTTCGACCGCCTTTTCGTTGCCTTCGTATTCTCTGTAACCAGATACCCATCTTGTTCCGGGTAGATAGTTTAACTAAGGACAGGTGAAAATCCCATATTAACGAAGAAGAAAATTCGAGTGAACTTCTTTGGGGTACCGTAAGAAAAAAACTCAAAATTATGATTTCAGTTATTGATAAAAACAAAAACAAAAACTAACAATGGGGCTGTTATACAAGTAAATCAAAATCAACCCTATGGATTTCAAACAAATTTTAATAAAATGTTAAATATAATTACCTTAAATTGTGTAACTAATTGCAATTTACAGTGAGGACGCGGTTCTGCCATCATTGATGCAAGTTTAGGTCCCAATATATATATATATATATATATATATATATATATATATATATATATATATGTAGAGAGAGAGAGAGAGAGAGAGAGAGAGAGAGAGAGAGAGAGAGAGAGAGAGAGAGAGAGAGAGAGAGAGAGAGAGAGAGAGAGTAAAGGTTTTTAAACTGATATGTTTGGTTGGTTTAATTTTGTTTTGGGGATTGAGTGAGTGACAATATTAGTACACAGTTTATTTACTCACACTTTTACCTTTAAACACACAAACAAACAGAGAATTTCTGGTCGACAGTCGTATCCTAAACACGGTAAGCAAACTTGTTCTACATTTTCCCAGCGATAACATTATCATTTTCATAGATTCAATGAGAAATGTAAAATATATTTAAACAGACTGTCTCGATGCATATAGCCATGTATTTGGGACATATGGAGTAGAAGTGTCCCACATTTGTCCCACTTATTGTTCTTGTTTTCATTGACATACTCTCATAACACAAATTACTGTGCTTGCAAAATCCGTAATTTAAAATCGTGTGTTTATTATATAATGCAGGTATAATACGTTTTGTATTGGAGTTTATACAGAACACCACGTCGGTTTTGCTTTTAGAAAGAAGAACAAGTTGATGACAGCCATCATGGTACTTACCCAGCAACCCCTTAGTATTCATCATACAATGTAACACTAACAGATTTTCTAAATGTAATACACGAAAGTTGGTTTCTTGGGACTTGTAGCAAATCCTAACCTAACCTAACCTAACCTAACCTAACCTAACCTAACCTAACCTAACCTAACCTAACCTAACCTAACCTAACCTAACCTAACCTAACCTAACCTAACCTAACCTAACCTAACCTAACCTAACCTAACCTAACCTAACCTAACCTAACCTAACCTAACCTAAACTAACCCAAAAGTTGGTTTCTTGGGACTTGTAGCAAATGTTAAATTGTATTGGTAGGTCATGGGGTAAGTTTGTTTAGAACAGTTATTTAATTGTACATCGTAGCCGGGCTAGTTGTCTATATATTAAAAACTCTTCACTCGCTACGCTTTTTCCTATGGCTAGGCGCTGTCGGATTTCGTACACGAATATCGCATTTCCTTTTTAGGTTAGAATTGGAAACTACATTTTTGACAATAACTTCCTTTTTTGTCGTCATAGAGCGGTGGGATTGTAACCATTTAAGTAGAAATGAAATTTGAAATTGTTTATTTATTTTTAAAATTTATAAATTGAAAACACATGAGGAACAAAATATTCCTTAAAACGGCCGCTATTGTGATATTTTTAATTCCATTTTTCTGAATAAGGGTTCCATATTAACACACATTACTCCTTTATACCAAATTTCATGTTCCTATCTATATTTTCATCGCCACTGTTGTGTTTATGTATAGAGGATAATGTCAACGATATGGACGGTATGGCGAAAATAAATTTTTCAGTTTTCTGAAGGCATGGAAGCTGTAGATTAGTCCAATAAATGGAGGTCGAAATTTTTGTCGCTTACCAAATTTACCCAATACTTCGTATACTGGGTGTAGGGTAAGTTCGCGAATTAAAAAAAGTTTCCATCGTCCTTCCATCCCAATCTTACTTTTAAAAATTAAACTGTTTCAAAATAACAACCAATTTAGTCCTGAATTTGTACAAAATAATGTTGCACTAATTTCATCACACAACCATACACAAAGAAACCTAACCTAACCTAACCTAACCTAACCTAACCTAACCTTTCCTAACCTAACCTAACTTAACCTAACTTAACCTAACCTAACCTAACCTAACCTTTCCTAACCTAACCTAACCTAACCTAACTTAACCTAACATAACCTAACCTTTCCTAACCTAACCTAACCTAACCTAACCTTTCCTAACCTAACCTAACCTAACCTAACCTAACCTAACCTAACCTAACCTAACCTAACTTAACCTAACCTAACCTAACCTAACCTAACCTAACCTAACCTAACCTAACCTAACCTAACCTAACCTAACCTAACCTAACCTAACCTAACCTAACCTAACCTAACCTAACCTAACCTAACCTAACCTAACCTAACCTAACCTAACCTAACCTAAGCATAAAAAAAGCATGCATCGTTTTATTACAATCTTACTTTTGTTTCTTGTTTTTGTGTTTCGGGAAATCCTTGTTTTCCTTATTGTGAATGAAACTCTTTTTTTAAAATTATAGTTTCGATTCACAGTTTTCTCAGAGTTTGTGTAGGAACACTGAGGATGACCACTTGATCGTCGAAACGTTGTTTTATTTTAATGTGACGACGAAAACGCAAACACATCCTCTTTAAGTTTTTCCTAAAAAGATGTAAGAGAGTTGTTTGTACTCTTAATATTCTTAATTAGGGGCTTCATAAATAGTCTAGAGCCATAGTGGAGGTATGGGAGTAACTCATAATTTTCAAATGTAAACACAAATCGATGTAGCCCTCCTACAAATATTGAGCTCTTAAACATCAATATGTTTACTGGGAACAAAATTAGGCGCAGGGATATGACTCAACTCTGTATCAAGGGTAGATCCTAAAAGCAAGCTACCAGGAACTGACTTCTGCAATGGAAATTATTAATTTAAAATGTTTCAAAAATAAGTAAAATTTCCCATTTTCTTAAAAATTTACGATTTCAATTTATTTTCTCAATCCTTTGGAGTTTTTCTAATGACGATTTTATGAGACAAATTTTAAATTTTCACGTTTATTTATGGTTCACTTCTATAAAAATTAAAAACAATAAATAATTGTCTATGTTCTTAAAATTTGATATATAAAATTAACGAAATGTATGGTTTAAATTCACCATAATCTCCTTAATTGTTAGAATTCAAATTTACGGTTATCATGTTTAAATTTAACATCTTCCTAAATTATATTTTATCTTTTACTTTCTACTATTGGTAGCTTTCAATATTTGAGTTCATTTGAATATAATTAGACCATTGTCAAAATGTCTCTTTCTATATGTCCATCCGTCATTGGAATCTTATGTCATTCATTATCTAAAGAGTGTTATTTGTGGGCAAAAATGATTTCTCTTATTACCTCCAGAACAGATTGTTAAAATGACTCAAAATATTTCAGTTTTGGTTTGTTGTTAGATAGATTTAGTGATTAGTATTAGGGTTAAAATTAATTATTCTATGAAGTTGAACATTTTTTTTTTCAAATTTGGCGAAATTGATATGTCTTTTGAAACGCTGTGTTCGAATTTAACTTAGTTTTTTATGTACTTAAAAAAAAAAATTTAAATACAAAATATTAAAAGTTTAATGTTGATAGATTTTTTGAAACATAGTATTTATGTTTTTAAATTTGTGTTCGAATTTAACATAGTTTTTTTACGTAGGTAAAGTCCATAAAAGATTGATGCTTTTTATTCCACTCTAGCAATACGATAAACATAGTTTGTACAATATTTGTGCACCATTTATAACTCACATTTACTCCCTACGTACACAACCAAACTACTACTTACACTTAAACAGAACACGTTAAAATCCTAAGCGTGTAAATTAATACAAATTAAATGTATTTATTAATCTTTTGTCGTGATATCGCGCATATTGAATATATTTCACTGTATTATGTAGTTTAATATATACTATTGAATTATTTAATCAGTCATTTGAAATTAAGAATTCAAGGACAGACGTTAGTGCTCAGTTATTAATGTCTCTTATTTGTGACGTCATGACTAGGAAAAAAAATTTACATGGCACAATGTTTCCAACTAGTACGCTTTTATTGTCGATTTTAGAAAATGTTACGTCATAATTCAGTCCTGAATAAATTTTCTTTGCTGCTCATCAATAAATAAATATTTGGCTGTCTTCTATCAGTAAATTTAGTTTACAAGGAAGCTGCTTAGTTCGTTTAAAAATAAATGTTTTACTCTGTAAATTTGGAGTGTTGAGTTCTCAGGATATGTAAATAATTACTGTAAAATTTAAGGTATATGCTTACTTTTGACTAAACATGGTTTCAAGAAGGTTATTGGTTTGTTTTATTAAAATTTTTATTATTTAGACTTTTACCTTCCATAATTTATTCAGTTTTACATGTTTTGTATACCAGTTATGTTTATTTTAAGGAATGTTTCAGAACGATGTTTTCTAGGTGAGTAATAGTTCAGCGTTAAGTACACTCTGCCAAATGAACGTGAAACAAAGTATAGTTTTATTTCATCATCCATTTATTAAATCAGAAACAGTGTGCTACTGTGACAGTTGGACAACCAGAAATTTGAATTTTGTTCACCGGCTAAAGCTCGTAAACCTGTCGATTTGTCATCAATAATAATATTAACAAAATGCCAATTAAATTGAATGTTCCACAACGTAATCCAACTATGTGTTCTCAATATATATTTTACAATCTAAAAATTAAAAAGAAAAAACTTAGTTCAACGTTCTAATTTTGTGATCTTTACAATTTCTGATACTATTAAATTTAATTTAAAAATTTCTACACGCTATTTTCTTAAAAGATTTAATTTTTTTCCAGTTAGTTATCTTGAAAACTTTAGCTCAAATTGACACAATTACAGGGAGATTCAAGAGCAAAGCGAATGAATTTTTAAAAAAATTAAAATTTTTTTTTTTAAATAAATCCGTTTACAAAGTTACGCTACGTAGATGCCCAAGTATTAAGTTAAATAACATATATGATTATTTATGTAAATCGAATAGGGTAAATTTTAGGTTCAAATTAGGGGGGGGTAACCTTTCGGTGCATTAAAGCTAACGTTTGTAGCCTTCATTAAGGAAATAATCAGGTGCTTGTTACTATGATACATTCAATAGGTAGAACACATACATTCAAATATTTTATTGGGACATTTCCCAACATTTGTAAACAAAAAGGTTCAACTCTTGTCGAATGACAAAACTGAAGAACGACAAAAATATTGCACAAACTTTCTCACTCACATACACCAAATTGAAAATAAAAAACAACTAAAACTGTTTGTAAACAAAAACAGTAGTTGGCAGTCAAAAAGTGAAATTGAACCATGGTTGGCATCTTAGAAAAAATACGGCCTAAAAAACCACGTGTTAATACAAACTTTGTCCAGCTTGGTGGTTGTGTTCCAAATGATTCTTCCTATTTAACACGAACATTTTCAGCATCCACTTTCTTCCCTCACACCAAAAATAAGTCAAAGGTTGGTTCAAATATACCAGTTCTTCATGTTTGATGTATCCATCGCGATTATATTCGTAAACTGATACACATAACTTGTCCACTATATTCAGAATTCTTACATTTCACTAGTCATCCGTCGTTATAAACGATCTGTCCCCGATATTTTTGACCGAAAAAATCGGTATGGATTAGTAACTATTCACTGTAAATTCCTACTTAAACACTAATACAGGCTACAACATATGCAAGAGAAGAAATAGTTTAACTACATACATAATGGGTATAGACTCCTGGATCCAAATTTCAACCTTTGTGGATAACCTGTTTCGACAGTTAAACCGTTATCGTCAGATCTAAAACATCATGAAGATATATGAAAGCGTCGTCCATTAAAACTGGTATTTATTGTTGACTACACTGAAAGAAACACTACCCTATTAAAATCAAGAATTAAAATTAAAAATTGTTGGCAAATTTAACACATTTGTTAAACTGTTTAAAAAAATGACACAATGGATATAAACGACGGGATTTTTCAACTACCCTAACGGTTCCATGTAAAATTGTTCTTGAATATCAATAACAGTGAATGCTGAACGACCGTATGAATGGAAATAATCTTCTACAATACATTTTTCTAAAGTTGTAAAAACCATTGTAACATAAACTAACCTCAAATTAGAAATTAATCAGTGTAGCATAACAACAATCAACAATGGAAACAGCTGATCGAAATATTCACCAGAGCTGATGAATTTTAGTACGGTTTAATTGGTGCATATTATGTATTAATTTATATTTTTTCTCTAATTAGTTAAATGAACAATGATGTACATACTCTTTCCACCTTTACGTAAATACCTTTCTTTTTCATTTTAAATGAGTTTAATTAATACTGGTTCAACGACTGAAAAATTAATTGAATTGTGACGTACTGAACAAAAACATGCGGAAAAAACAACCTGAAGCATGTTGCACTGATATTAACTGACATCGGAAGCTCGTCTCATATTCAGTGTAACAATCGATAGATACAAAATCGATAGATACGAGACGACGATAGTCAAGACACGAGATAACACTTTCGTTTCTACCTGTATTTTAGAAGAATTACAATCACCCAGTGTAAATGTATACGATTGGAAATGGTAAACATAGACACTAAAACCTTTCTACGATTTATTTGCATCACATACATACAAAATTTATTGTCCAGTATAGTTATGTAACAAGTTTTCAAATTCGACTGCCTTGTATTTCAGTAGGATTTAAAAACTGGCTTAAAAGAGAAATGGTAGATTATTTGAATTTCTATATTTAACACAATATGTGAAATGTTTACTTTCTTAAATATAAATATTCACGACTTTTCTAATACTTAAAACAGATGTAAAAATATAATTCTAGATTTTAAAATGCATTAAATAATTATGATGAGGATTTATCAAAATGTCAGCTTTTTTTTTTTATTTATGAACTAGATACGTAGAAACAAATATCAAATTAAAACCCAGTGTTTTAAAATGTACGAATTTTAAGTTTTGAAATCTACGAATTTTAAAAACAAGATCTTTAATAGTCCTTATATCTAATAGCAACATAAATTTCGGATTAAATTCTGTCTTCACCCCAAACTTTAAACCATTTAACGATAATTAATCGTTCCTCAGAACAAACTGTATAATTTAGAGTCCATCAAATTACCCAATCTTGCGGATCAATCACGTTTTACACACAAATAATTTTCATCGTAATATGAGTGATTTGGTTCATAATCTAATCATTCCGTGGAACACAGTTTACAGGGAGTCCCTGCTGTTTCATTGTTGGCAATACTTTTCAGTCTTTGTCTTGGCCTCTATTCCCCAAAGTGGTGTACAGGGAGCGCTGCTACAACATTATTTCTGACAACTTTCACTCCGCTTTGTTTTGATAACATTTCCCTGTAACGACTCCACAGTCGGTGGTAATTCTGGTACAACCTTGCATTTGATAAAACTTTTTCCTTGTTATAGGTCTTAGTTGCCCTTCCTTATGACAACTTCCCTTGTGGCATAACTGTCACACTGCAAGAAACCTTTCACCTGCCAAGACTTAGTCTGCACTCCGTTTTTTTAACGATTCTAAATTGTATCTTGCCACTTACTGTGCTACAAAATTATATTCAGCAAGACTTAGTCTTGGTCTCTATTTCAGTCAAAATGTCTTTGGAGTCGTCTAGAATTTACTTTTATTTATATTTCTTGCCACTGTTTTGGATACAAGCAAAAGTTTTAATAAACCATGAAGCTTTTAGTTTAAGTGTTGACTAGTAATTTTAAGTCTTTTTGTAGCCAAAATTTAAAAAATGCTTTGCGGTGTAGCCTACAACTAAGCTACAAAAGTAAAGTTTAAGAAAATATAACACTTTTGGGTCGGTATTTTATTATGTAGAAATATCAGCTGAAATTTAAAAAGTCCTAATATTGGAGACTCACATATTCATGAAATCCCATCTTCCTAACCTAACCTAACCTAACTATAACACTACTTAGCATATAGTGACAGTTATTTTTATAAAATCGAAGTCTTTTAATGATCTAGCGCCAACATATTGATTTCTTTGTCAAATAAAAATACATATTCGTAATCAGAATAACTTCTAGTTTTATTCGATACCCCGCACATAATATTTCCAATCTCAACTACAAAGTGTTTGCCCTTTAACCACCAAGAGGTCATTTTTTGATACCGTTATATTTTTCCTATTTGTGGGACACTACAAGGAATATAAATGATAAGTTTGAAATAAAATACATGATTTATCTGTGTAGGTTGTTTTTTACTTACAGACAGACATACAGACAAGCGCTGTTATGAGAATCCTTGGTTTGACCTACGGAACCGTAATAAAAAAATCAATGAAATGCAATCCATCTGTTGAATTGTATTTTGATTCATTGTTTGTGTCTCCAGTTGCAATATAGTATGAAACTAAATATAGTATAACTATATAAACATATACCTGGATTTCCGTCATGCAACCTGTTTTGGTTTTTAAGTGTACCGTACTTAAACAATTTTATTATAATGTGCAGTGCGATATTTTATGTTGTGATTTGTGTGTATGTGTGTGTGCTTGTAATTTTTATTTTTGTTTGACGTGCTCACATGTGAGTAAACATTACACCTGAAGATGAGAACCTGTTCTCGAAACGCGTAGTGTAAACTACAACACAAGTTGCATGACGGAAATCCGGGTATATGTATATATGTTTATATAGGTATACTATATTTAGTGTATTTTGTTGTTTGCTATTAAATTGTTCCTCTCACATCTCACAAGACTGCTTTTTAAACTTTTACGATACACATTTTTCACTGTGTGATTTCATTAAATTGTTTTCATCATTCAAAGATATTGATTTGTTTTCCCACTGCAATTTAACTTTAAATCCACACATTTATTTTTCAGATTTGAAGGTCGTGTGCAAGTTAGAGGGGGTGGATGCGATATCTGACACTTTAAATTTGACCTTGCGCTAACATATTAATTTGGTCGTCAAATAAACATACATATACGTAAGAAAAATAACTTCTAATTTTATTTGACACATCACACGTAATATTACAAAAAAATCAACTCTAAAGTTTTTCCTTTTAACTACCCCCAAAAGCCATTTTTAGTTACCGTTATATTTTCCTATATGTGGGACAATAGAAAGAATTTAATGTAATATTAAAAATATGTAGGAATTATTGTCTTGTCTGTGCAGACTACTAGCGACTTATAGACAGACGGACATATTCGATCGTGAAATTATAAGGGTCCTTGATTTTGCCTACGGACCCTAATAAACAAAAACGTATCAATTTTTTTTAGCGTGAATCAGTAGACCAGAATTCTTCAATAAAAAGTAATAATGTTTTTGTATTAGAATAGGGTACATACAACTGTACCCAAAACAAAATTTAATTAATTGTTTTAAGAAAGTATTTCTGTATTGGGACAAAGTTCAAACAATTCTTATTCTCATATAAACAGTCAAAAATAATATAATGAGTAATAAATTAATTTATATTACCTTTATAGTTCCGTCATGTGACTTTGAGTTTGTCTTTATTACAAAGACGCGTTTCGGAGTCGTAGCTCCATCTTCAGTAATTTCACTCCGTAGAGGTCGTTAAAACATTAAACACCACAAAAAAAACATTGACATTATACACACAATTAAATAAATACACATATACGTTGATTTTAACATTTTTTTACATGCGCACGGTTTCATGGTTCGCGAACTACTCGCGAATTTCGCGAAATGTTAAAATCAACGTATATGTATTTATTTAATTGTGTGTATAGTGTCAATGTTTTTTTGTGGTGTTTAATGTTTTAACGACCTCTACGGAGTGAAATTACTGAAGATGGAGCTACGACTCCGAAACGCGTCTTTGTAATAAAGACAAACTCAAAGTCACATGACGGAACTATAAAGGTAATATAAATAATTTATTACTCATTATATTATACAAAGTGACTTGGACACCAAACAATGAACATTAAAGTCAAAAATAAGTTCAAACTTTTTCTCAAGTAAAACTTAAATCCAAAATCTGCAACTTACGCCTGTAAAGTATGGAGGCAATATTGGCATAGAGTTGTAATGCTATAGGTATCATAAAGTATGAAGGAGCAAAACAGTCTTAACGGAAATTTAAACTGTTGTAGCATTCTGTACCTCGTTTACTATGACATAATTTTTTTAAAATAAAAAATTAAATTGAATGGTTATTTTAAACTTTCTAATTAACTAGAGGTTATAGTTTCCTTCATAAATAGTAATATAAGAGATCCCTTCATGGACATTTTATGGAATATTAAAGACCTACTGTTGAAGTTCAATCTACCTTCATGATTTTTTAAAATACAAAATATGTAACTTTTATAGCTAATCTACATAAAACTTACTAAGTAATCTTATCAACTACACTATCATATAAATTTACTAAATAGCTGCTTTCACATATGTTATTAACTTTAAGATCATAATTTATTCTGCAATAATCAATTGTTTAATAATCAATTATTATTATATATTGTTTTAATATAAATGTTTAAACATGTAAAAAATCAATTTAAATTTATTTATAAATCTTGTGAATTTGATAAGTCATAGACATTTATTTTGTTGAAACAAATATAAAAAGATATTTTACCAACTGAGATAGGGTGACGAGCTTTCGAAGTTGTTTCATAGGTTCGAATAAAATGAATTTTAGTCACTTTGTTTAACTAATTCCTCTCCTTAGTAATTAAGATAATTAGTTTGATTTTAATTCAAATGACTTTGTATACAAGGATATGGGTTTAGAAAATAAAACAGTTTCTTGAGATTATTTTAAAGTTATTGTTATAAAAAACACTGAACAGTTTTTCTTTTCACGACGCATTCAGCACACAGTTTTGACACAGTTTAGAAAAATAAGTTTTAGGGTCAATTATCTGTGATAATTTATTCTCGATAGAACTTAAAAAGAAAATAGTAGTTTGGATTCTACCCACTGGAGTAATTTGCCTCCTTTTTGACTCACTATGTAAACGTGTTAAGTACGATTTCATTCAAATTTTGTACGTAGGTTTATTTTGCGAACTATTGGAGAAATTCGTTTATCATAAAAATAAAATAATAAGTTTTACTACTATGTTATACTATTTCAATGTGATTGGAATACAAAATTTAAAAATGGCGACAGTTTAAAACGAGTTAGAACATACATGAGCTCATTTTTGATAACTGGTGTTCTGCAGGCCGATGTCATCAATTAAGTAGAAACACAAAAACAACAAATATTATTAACATTCTATCAGACATCATATCAGCTGTGATGATATCTCGACTGCCAACTGAAGTTGGGAAAATGGTGGACTTTCAGCCAGCCTATCTTAACCAACACGTTCAGGTCCGCGAATCTCTTCCACACTTACATATTTACACGCTCTTTTAATCCTACCAAACCAACCACCTCGGTAGAGAGTTTGCTTAATAAAAACAATAATGGGACGTAAATATTAACTCACAAATTTTACCGACACAAACGGGAATCCGAGTGCTACATACAGAATCTGACGTTTCAACAATAAGACCAAAGAGTTATCGAATTACTACAACCAGGCTTAACGACCTACCGGGACATTAATTTAACCTGTTATTATTTTAAAGATGACCACCGAACTGAAAACGTGAAACGTAGTGATTAGACGTCCATCTTTCTCTTGGTCCTCAAGTCGACTGTCAGGATGTCTGGGTTAGGTTTGGGTAGGGTAGGTTAGGTTAGGTTAGGTTAGGTTAGGTTAGGTTAGGTTAGGTTAGGTTAGGTTAGGTTAGGTTAGGTTAGGTTAGGTTAGGTTAGGTTAGGTTAGGTTTTATTAGGTTAGGTTTGGTTAGGTTAGGTTAGGTTAGGTTAGGCTGGTTAGGTTAGGTTAGGTTAGGTTAGGTTAGGTTAGGTTAGGTTAGGCTGGTTAGGTTAGGTTAGGTTAGGTTTGGTTAGGTTAGGTTAGGTTAGGTTTGGTTAGGTTAGGTTAGGTTAGGTTGTTATTGGTTGGGTAGGTTAGGTTAGGTTAGGTTAGGTTAGGTTAGGTTAGGTTAGGTTAGGTTAGGTTAGGTTAGGTTAGGTTAGGGTAGGTTAGGTTTAGGTTAGGTTAGGTTAGGTTAGGTAACGCGTCTCACATTACTCCCTGTTAGCTCCGGCGACACCTGAGGTTCCCCTCGAAACATAAACCGCAATCAAAGACGCTTACGTTCAAAAATAGATTTATATATTGCTTAGTTTTTGAGATATTTACAAAAATAGGTTTTTCCTCACCGTTTAATCCCCCATAGCGGTAAGCTAGAGTCCCCGATCCCCCCCCCCCCAATTGAAGTAACATTAAAACCTAACTATCCTCCAAATTTCGTGTCTGGAAGATTTATTTTCTAGATTTTCACAAAATCTGCCTTTATTCAGTGGTCTACTAGATTTAATAAACGACAGCACAGAGACTCCCATCAGCATAGTTCAGGGTACAGCATCCTGAAGAGGCAGTTTATCGTCGTACCCGGTAAGACACTATAATCATATCTTGGATTTTTGTTTAATTTTTCGATAACTCAAAAAAAATTTTGCTCAACAGCAGCCTGTAAATACTGCAAAAAGGGTATTTAGCATCTCTCTAAAAATATCTGTTCAATAAAAAACAAAAATACGGTTAATGGAGGTTTAAAAAATACATATTTTTCAAATCGGTTGTACCGATTTCGTCCAAATTTTAGTGAAATGTGAAAAGTAATAACCCCAAATCAAGGTGCAAGTAAAACATATAATGGTTTAATGGTAGAAATTAATAACACACGATATAAAATAAGACTTGCGCTGAGGCACAATTCATTTAATGTTGCACAAGTGAAGCAAATTTAAGCAATATTTAAATATATGTTCAAAAATACGCAACACTGTTGTGCGACAAATTGAACAAATTTTCTGTCTTTTGGTTAGAAATAAAAATAGTAAACAATGAAAATCGTTTACACCGTTTTTTTTACACATATTTATGTGTAACGAATTACCTTCTAACGTCAAAATAAAGAAAAAGTAACCTCGATAATGATGAACTTATCTACGAAGAAACACTCGATAACGCATCTAAAAGAAAATATACTCTGACTTGTAACATTTACTCAATTTAAATTTAAAACCAATTTAAACATTAATTACATCTTTTAACGCATTAATACAAAGCCTAAAGTTTCATAACCAAATGTATGCAAATCAATGTATCGAAATCGATCTTAGTCTGGGACGTATCGCTTCCGTATTGGAGACATCGATTACCATAGGGGCAATGAGATGCAACCTTCATCGGTCGATATTTTATCTATTTCTGTCGTCTCAATCGAATCACATCCAGTGCCAAAAGTACGCTCGCAGTACAAACTCAGTAGTACGGCAATTTATTTTACTTTAAGGTTCATATTATTCCCTCTTCTGCTAAACGAGTAAGCGAATGTTAACACTTAGAGTAGATTTTAATAATTTTTTTTTTTTATATATAAAAATAAAATGGTGAAAACAAAACTTTAAATTGATAAAAAATCTCAATTTCTTAGTTTCAAATTAAGCTAAAGCCGAACTGGAGACTCAGGGATAGGGTTCCCAATAGTTCTTTCCTCCTATTTACAATTTTCTTCATATTGAAAGGTTACACATATTTTCATTAGAATTCTCTATTATAATATTGAAAACACTTTTAAGTGTTTTCTAAACATCTTTCCTGTTTCATTATTTTGACAAAAATGGTTTCAAGACATCAGCAAATTAGTTTTTACACAACTTTTAAACAAGAATCCAGATAAACTTAAATAAGTTTGCTGTTCATATGTTATACAAAAGGACTAGAAAGGGTTCAACAACGCCCATTAGTACAATACACAACAACAATAGAAAATATACATAAATACCATCGTATAGCATAACTCGGTGGAAAATTAACTTAAATTCATTAGAAATGTGTGCATTTTGAAAAATCGGCTAAATACGGTTTGATTATTAATAATTACAGTGTGAAGAAATTAATTTATTATAAAGAATGGTTCACGACAAATGAGAGTACAAATGTATAGTTAAGTTTGATTTTGATTTTGGTTGATATTTCTTTAATGAGAACGAAATCTTAAGATTAAATTTATGTTCTTTGATAATGTTTAGATTTGCGTGATCACTTTGTAACATACACGTAGTTAGTTACAGGAAGAGAGAATCTAAATTTCCTAAATGAGTTTCTAACCTCATTTGAAAATTAAAGTAATTCATTTTTTGTCTCAGGAATCGGTTGAATAACGATAGAGTCAACCTTAACAAAGTCAGAAATTAAGGTCTGACTCTTCTCTCTCTCTCTCTCTCTCTCTCTCTCTCTCTCTCTCTCTCTCTCTCTCTCTCTCTCTCTCTCTCTCTCTCTCTCTCTCTCTCTCTTTCTCTTTCTCTCTCTCTCTCTCTCTCTCTCTCTCTCTCTCTCTCTCTCTCTCTCTCTCTCTCTCTCTCTCTCTCTCTCTCTCTCTCTCTCTCTCTCTCTCTCTCTCTCTCTCTCTCGATAACAGTTGCCATTTTTAAACAGTTGCCATAACAAAACTTCATTTTTACAACATAGGATCTAACGATTAAAAACAAATTTTCTTTATGAAAACTGATTGGTAAAACCAAAAACCCATGCACGAGGGTCGAAATTTATAAAATACCTAATATCTCAAAATCGGTTCAACCGATTTTGTTCAAATATTAGTGATTATGAAAGTATAATGACGCAAATTGTTGTGCAAAATCTCGAGAAAAAAAATACTACCGTTAGAAACAATATAAAAAAAGATTATACTAACGAATAATTGACCCAAAAAAAATTGCCTTCAATAAAGTTTGATTTTATCGAAATACGATTTCCATCGCAGTGAAGTAAGTTTATTTTATTATAAAGAGCATTCTTGGTTCATTTTTACTCAGGCAAACAACTTCCAAACTGACATTTTTCGTGACGATTAATTGTGATTGGAATTATTTGGTTTTGGGAGTGACTGAGTGAGAAAGGCATATTTTATTTGAGGCACGATGTTTACTAGACGCATAATAACGTATGAACACTCGCTTATAACTAAAAGTGGAATACATAATTTATCTTTTTATCATAAACTTATCACTTATAGTTACGCATTTGGCTACAATAATTTTAATTAAGTTAGGATTTACTCAAGCGTCGTTTATTCCATTGAACACAAAATGAATAAATATCTGTGGGGATATTTTTTAAAAATAATCTGGAATTAATTAAGCTGACACTGATTATGTATTTTTTTTTTTACGTTGAATTACATTTTACTTTGGTTTCATCGTCTAATTCCCCCAAAAAATATAATAATTTAAACCGAATAATTTGATGAAACTTAAAATATTAATATTTCGAATTCATTGAGCTGGAATTTGACATCATTTTTACTTACATTATAGTATAGGAAGAGTTGTGTTATGGGTCTAATTATTATATTTGGTAATATTTCGGTTTTGAGACCCCTTAGTCGAAAAAAGTGATTATTGGAATAATGTCTGTGTATTGTGTTTGTAGTGCTTTACACCCCAAACATTTGACTTGGACCGATAAATTGATATGTGGGTATATTTTAGCCATATCTCGAGGAGTTTTATTTCGTAACTTTTAGAAGACAAAATCGGTTCTAAAGATTGTGATAAAATGTTGTTCAATTGTAGCATCTATTAGCTCATAGACGAAGTATTGATGTGAAAATGTCTGTTTGTGAATTATTGGAGAAAAAAAATTGATTCTGGGGATGAGTGGGTGAGCATATATGGTTCTGGTTTACAAAAACGCCAAGAAAAATTTGGAGAATGGGGCAAGCAAGTTAGGAGCCCTTCTGGGGATAAGTGGGTGAGAATGTATAGTATACCTTGGCAGGTTAGGTTAGGTTAGGTTAGGTTAGGTTAGGGGCCTAGATAAAGTTTTTCGCGGCTCTATTGAAGATGTTAGGGTAAGTATGTATAGCATTGTTTTGCAGGGCCGCCCAGTGTTATTTGAGGGCCTGTGGTAAACTTTATCGGGGGCGCTCTTGAGGATGAGTGGGTGAGCATGGTACTGCTTTGCTGTGCGGAAAAAATTAGGGGTTTAGTGGCCATTTAGTCGTGGGTACACATGAAAAAAGTAGGAAATAAAAACACTTTCAATTTAGTTTGTAGTACAATGTTTTCCACAGTTAAGTAATACAACCAACATCCTCCTACAAACAAGTGACAGTAATTTTCCACCCATGACGCAAATCCTGAATTTGATCCGCGAATTGTGGAACTCACTCTCCTTTTATTTACTCTGGATGTGACCTTGGTCTAACCGTCTGTCTGCCACTATAACTTCACCCACGCTTATGCGTAATACAGAGCGGATGAATAAAAAAAAAATGAATAATTTAATGAATTGGCATCCTTCCAGACAGTCGATTTGTCCCTTAAAAGTCTGGCAAAAATATTGTAATGTAAAATTAGATCGGCGACAAGAGATAGGAAGACGATTACTCAACACAAATTTGACGTCGTCAGAATTTCAAGGTCTTTTTCATACTTTAGAGACGCATTTACACTTAAACGTATTGGGTGTCAGTTTTACTATGGAATTTATTTATAGATTTATTACTGTTTAACAAAACTAAGTAATTTAAAAAATCAGTCTTACAAGGTGTGAAGCTAACATTTGTAATTTTACAGACGTCTAGCCAAGCCTATGCATGGTATATAGATACCAATCTAACCTAACCTAACCTAACCTAACCTAACCTAATCTAACCTAACCTAACCTAACCTAACCTAACCTAACCTAATCTAACCTAACCTAACCTAACCTAACCTAACCTAACCTAACCTAACCTAACCTAACCTAACCTAACCTAACCTAACCTAACCTAACCTAACCAACCTAGCCTAACCTAACCTAACCTACACTAACCTAACCTAACCTCACCTAACCTAACCTAACCTAACGGCCCCTTTGAATATTTACAGATTTTATTTGTAATTTATATCAAATAATTCTGTTAATATACAAGCGGCTTCAAATTCTACAAACCTTGAGGTGGAACATTAGTACAGACTGTTGTTGAACTGCGCAACCTGGAGCCTAGGTAAGGAGCACCCGCAAGAAGATTAGTTTTCTCACTGTATTACATACAAGGCGAGTTTTAACATGATTTATAGCATTTTGATATAAAAATCAAAGAGCATTTAGGGGGGTTTAAATAGTATGAAGCTAGAAAATACGGAAGACCCGAAATTTTGTAAATAATAAGAATTTTATAAAATTATAAAGGTAGGCTACTATAAACGTTCCAATAGTTTTTGTAGACCTGTCAAGTAAACAATAGCATAGGTTTTTGGACGAGATGGCTCTAGTTGGCGGGTACAGAATTAACCCCCTGCCCTACGTTCGTGGAATCTGGATGAGATGGCACTTGGATGAGTAAGCATTTGAACGAGATGGCACGGCACCCCTAATCTTGCCTATTTGACGATACACTTCCTTTGTTATTTATCACTCTTAAAGAGAATGGAGATTTTTGTTTCGCTCAGATAACAGTTGCACAATTCTACACATGAAATAAAAGAAATTTCAATACACACAGCTTTGTGTACTTCTTATTTGAAATTTTGTTATTCCCACATAAAAACACCTTTCTGATCCACCGTCTGATATACTTAACTGAAATAAACATTAAATTAATTCATTAAAGTAGTCTTTTCCATTTAAAGTAAAATAATAATTTGGACACATATATCAGGGCAAATTAATTGGTAAAAAGTGTAAATATATTTTATGTTACAGTCATTGTGATAATCAGTTATTATGTATAATGTCTGGATATTATATATGACGACTACATTCCCTAGCTACTGATTAATTAATTACTCTAACCAGACATTCATAATGGCTAGTGCGATTTGACTAAAGTAATAATTACCTTCAAATATTAATCAGTTTGACTAGACATTGTGAATAATAGCTAACACGAGTTAGGTTAGGTTAGGAAAGTGTTGAGCATTTCTCAACACTAATTAGGTTAGAATTAGTTGAGCAAACTTAATAAGGTAATACAAACTTTGTTTGAATATTTTGACTTGTTAAGATATTAAACATAACACAAAATCGTTCCATTTTATTACTTTTCCCAGAAATAACCGTTATTATTAATAACAGCTGATAAACTGAATAACACAGTGTTAATTATTGTTGTTTCCCCTTCTAAATTTGAGGTTGGGAAACGATCACTTTCGTTGCTCTCAGCTGTTATTGAAAACAGCTGTTTTCGGTGCAGATGAAAATGTAATTATAATTCTACAGATTAAACGAAAATATCTTGTAGCCGGATTTCATTACAATTTGGCTCACATCTTCATTTCACTGGCAACTGTGTTTTAAGTTGTTTTTTTTAAATACAGACGAAGAAGTCTTTGAATTTTGATATTTTTGAATTTCATAGCTTTATAAATGAACAAAAATCCTCCCCAATTTATTCCAAACCGAATGAGACTTGGTAAAAAATCTTGGGCCGTAAGCCCACATATTCCAATAAAATGTAATGGAAATTAATTTTGGTGTAAATTGTAATAATCGACTTTTAAAAACAACGACCATTGTTCAAATTTACTTTTTAATTCCCGAATCGACATTTATGGCTGGATGGCGTATGTTTCTTGATGTACATTTTAACAAAATAACTAAAGCCGATTTTAAGAAAATTGAAATTTTGTGTGATGATTTTATTAAAAACTATCTTAAGATACGATTAAAATGTCCCCCATTACAAGACCACCAGATAAGACAGTGAAAATTAAATTGGTGGGTTCGGGTCAGCTTATAACTGCGTAGTATCATATAAACAATGTCCTCCATGAGACTTGTAAACAACTCTTAGTATGTAGAACGAAGTTAGAATTGTATTACTACTCGTACAAAAACAACAACAATTAATATGCAAGTTTTGAATTTTATATACGATCCTGGTGGTTAAAGGGTGAACTAAAATCATTTGCTTGCATCAAACAAGAAAACATATTAATAAATTGATAACATCAGAACTGAATTGAGGAAAACTGCACAAAATATGTTTTTTTACAGAAGTTTTTATGATGTTATAAACCATACAATCTCTGACTGCTTTATTACTTGTTTTATTTACAGTTTTATGATGTTGTAAAAGGAGGCACAATAATTAAATAAACTGTACAAAACATTGCACTGAGTTTCTTACATACAAATCAAATTCTGAGCAAATGAAAAGCAGTAGCCACCATGTAATCAAAATAATGTTTTGAAAGTTATCAGAAAATTTGGAAAATAACACATGGAGGTTCGGATATTTTACAATCGGCCAAAGATTTCTATCAAATTTTCTACCAAAACATCAAAACGCGCGTAAAATGAAATAATTAGTTTGAGTAACTCGGAAAGCTGAAAATGAACGGTAAAGCTTATACACGGAGTAGCCATAAAGTACCCCCCCCCTCCACTTTTTCCCACTGTTTGCGTCAATAATGATATTGAACTAAATGAAGTTTCTATATAACTGTGATCCGCCTACATCTTGGGCGTATTTGATGCGGTTTATATAAGAATTTCTGAGATTCACAAACATATTTGGGGTTATTTGTTACATATTCTACATTCCACTTGACCAATCCACTTATTAAGAAACTTTGGACGTAAAAATTGCCTAACCTGAAAGTAATGAAGGAGCACAGTCCTGTTTGAAAATAATATTGTATTAGAAAATCTATGCTCGAGAATAGTAAAAAAAATGTCACAGTTTGAACATCTACTGAAATCAAGTACCCAATACCACAATTCAATAAAACAAGAGCTATTTCCCTATGCACATTTTAGTTTTTTTATTTATTTTTTTATTTATTTATTAATAATTACAACTAAGTTTGCCTTATCAAGTAATTAACATTTCATATTAAAGAAAGCATTTTAGTAACATTGCATTGTAGTATTGGGTGTTTGATTTTAATCTTTAAATTCGCCACAGCGTGTTCAAAAGTGTAGTATCTACTAAAATAGGTCAGTATATTGTAGAACTTGATTTATCATTAATAAAGAGATTGTTTGAATCTTGGTTTCTTATTTAAAAAATAGCTTAAAACCATTTTGCAGTTGTTTTATGATGTAATACGAGTTTTACATGGAACACATTAACGTGAAAATCAAAGTATAGAACATACATGCATCTCACACAAAACATTAAATGTGCAGTATTTAAAAAAAAGTCAAATTTCATACATTTCCAAACTTGAGCTAGGTTAGAGATATTAAGAAAAATATTTCTACCACTAAACTCAGAATTGTAAAACTATGTTAGTCATGTATCAAAAACCATGCTGCCATTTAATAATTGATTCACGTCCAGTATGGTAGATTCAATATGGCGGTCGAAAATTTTAACAATCACAAAATGTAGCATAAGTAATTATGCACAAAGTTCATTTATTTCAAAATTATTACGAAATCAAAAGAACATGAAGGGACACCGAAACCGTAGTGGTCGTGAATGGTGGACTGTTTAGGATCACGGGCCCGCGACCATTCTGGGCTTCGAGTCGAAGCTGAGAAATCAGTTATAGCTTAAAATGGTACCACGGGGCATGGGAGCCCTGACGGAGCTTCACTCCGTCACCCTTGCAGATGAGGTTGGACTCGTGGGGGTAGTGGTGCTGCTCGTAGTGGATATTCTCCTTCCTCCTTCTTTTTTGGGGTGGGTGTCGGTGTTGTGCCGAAAGGCTCTACATACATCGGCACTCCTAGTTCTAGTAACTAGTTCTCTTGAAACTCTTAAAGTACATGTCTAAACCAGTAATACTGTGTAAACTAACGGAGTCACACTGCCAGTGGGAGTGAAAGCTGTGGCGTATGCTGACGACATTGGTGTCCTGAGATTAGAGATTAAAGCTGTTTTGAAGCGATCTGCGAGAGGACCCTCGCCCTATTGGAGGAAAGGTGCACGACTGTGAAGCTGACGATCTCTACAGCGAAGACCAGATTTATCATGCTCTTTGGGCTACTCCTACGCCACCAAGGAGAGAGAGTGGAAGTGGTCTCGGAGCTCAGGTACCACGGCGTGCTTTTGGAGAGGAACCTGACATTTGTTAAGCACGTAAGAAACGTGTGTACAGGACAAAGCGTCTTTTCTTCAAAATTAGAAAAGTCGTCGGCGAGGAATGACGCCTCCTTTTCCGCAACACTTTGATCATATACAGGGGGATCTTCGAGAGTATGGTGTCCTTTGCAGCGGTCGCCTGGTATGGCAGAGCAACAGAGGCCGCTAGAACACAACTTAAGAGAGGACAAGGGCAAGTGCTTCTGTGCATAACAAGATCTTACAGAACCACATCAGCGGATGCCTTACTGGTCCTTGCGGGGGTACTGTCTGTGGGTCTTCTGGTAGCCCAGAGAGGCCGCATATATGAGGCGAGGAAAAGGACCATTCTCGAGGACCCAGAATTATTTCTGCAGGAACGGTGGAACATCCGGAAGGACACATACATTGGCTGCGTGGCAAGAAGATTGAGATGCTTCGGAAAAGGGAAGAACAACACACTGGTGGTTCCCCTCTGTAGCAAGAAGACTCTTGTACGGGTGGATTCATCCCGGACGGATCACGTCTCAGTTCCTCACCGGGCACCTGGTGGTAGACCCAAAATGTGATTGTGGGGAAGATCAGACCACATTGCATGTATTGCTGGAGTGCCCGGTGATGGAGCACCTGAGAAACAACCTTCCACTCGGTGCGACTGTCGGTTCGGGAGAAGAGAGGAAACTACAACAAAATGAAGGATTTCTTCAGAGCAGCCGAAACATTCTTCTCGGACATAGCCTCTGCCGACGACCACGACTAACAAAACCCACAACAAAGAAGAAACAAAACCCACAACAAAAACGGGAGACAAAATTAACAAAACTGGAGGATAATTTGTGAAAATTGAAGTGGAATATTCCACGAACGGCCTAGGTAAATGGATACAGATATAGAGTTTCACCTAATGAAAAAAAAAAAAAAAAGAAAGAAAGAAAAGAAAAGTCGAAACAAGTAGGGGGGAAGACTTTATGGCTGGTTACTTTTTATCCATTGACTTTATCTCACTAGCGACTAAAAAACCTCACATTTCACTCTCCTGACATTCAACCTTGGCACAGCATTTCATCTAGGAGGTGTTATTGTTTCGCCTTCTAGAGATAATTAAAATCAGTTTTGCAAACTTAAAACAATGACATAATATTTACTACAATTCTAAATCACCATCACAATCCAAGAATCAAATCACCCTACAATTTTCTCCCTGTGACTTGTGTCCCTGTGTATACTATCTATACTGGTACTTCTTGATCTATGAATATT